>OX465299.1:41897628-42362628 GCA_949987735.1 Leucophora obtusa | reverse complement strand
TCAACCTCAAAAAAGGAGGACATTTGTCTTCAAAAAGTGGACATTTTTACAAAATCAGCAACGCGATAAAAAATACAAATAAAAATTTATTTTATAAATAAAACAATTTTTATTCCCACTAAAAAAAAAATAATTCACAAGAAACAAAAAAATCATTCTGAACTTTAAGTTAGTGGTAGGTACATAAATAAATAAAAAAAAACGATTAACCAATTCATTGAATAAATTTTCAGGAATGTACATTTCTATAATTTCTTCATACGAATTGTACACGCAGAAAAAAAACAGGGGGAACTTTATCTAAGTGCTATGTAATTATACAACTACATAAGTTCGAAGTAAGTTTTACAATTTTCTAGCAAAATATATGTATTTTTTCGGATATTTTCCACTACACATGTATATATTTTGCAAGGATTGTATATATTTTACAAAAAAATATGCATATTTTACTAGAACTTTGTAAAACTAACTTGAAAATTATGTAGTTGTATAATTACATAGTACTTAGGTAATATTCCCCCTGTTTTTTTTCTGCGTGTAAAGAGTTTCATGAATGTTTTTCAGTTTTCCAATTTGAATCAATCGTGGTTTTTATGAAATCCACAACGGAATTGGAAACGGATTGGATCCTATAAACGATCCTGTATAAAATAGCATTACAATCACGTCATAAAACCTTTAATATATTTATGTTTTTAAAATTTAAATAAAAAAATATAATAAATATATAACATTTAATTTTTTATTAAAATTAATTAATTTAATGAGAATAACTTTAATCGGATTCGAAATTTTCTCATCAAATCCGTAGAGAAGATTTATAGAATCCAATATTGGAAATTTCCGTTTAAAAATGTTCGTACAAGCAAAAGAATGAGGAAATTTTCTAAATTATTCTTACTGAAATTTCCGATTGTTGGATTCTATAAATCCACTCTACGGATTTTATGAGGAAATTTCGGATCAGACTAAAATTGTTTTCTTAAAATAACAGATTTTGACAGTCAATTTTTAGTGTTATTAATTTTTTACACATATTCAATAGATTTTCTGAAACACAAATTTTTAAAAAATTTTATGGCATCCGCTTCCGTTTCCAATCCAATTCCGGTGGGGATTTCAAAAAGACCACGAATATATTACTGTCGCTTTTCTTCAAATATTCATAAAACTCTTGACAATTCATATCAAAATTTTATTTCATTCTAATATCAGAAATAGAAGTAGAAATAGTTTCTGGGTTCAGGTTTTTTTCTAACGTCCACTGCGCCTAGATTAAAGAAAATTTACGTTAAACGTTGGCATTATGTGCTGGTAAGAAAAAAAGAACTCAACAACTTTTTTTCAATTCATAGCAAATATCATTTTTAATTAAAAAAATCGCACCAAAACTTGTTATCAGTCGTGTTAATTGAATTCAAGTTTTTTACATAATTCTTCAGGATAAGGAATTCATTAAATAAATTTTCATCATTAAAAGCAATGTTATTTTATTAAAAAAATTAACAGTTGACTCACTGCTGATAAGCTTCAAATTTGGCAATCAAAGTAAGTATTCCCAAGGCGA
The DNA here is from genome assembly GCA_949987735.1 of Leucophora obtusa. Lineage (NCBI taxonomy): Eukaryota > Metazoa > Arthropoda > Insecta > Diptera > Anthomyiidae > Leucophora > Leucophora obtusa. Next base: position 42,361,058 of record OX465299.1, on the reverse strand, counting down.
TGGAAATAACAGCGACAAAACAGCGATGCCAACAATTCAAAAGTTTAGAAACAATAAAAAAGTTATGGAGAAAGGTGCAGAAAGTAGGACAACCCCGGACACTTACTGAAAAAGAAGTAGGACTGCCCCGGACGCCCTAAAAAAAGAGGACGATGTCCGTGGAAAAGAGGATGGATGGCAACCCTAGGTACATTGGGCTACAATCTGAATAAACTTGAGCGCATTATTAAGAGAATTGTTCGATTTGTATATGGCATCGATTATCGTGATCATGTCTCAGCAGCTGTTAAAAACTTTCTTGGTTGTATATTTTATCAATATTTGCAGTTGCGTAATCTATTATTATTTTACAAAGTTATTTACAATCGCGTACCATATTACTTATAGGTATACCAGATTTTCTTTCACGAGGTAAACGTCAATCCTTCAAGTTGTTGAACCTTCTTTTTCTTATTCAATATTTGAGCGATCGTTTCTTATTCGTACGGCTAGAAACTGGAATTCTTTACCAAACTATTTACAAAACTTTCTATTAACACCTAGTGCATTTAAAATGTTATGTTATTTTGAAGACACAAATAATTAGACTATCGATTATGGTGTAAAGGCTATTAAAGCACTGATATGGACTCTACTAATATTGATGTAACGCCATAACCATGCCCAAAACCACACAGATTGCACGATTGTAAATAAGTTTATACGTAGATGTAGGTAATCCTGCTCTAAGGATTAATTATTTATACACTGATATGTATTTTATTCTAAGAAAATTGTATTATTTAACTGAATTTGTATATATGTATTATATTCTAGCAATACATTTTGGCCTTTTAGGATGGCTCATCGTATTGCAAACAAATAAATAAAAAAAAAATACTTTCAATACTTACTGATAATAAAAATGATGTAAAATTTATTTAATTTACTGGTTAATAATAAGCAATTCACAAGAAATGGCGGTAAAAAATCAATTGTCACAGCTTTTTTGATGTTTTCTTTTTTGTTCGAGGTACTTTTTGATAACGGTACAGTGATACAATTCGAGTGACGAGAAGTATTGACGCCGCTGAAGTGAGCGGCTAGTTTTGGCTTATATTTGTTAGCTTGTAGTGGCAGCTAACCCGGTACTTTTTAATTTCCCAATTATCAGTTTGAATTTTATTTTAAAGCTTATTTATGCTTCTAAAGAAAATTTTAATTTACTTCGCTTTCTTAACATGAACGTCAGAAAATCATACAAGTCGAAATCCTTCAGCCGCCGCTGTTCATTTTTTCTTGGCTGCCGTTGACAATTTTTCGTCAACTTGTATATCTGGTCGTACCACGAAAAAGTACCAGATTTTCTGGCGGCACGACGATTATTGTTTGAAAAACTTGGTTTTTTTGTAAACGCAACCTCAAACAACAGCCTGTTTCGAATATTACAAAAAACCATTAAAAACACCAGCTGACATTGACATATCTCAGTGTCAAAACACGTATGCTGTGGGGAAGCATTTGCATTTTTTTCTTTTAATTAAAAAAATTTTACAAAAAATGGTGATACAAGAATTTCAAGCTGTGGTTTTAGCCGCTGGACGTGGTACACGTCTCCCAGAAGTCTTGGGAAACACACCAAAATGTTTATTGCCTATAGGACCATACCCGCTAATATGGTATCCTTTAAATTTATTGCAACAACATAATTTCCAAGGTAAATTTAAATGATGAAATCTTAAATATCAACATAATCTTCGTTTTAACATTCATCAGAAACCATTGTTATTGTTTTGGAAAGTGAAAAATCAGAAATCCAACTGGCTTTGGAACGTTTGCCTTTAAAAATTAAATTAGATTTTATCAGCATACCTACCGATAGTGATTTTGGTACTGCCGACAGCTTACGTTATATTCAAGATAAAATCAAGTCTGATTTTTTGGTCTTAAGTTGTGACATTGTTTCAAATGTCTCGCTGTATCCCTTAATCAATAAATTCCGACAACATGATGCCACTCTAGCGGCTTTATTATTTAAAAGCGGGTTTGAATCAGATGTTACTTTACCCGGACCAAAGACTAAGCATAAACCTGAAAGAGATTTAATTGGCGTGCATCCTGACACCAGACGTCTACTATTCTTGGCTTCCGCCAGTGATTTTGAAGAAGTTATGAATGTTAATGCTCATCTTTTGCGTAAAAATGGTAAAATCACAATTTTCTCAAGACTAATAGATTCTCATATTTATGTCATGAAAAGATGGGTATTGAATTTTTTGGAAAAAGTAAGGTTTTTTTCAATATGAAACATTCTCCTCATTCATTCCAAAATAATCAGTTTTGATTTTAATTGCAGAAAGAACATGTTTCTACCTTGAAGGGAGAATTTTTACCATATTTAATTAAAAAACAGATGGCAAAGGCAGTGAGTCATTCTGACACCACCCCTGTGTCCGATATACAATCCGAATTGGGTACCAACACTAAACAAGAGGAAAATATTTTTAATGTAAGGCCATTTTCAATTTATTTTCGTTTAAAACCCTTCCAAGAATTATTTCTAGGGTAATCACAATCAAAAATATTTCATTTTCTAAAGAAACACCAAGGATGTGATACATTTTTTGTAGAATATTTCTCAGGTTGTGAGGTTGTAATATTTAAAAAAATAGATTCTGTTACAATTTCCGGAAGCTATCAATTTTAATAAATATTTCTTTCCATTTGCAGTTTATTCCCTATTCGAATTTAGATCAACAAATTTTAAAAACAACTCTCTACAACGACAATAAAACAAAATCTTTATATCACGGAGATATTTTAAGATGTTATGCTCTGGAAGCTCCCAAAGAAACTATAGGAGTAAGAGTAAATACTACTCTATCATTTTTTGCTGTAAATCAAAAGGTTTGCTCTTTTTCTAAAACAAAAATTAATATTGTTAACAATATTCATTATTTTAGCTGTCTACTGTTTGGCCTTTACTTTGTAATGGCCAAGTTATACCCTTGATATCGCCGAATGCTGTAGTTAACTCCAGTCAAACTAAAGAAATTGCTGTCTCCGATAATGCAAAATTATCAGAAAAGACTTCTTTGAATTTTAGTGTATTTGGTCCAAATTGTTTTATTAATCCTAAAAATATTATTAATAAATCTTTGATTATGGCACATGCCGTTGTGGAGGAAGGGTAAGTCTTTAATATTTTTTACATATGTGAGTGCCTAAACATTTTTTTGTATTTTAGCTGTAACATTGAAAATTGTATTATTGGTCCTAAAGCTGTGGTTCAAAAGAGCACTAAATTGCAAAATTGTTTGGTTGGTGCCAATTTCATTGTCGAAGAAGGTTCACAATTGGAGGCAAAACATTTGACACATGCCGATGGTTATATGGAAATTGACATACAATAAATTCAACAGTTTTTTTATAAAACTTATGGAAATGTTTTAAATTTTTTATTCAATTTTCTTGCGAAAAATAATTATGCGATTATGAGAGCTTTTTAAATAAAAAAACTTAAGATTCTGAGACAAATTTCCATATTTTATGATTCGACCGGTACGCTCAGGAAATTGTGGAGGTAAAACTGAAAATGGCATTTCAAATAACTGCATTTGTAGTTGAAAAGTTTATACAATCAGAACTTGAAAAAATTATTTTTTTAATTAAATTGGCATTAAAATTAATTCATTTTATGAATGAGTGAATTACACAGTACAACAATTTCGAACTTTTTCCAAAACTACGGGTTTCTGATAGAGACCAAAAAAAATATACGTGATAGGAAAACATGTGAATCTTCCATTTTAGGTATAGGATGTGTTCAGCGGACTTATGTAAAACACAACGAATAACATTTTTGTGGAACATTTTAACCCTCTTACTCTTCAATTAAACAGACTTTTTTGGCCCCTATTTAAGAACCCAGCAAAAAAAAACCGAATGCATTCTACAAGAATGCATTTTTCACTGCATATAAAGTAGCTATATATGCTGATTTCTTACTTCCAATAAACGTATTTTAAATGACTTCCAAAATGCCATTAATTAAAAACTTTTTTTACTTCCCACAAAAAAAATACCTGACCAAGATCCGTAAAAGCACCTATACTGTTCGGTACAAATGCATTCAAATTGAGGTGAAAAACGCATTCTTTTAACATTGGCTTGTCATAGGAGAGAAGGTGTTTATGCTACTTTAAGTCTGCTTTGCACGTCATAAAAATGAGTGCTTGGATGTTCTTTTTTATATAGGAAAGCAATTCATTTTTGTTACTATCTAAGGATAGATGAAAAGTAACTTCTTGGGAATGCATTCAAATATATATTTAAGAAGTGATATTTATGACTTTTGAATGCATTCCCAAGAAGTTACTTTTCATCTCACCTTAGATAGTAAAAAAAATGAATTACTTTCCTATATAAAAAAGAACATCCAAGCACTCATTTTTATGACGTGCAAAGCAGACTTAAAGTAGCATAAACACCTTCTCTCCTATGACAAGCCAATGTTAAAAAAATGCCTTTTTCACCTCAATTTGAACGCATTCGTGCCGAACAATATAGGTGATTTTACGGATCTTGGTCAGGTATTTTTTTGCTGGGAAGGGACAAAAAAGACCCGTAAGTTGAGTTCTACAAAAATGTTCCCCGTAGTATTAATCATAAGTTCGAACACATCCTATACCTAAAATGGAAGGTTCACATGGTTTCCCCCAAAAATCCGGGTTTGTTGAACATTTGAGCGCCAATTCTGAATAAGTATGAGATTAACCCTTATGCACATTTTTTGACATTTCTGGCATTTAGGTTAAATTTTCACTTTGATGTCTGCAGAGACTTATAGTAGAATTTCATGACAAATATTTTTGTGGAACATCGTTTGAGCTTTTATGAAGCAACGAATGAAAGTTAAAAATTGAAGTTTAAATAAACTCCAGTTGAAGTCCAGAACTAAGCTTTTGTTAAGCCACGATTAAAATGAAACCAACTGCATATCTAGTCCAGTTAGAACTTTTATTAACCCTGAACTTTATAACATGTTTTACGAACGAAAAATTACAAAAACAATTTCTTCTATAAATTCTTTCTTCGTTGCATACTTTAAGCAATCTGGGCAAAATTAGGTTGAGTGAATTTTGGAAACTAACGATTAGAAAATACTTCGTTTGGGCATAAATTATTCCTCTTACCAAATATAAATACAACCCAAAAATTAGATTTTTTCTTTAATTAAGAAGACGTGGCGAATTTCGTTTTTTGGAAAATGCGAAATTGAGCGAAAATTCTCTTTAAATAAAATATGTTTTCATATATAAATAAAAATTATCGTGCTCGCGAACAGAGCTTTGAAGAATTAATTTAATTTTTCAATTCTGAATTAAAAATTCGATGAATTAATTCACAAAGCATCATATATTGAATGGAATTAATTCATATTTGTTTTCCTTCGATTTATTTTGTTACGAATTAATTCAATTGCTATAGTTCTATTTATTAAATCAAATGAATTAATTCACTGGTGAACGCGTTCAATATTATAAATCGAACGGCAAAAAAGTGTATTAATTCCTTACTGAATTAATTCACCACTGAATTCATTCAATTTCATTTTCATTCAGTGAATTCAAAAAAAATAAAATTTCATTCAGTGAATTAAAAAAAATAAAATTACGTTCAGTGAATTAAAAAAATTAAAATTACGTTCAGTGAATTAAAAAAAAATACGTTCATTGAACTCAAAGCCTGTTTTCTGCCGTTCAGTAGAAGAAAACATTTATTTACAAATAAAATTTGCAACTAAGCAATTTTACAGCGTTTGCTAGTAAAAATAAACAAATTACATATATTAAGTGTAAGAGAAACGCGATGCACTTTATCAACCTACATGATTATTAAAAAATAAAGCCTTTTACTATTAAAAATAAAAACTTTACAGATATAGATGAATTTGGAATAAATATAACTATTAATTTTTCAATTTTATGCTTCCCAGTAAAATGTAGATGCTTCATATGACGTATTTCATTTATACAATGTTTTCTTCTACTTAACGGCAGAAAACAGGCTTTTAATTCAGCATACGTAATTTTTGATCTTCAATTAAGTGAACTTTTTTTTTCAATTCAGTGAACGTATTTTTTTTCTTTTTTAATTCACTGAACGTAATTTGATTTTTTTTAATTCACTGAATGTAATTTTATTTTTTTTTTAATTCACTGAATGTAATTTTATTTTTTTTAATTCACTGAATGAAATTGAATGAATTCAGTGGTGAATTAATTTTCCGTTCGATTTATAAAATTAAACGCGTTCACCAGTGAATTAATTCATTTGATTTAATTAAGAGAACTATTGCAATGGAATTAATTCTTTGAATTTATTGTTTGATAAACGCGTTCAGTTGAACGAATTCAGTGAATTACTTAAGAAAAGGAATTCATTCAATTCTAAAGAAAATTGAATTCGATTGGTAGTGAATTCATTCAAAAAAGAATTAATTCTTCAAAGCTCTGCTCGCGAACACGACGATTATTGTTTGTTTTTCTGGTAATCGCAGCTTTATATATTCGATAAAAATTATCGATTATTATCGATAATGTTATCAGTTCATAGTGAATTATGGATGTGTCACAAATTATTGTTGCTAGTTTACAGTGATTAGAGATTTTGTGGTCTGATTTTGTTTGTTTTGATTATTCTGTGAAAAATATATTTTAAAATTTAACAATATTTACAAAAAATGTCTTCACCTAATAAAGAAAACCAAAAATACTCTAAAACGGGTACTCAATTGCCAGAGTCAACAACACCAAACTCTAATAACGATTCTAACTCTTCCGAACCGGCCTGCTATAATCCCACCCTTGGCGAATGTGAGAAGGAGGATATGGAACGTTTAAAGGGAGATGCTATTGGTGATACCTTATACAGCGAACGTTTTGTACTGAATACTTTACTTAAATTGGGTCAACTCAGTAAAGATTTACAAGAAGAGCAGGAAATAGAACGAGATCTTTGTTCTATGTGGGATATGACTCTGGAGGAAGATGTGGTCAAATACTTATTGGATCATGATGTTTTAGAACTGTTTGCTAGTATAATTAAGGTAACCGAAGATAAGCGCTTAACAGAAATATTAGTGGGTATTATAGGAAATATGTGCAATATAAAAGAGACCAGAGAACAGTTAACTGGAAAAGAGGAAGTTGTCCACACATTGCTGGATTTAACTGCTTGTTTGGATTCCTTAACATTGGAACAGTTAATGCGATTAATATCGGTGATATTTGTTAAAATGAAAGAAGATCAAGTAGAGAAATGGTATAATTTTATATTAAATTCAGACAAATTCATAGAAAATTTATGTTTTATACTAAATAATGCTGCTAACAATTCTTTGATTTTACAAGCTTTGGAGTCGTTAAATGCTATATTAGCAAAATTTTTTGTTTTAAAATTATCAATGGCCACAGAAAATGGCAAAAATATAATAGAAGATATTAATAAGCCAAATTTTGAGGACGTATTTGTGCAATCTCAAGTTATAGAAGCCACCATAGAGGCGTTTAAATCTCTGGTAAAGGAAACTACTAACAAACAAGATTCATATGAGGCTTCGGAAATACCAGAAAGTATACATAAAGCTAAACAAACATTTTGTAATATACATAGTATACTAACACAATATCAGGAGTTATCTAAAGAGTCGTATAAATCCAGTAATGAAGAAATCTTAAAATGTTTTAAAGATATATTACAACCTATAGCCGAAAGTGATATATCAACATGGCAGCTGTATGAACAAGATGCATTGGAAACCTTAAATGATGTATTAAGAGTAAGTTTTTTAAAACAGGAATTTTTTATATGTTTATAAAAACTATTGTTTCTTTAAAAAAGCTTGCTATATAAAATTTGCTTAGCGTTAAACTCATAGTAAAATACAGGTGAAAATTGCTGGTTTTGTTATCGGAATTTTTGTTTAATTACACCTGTTATTTTTTACATGAATGGTAACGATGAGGTTATCGGTAAGGGCAATAAATGAAATTTTACATTATTTTAGTAACGGGTTTTTGAGGTTAACGGTATTTCAGTTACTTCGGTAACGATATTTTAAGGTTAGCGGTAGTTAGTTATTTCAGTAACGGTACTAGGGCGGATAAATAAGCCTGTGAATTTCCGGTGTTATGGACTCCGTCAAGTTTTGAGCAAGTTCCGTCATTTACTTTGGGTTTAACTGGAAAAAAAGTGAATTTCGAGTGCTCATTAAACATTATTTTTTGCGAAAAAGCGGAACTCAAACCAAGGAAAAGCAATGGTAAAAAAAGTCGTTTTAATTATTATGTCTGTTCCCGTACTTTACCGAAGTTACACAAACTAGCCCAAAGGCGTTCCCGTACTCAAAATTGGGTGTAAATTGTTGTTGTTTGGGCTGTTTTGGGTTCCCGCGGGTACCCGCGGTAACGTACGGGAACGCACATATTGTTTCACGCAGAAAAAAAACAGGTGGAACTTTATCTAAGTGCCATGTAATTATATAACTACATTTCTAGCAAAATATATGTAATATTTCGGATATTTTCAGCATGGATTGTATATATTTTGCAAGTTTTTTTAAAGGGTAATAAAAAATGTAATGTGGAATAAAATGAAAAATTAAACATAAAAAATTGTGCGAAATGTAAGTAATACATCCAAAAAAAATATTCAAAGTATTAATTTTAAATTTGTTGTTTTTTTTCAGGCAAATAAATGTGGATGCCTCATCTTTTTTTTTTCAAACAGAATAAGCAAGAGGAATAATGCCATTGTTTAGGTATTTAATTGTTTTATAAATGTGATCCAAAATATGTAATATTAAATTAAAATGTTAATAAAAATATAGTTTCTAATAAAACAGGTGTCATTTTATTTATAAAAATAAATAGTTTATTGAACCTGGAAAAAAGATGTAAATTTCAACGAACATTTGTTTTTGGACATTTGCCTAAGTGATTTTATAAGTTATATTCTTAACTTTTGTAGTGGTATATTATACAATCAACTAAGGCAACTTATACGCTTATTTTAGATGAAAATCCTATAGTTTTTCTTTGCATGTATGCGTCTTGTCCTTAATTTTATGTAGTTGTAAATCTACTAGAAAACTTTGTAAGTTTTTACTCTAATTTTTGTAAATGTGTCACTTTTTCTTTTATGTGGATAGGTATTACATCAACCCCTGGATTTGGATATTTCTAAATATTTGCTTAAACTATTGTATGAAGTTAATAAGGAGCTAAAAAAGCAGCTTAACAAAGCCTCTCCAAAAGATTTTGAATCCGAAAATGATGATTTAGAAATAGACCATCAAATATCACAATCCATTATATTAAATACTCTATACTATTTAATTTTAAAAGCTGACAAGGCAATGCTTAAACAATGTGTTGATTCTTGTCCTAGAAAATTCTCCGCCAGTCTATTAGCAACATTTGAACAGCCTCTCGAAACAGAGTACATGCAAAACTGTTACCAAAAATTAAAAGAGGTTTTAGACGAATAGAAAAAGAATAAAATATATACAAATTTAAAAATAAGTATGTATAATAAACTAATTAATATTAACTAATGTTTATTTTCTTTTAATTTCAGAATTTAAATAAAATTTATAAATTAAAACACAGAAAACAATGAAATTTTGTGCTCAATAAATCAAAAAGAAAGGGTCATTAAACTTTCTAACCTAGTGTCTACAAATGCAATGAAATGTTCATATAGCTTCGTTTTATGACGAGAAGAAAACAAGCTAAAGGATTTTTGGCTACTCTATTGTTTAAAGGGTAAAACGGGGCTCAGAAATTTGAAAAAAATCGATTTTCGAACGTCATTTTTGGTGGGTAGGAGGGGGAGGGGGCAAAATATATTACATATTTTTTCTAATTTAAGGACTCTTAACAAGAATCAAAATAACGATACATCCGCAAACAAAAAGTCGGTAGTGAAGGGTTAAGACAATGCTAATATAAAAAATAAGTTGTGAATTAATGATATAAACAACTAATTATACTCTTATTTCAGGTTCAAGTTCAGTCAACGTTTTAGGGTATTATAATAAACTTCTCTAAACACACAGGTGTTGACAACTAATTAGAAACGCATTTTTTACACTAGAGCTTGATGAGCTATTTTAATAAAAAAAAAATTTATTTTACGGTTATTTGTTTCCAATTTAAAGTTTTATAGCAAATAAGAAATTATAATTTTTAAGATTTATCATGCGAAAAGGCAAAAGCTGCACTCCTGAAGAACGGAGCCCAATTTTTGAAATTTAGAAGTCTGGAAAGTCTTATAGAGAAATACCAGAGCACCTAAAGTGTTCCAAAAAAATGGTTTTTAATGCTTTAAAGCATATCAACAAATATAAGACCATAGCCAATATTCCGCGAAATAAAAGACCCAGAAACACATCAGCACATACCGACCGAATGATAACGCGAATCTCCAAATCCGGCCCAAAAAGTCATCTACTGACATCCAACGTGATATTCAAGAAAATTTAAATGTCACGATATCCAAGCGGACGTACGTCGTTTGGTGGAAGCCGAGCTACATGGAAGATCAGCACGAAATAAGCCACTTCTGAGTAGGATTCAAAGAAAACGCCGTGTGGATTTCGCGAAGTCCCATTGAAATTGGACAGCAAATCAATGGAAATATGTGATTTGGAGCGATGAAACAAAGATTAATCGCCTTGGTCCAGATGGTCGGAGATACGTTAGATGACCCATTAACCAAGAATTTAATCCTCGCTTCGTTTCACGGGTAGTGAAGCATGGTGGAGGGTCAATTATGGGATGGGGATGTTTCTCCTGGAGTGGTGTTGGCCCAATTTATAAAATTTATGGAATCTTAAATATGGAGAAATACGTTGATATACCAAATACTGACAAAAAAAATTCTTTGACGATAATTTCATCAACGTTTTGAAATGGTAATCATCCAGTTCGGACTTGAATACCATAGAACATCTATGGGGGGACGTAAAACAGCCGTTAGTCTGAAAAATATAACAAATATGGCGATTCTTTTTGAGGATGTTAAGAAAGCATGGGAGGCGATACCAGTAGAGTCTAATAACGTCAATGCGCAACCGATGTGAGGCTGTGATAAAGCAAAAGGGTTTTGCAACAAAATATTGATAAAAAGTAAGAATAATAAATTAATATTAGTTTTTTTTTCTAATAATATAAAATCGTTTCTAATTAGATGTCGCTGTTATATTTCAAACAATATAATAAATTTATAAAATATTTTTAAGACTGAATAATTTTTTAAGTTCTTTTTGTATATTTGTAAACAATTGAATATCTTTAATTAAAATATTATGAAATAAATGAATATTAATTTTGTTTTATATAAAAACTTAAGCATTATTTTAAAAATAAAAGGTGTTTCTAATTAGTTGTCAACAGCTGTATCTTCTAATAAAGTTAATACATCCAAATTAACAATTAAATTTTGTTCTCAATAAAAAAAAATCAGGAATGCAAATATGATGGAAAAACCATTGTAGTCCTTAAAATAACTTTTGAATTCCAATTATAATAGTTCCGCGGGAACCCAATTTACCCAAAACAACAACAATTTTAACAACAAATGCTTTTTAGTAAAATTGGGATCCCGCGGAACAGAGCTAATACCTTCAAGTCCAGTTAATACAACTTTTCAATTGCAGCAATTTTGTAATCAAATTTATATATGTGCTATTTAATTTAAAGCAAATTTTTTACGTAATTTTAAATACACAAAACTCAAACATTTTTAATTTTAGCTTTAACACCCCACCTGCCTATTTCGATTGGAAGTTTGTCGTGTTTTTGTATTTTATTGCATTTTCGTTAGTCTGTGGCTTAACGTAATTTGGAAACTGCGCCTTAATAATAATATATAAGATGCGGATCTAGAATAAATAATATTCTGACTAAATATGTATATAGAATAAAGAACTTTATTTAGAAAATAACATTGTCATCTTAAAATACTATTTAAAATGCTTGTTATCATAAAAAAATATTTAAAATTTGTAACTAGATATGCCAGCAACTATTCTTTGATAAAATGCGTTTGATTATTTTGTTTTTCTTCCATAAGTAAACGCATCATATCCATCCAAGACAATTTTCCTAAAATCAATGAATTCTTACTTGCTACATTCAATTTATTAGGTTGATTTTTATTCAAGGGCCATTTAAAACTTTGCTTATTTTCATGTAAAGCAGCAGATAAATGTTGTAGAGTTACATCTAAAGTTATGGTAGATGAAGGATTCTCTATTAAATTAACTTCAACTACGGTGTTTTTCTCTATTTCATCTGAGATGTTTATAACTGAATTCGATAAATCATTACAATTGATAGAGTTTTCTCCTTCCAGTTGAGATAATTGTATATTCATTGTACCTTTGTTAGCGTAAACATTTAAATTACCATGGACACCAGCTGAAAAAAATATTTTAAGAACATTTAAGTTGACATTTTATGATATTCTAAAAGAACTTATTTTACTCATTTTAAGTTCTCCCTGGTGATGAACATATACTTCAGTTTTTTTGTGTACGTTTTTTAAATTCAGACAACCTGTATCTGTTTCAAATTTTGATGATTCCACATAGCTACAGTTGGTAAAGATATTTCCAGCACTTGTTTTGCATGTTATGTAATCACCTTGTAGTTTATCCAACATGATATTCTAAAAAAATTTAATATTATGTCTGTTCCCGTACTTTACCGAAGTTACACAAACTAGCCCAAAGGCGTTCCCGTACTCAAAATTGCGTGTAAATTGTTGTTTGGGCTGTTTTGGGATCCCGCGGGTACCCGCGGTAACGTACGGGAACGCACATATTGTATGTAAAAAAGTCCTTATTCTAAAACCTATTCACAAGCTAATTCTAACTTGTAGTCTTGACTAGCCATGGATCTGTGCAACCATGAAACAAATTACACGTGAAACAACAAATTACATTTGTTATTGTTTTTAATGTGCATAATTCGTTTCATGTTCGCACAAATCCATGGCTATTCATGAACCCAGCAAAAAAAAAACGAATGCATTCTACAAGAATGCATTTTTCAGTGCATATAAAGTAGCTATATATGCTGATTTATGACTTCAAATAAACCTATTTTAAATGACTTCCAAAATGCCATTAATTAAAAACTATAGCTTTAAAATGGATTCGATATTTCTTTTCATACGATTAAAAATATTTAATTTTATAAAATTAAAAATACTTTTTTGTATTACTTGTTTGCTAAAATTTATTTTAGAAAAGTTTAAAGCTAGTTATAATTTTTTATTATTATTATTTAGTAAAGAAAACATTTTTTGATTTTAAAATTTTTTTAAAAATTTCTTTTAAAAAGGCGGGTCGTGTATCCCGACAAAGTACTTTCAGTGAAACGAAGCTTATTTATCAGTGGGTTGTGGATTGGTGATTAAATCATATATTTACAGCTTACTTGTTGATTTTTTAATTCAATACGTCTTCCCTATACGAAGAATAAATATTAGATCCCATCTTTTTAGATTCAGACTATGTAGATACCTTTTTATATTTGGAGGGGATGCATTCTTTAAAACTTCATAGTATCTGCCATTTGGCCAAAGATGTAGGATTGCGTGATTGATATATCCATTAATTTGTTTGAAATTACAGCACTTTTAGATAACGCAGCATTTGATAATTCATAACACAACTTCGTTCCTATAATTATAATTAAATATGAACCAGGATATATTTTTAAAATATATTTTTTACTTACAATTAATTTATATGCTTCTTTTGCTAATAAAACCAATTTTACATCTTTATTTATGTTTTAAAAATGTATATGTTTTTTTTAAATATTGATCTCTGAAAAAATTTTGTAAATATTACAAAATTTAAAATCTAATGAAATAATTTGCAAAAATTTACCGTAAACAAACTTTTTGTTCAACACCCCAGCAAAAAAAAAAAAAAAATAACTTTAAAATAAAAAAAAAATCTTTAATAGCACAACATAATCAGCTCCACATGCACAATAACACTTTCACGATACACAAAAATGTGCAAAGTAGTGCACGAATCATAAACAAAAAACTTCAAAATTTTTCAACAGTATCAGAGTTGTCAGTTGTTTGTTTTTGATTCGTACACTACTTCATTTTACAAGACGTCCCACAAACTCTGTAGAGAATTTCCCCAATTCAGCGTTTTTGTGTATCGTAAAACTGTTATTTTGCACGTGGATCTGTTTATATTATTTATTGGAGAATAGACTTCTTTTTTTGCAGGGGCTTAAATAATAAATGTTTAAAACATACTGACAATCCATTGCAATATGTTCTCTTTTTATAAAAAATAATTTAAATTACTTTTAATATGTTACCTGAACTTCATAATTAATGAATTAAAAATGTACTTTATATAACTTTTAAATATCGATCTCTTTAAGAAAACTTGAATTCCGTATTATTTATTTTATTTTAAATAAAACTAAAATGTAATTAAATGGCTAACCAAATTCTGCGCAACAAAAACGAACGAAACCTTTTTCTAGCTTTCTTTCGATTTAGTTGTGCGGAATGAAATTAATTTTATTTTTTAGAATTATTAAATTCTTTTAATTGGTTTCAAAGCATGTCATAAGCATCACTTCTTAAATATATATTTGAATGAATTCACAATAAGTTACTTTTCATCTCTCCTTAAACACAGGAAAAATGAAATTATTTCCTGTATAAAAAATTATTTTTTAATAGGTTTTAAAGTATGTCATAAAAATCACTTCTTAAATATACATTTGAATGCATTCACAAGAAGTTACTTTTCATCTCTCCTTAGATAGTAAAAAAAATGAATTTCTTTCCTGTATAAAAAAGAACATCCAAGCACTCATTTTTATGACGTGCAAAGCAGACTTAAAGTAGCATAAACACCTTCTCTCCTATGACAAGCCAATGTTAAAAAAATGCCTTTTTCACCTCAATTTGAAGGCATTCGTGCCGAACAATATAGGTGATTTTACGGATCTTGGTCAGGTATTTTTTTGCTGGGAATATAAGTAAGATTTGAAACATTTTTAAGTAAAAAATTCTATGATTCTTTTTCATATTCATGATTCTGAGATTTTTTTATTTTACATATAGAAAAATTTGCAAATTCTAAAGACTAATTTAGATTTTGACGGCATTTAAAAAAAATACCCCCATACGTGTTCAGAATTTTTACAAAATCCAATTTAAAAAATGTTAGAACTTTATGCTTTAAAATATAATTTTAAGATCGCATATCCATTTTAATTTCGCTAAGAAAAAAATCTCAAAATCTAAGGCCTTTTTCGTTTATAAAAAAAATATGAAAATCTGGAGGCTTCCTGTAGAAAAATTCTTGAGATTTTGTAAATATTTTGTACTAAATGTCCTGAGGATCTGCGGAATTTTTCGCATACAACAATTCTAATAATATAAAGAATTCTTTGTATAAACAAATATTTCTTATCTAAAGACTTTTACACATATAAAGACTTTTACTACTAAAAAAATTCTCAGAATCTGACGATATACATATACAAATTCTTAGATTCTAAGAACTTTTTCACAAACAAAAATTTAAAGATTATGTATGTATTTAAATTCCAGCAACTTACCCCTTTACCCTTTGTTTCTATGACCGTCTCCTTTCCTAATAAAATTCCATGACAGTTAATGTCACCACCCTCACTAAGCAATTGAATATTTTCTGATCTTACATCTTTAGTGTTGATAAATTTAACAGCTTTAACTTTTAATTCATCACCGAAAGTATTCTTCACTATGACAGCATGTCTGCTGGTAATATTTAAAGCGGCCTTAATAGGAACCGATAGTTCACAATGAAAATCCGTGGAATCTGTTAATTTGTTCAATATCACTTCAACAGTTTTTTCATCTCTGCTAATTTTTACTTCCATAGAGGCAGTGCAATTGCTTACAGGACCACCGCGTAATTCGGCTATTAAAGCATCACCATTCGGATACTTATGAGGGTCTGCAGATTTTACTTTAACATATATATCAGAATCCACTTTGATGGAGGCATGTGGATTAATGTATCGTAATGTCTCTTGATGAACTTGTTTCATATCTGCGTCGGTGCGGATTATCGTTTGGCGGGCACAAAAGCGTTGTGTTAAACAAAGACGTGTTGAAAAAGGCGTCAATTGACGCAAAATGAACATGACTTTAATTTAAGAATTTTGTTTAAAACAAATTTCAATAAATACAATTCCTATTGAAAAAGTATTTTGGAATTTATTAGCCAAAATATTGAACAGCTGTTATACACAGAAAAAAACAGAAACCATTTTTGTGTTAGCACAGTAAAATTTTTCAGTTTTTTGGGAATTGTGTTATTTTCATCTTATCTCAAATTTTTTTCTATTTTTATAATAAGAATAGTAACCAATAAGAAATGGCTGAATTATTGACATTTTTAAAACAATCCACTGTGTACAGAAGGGCAAAAAACAGCTTTTGAATTAAGTGAACCTAATTTTTCTTTTTTCACGTATTTTTTTTCAATTCACTGAACGTATTTTTTTAATTTACTGTGTGTGTTGTTCATTTAAGTCTAAGCGGCGAATACATTAAGGAACATTGAGTAGGGAAAACTATCAAAAAATTTTGTAAACGCGAATTGCACGAATGTCAACACGAACATTAACATACACAAATGTTCCTTAGTGTATTCCCCGCTTTATATGCCGAACTTATTTTTAGCCACTGAAAAGATGGGCGTTGTAATGCGGGTTCGATCCCCAGCGACCGCAACATCAATTTGGGAAAAATAATATTTTTTCTATCCCTCATAGATATTGCAGCGTCCTCCTTTGGTGTTACCATAGCACTTAACCCCACCGAAGTAAAATATAATAGGCACGCCATCAGATGGCGTGCAACAACAGTGTTGCCATGTTTGAAGCCCTTCATCTTTCAATACCTTTCACCAACACGTTAATAGGAAGAATTTCCTAAATAATAAAAAATTATTTATATTCCTATTTTCGTCGCAATTATGCTACCCGAGTACCTTATATTCGCAGAAACTAACTAGTTTCCGCGATTTTCTGGTCTTAAATTAAAAATTTTTATGTAATTTGACAAGTAAAAAAACTAGACAAATTTTTGTGCAGATTTATAAATGTATTAAGAATTAAGTGCATAAGACAAAGTACGTTTCCTTAAGTTTTTATAAAAGTCCCGAGATTAAAGAAAATTTCAATTAAAGTGATTTATATATTTAATGCTTTATTTATAAATATATTCAGTTATAGTTTTATTTTAAAGTTGAATTACAAAGTCATTTTCCTTACTTTACATTTATTAGCACTAGGGAGAAACACAGACAACGCAGCTAAATAAGTTTAACATCATTTCTAACGATTTTTACCAAAGCTATGACATTAAGAATCTTACGTATTTTGACCCGGTCTCAATGGAGCATATTATATATTAATGAATAAGCTACATTGAGACCGGGATCGCATTGAAAAATAGTAACAATATAGCAGGCGAATAACGACGTAATATGAAAAATTTTCATTTCCATGTAACCTCGACGGCAGAAGACAGAATATGTTATGATAATGTGGTATTTGTTGTGGCGTGTTACTCTAAGCGAACTTATACGTTTTTCTACTCTTCCTCGATGACTTGTTGTTGAACTTGTTGCTCGTTGTGTTGATTTTGTTGTTGCTGCTGTTGTTGCTTGTGATGATTATGCTGGTTACGTGGATTACGATTGCGTTGGTTGCGATTGTCACGACGTTGGCCACCCCAGTTTCCACCACCTTGATTATTTTGATTACGATTATAGCCACGGTCACGATTACCCATATTGCCGCGCTGGAAGAAGTTGCCTTGCTTCATGTCGAAAACCTTTTCGTTGACATCCACTAAATTAGTAACCTTGTCAACAAACTGCATTGCCAAAGCCTGAAGGCGAGATGGCTCCGAACGATGCATGACAACGGTCTCAGTGGGGTCGTCGAGACTGGCCATTAACTCTTCGTTAATAATCATTTTGCTGATGAGCGAATGTACTTTTTGCACAGGAAGATCGTACATCTGAGCTAACGATGGAATACTTAAAGAGGTGTAAACATTCGAATAGGTGAAGAGATAGGTTCGCAACGATTCCTCCTTTATGAACTTGACCAGCATTTCACGTACCCGGTCCGACTCGTAGAACAAGTCCCAGACTTTAGTGTTCATTTTTTTATTGACGATGAAATTGACACATGCTTGCCAATTGCCACAACGCATGGCTTTGGCAGCGGCCACAACGTGCTCACGCATAGATTCAGGAGGTCCTACAAGTGATTGACGCTCCGATGAACGCAATTGCTGATAGAAAGTCTTGCTGATCATGCGGCGGCGAGCGTCGAATTCATGGGCCGCAATATAAGGAATTTCTATGAGCATAGCTGACACCAGGTAAACGCACTCGAGTAACTCTAAATTGATATGCATGTGGAATGGCATTTGACGTTGTTTTTCGATCTTCTCCTGTTCGGCCGATCGTTCATGTTGACGCTGAGGCAACAGACCTTGAGCCAATAATTCTTTGGGTTTGCCCGTTACCATCAAGTCAACCAAACAATGATGGGCATCCTTGATATTTTCCTGTCGGAAGGCGCAAAGACCCAAATTGGCCATCATACGATTGTAGAGGATTTTAGTTGAAGGATCGGCTGCATCAATATTGTCTTGCAAATGTGACATAAGAACCAAGTCACGGGCCTGGAACCAGTTGTCATGAAGGGCATGATGGTAAATATGTGCCAAAATGGCGCGAGTTCGAATACGATCCGTGTCGTCCTTGGCGTAAATAAACTTGCAGAGACGATCCATTACCTCCACGGTGGTGGAAGTTTTGGCGGGAACTTCTCCGCGCTTGCGTTTCAGCACTTCGGGATCGAACTTGTAGTAAAGATGCTCAATCTTGCGCAAGTAGATGCGGCAACGCTCATTATTATTGCCAACTTTTTCGAAATACTGCAAAACACTTTCAATGATTTTTGTCACTGTAATTTCGTCCTTAAGACGCACCACATAATCGTTGGAATGTGGATCGCACTCTTTAAGCAATTTTGTGAATTCATCATCTAGGCGTTCGACAGCTGCCAATGGGCAGCCACGGATGTAGTAGGTTGGTTGAATAAATTCTTCGTTTTCTTCGGAAACATTTTCACTCATCGTAATGTTCTCGTTGGCCAACAACAGCTTCATCATGCTCTGCATCACATCCAACAGTTTAGCCCAGTGCTCCAATTTCATTGGCTCCGATATTTTTTGATTGTAATCGTAAATAGCCGAGATGATATTGAAATGGATCTTAACGGCAACGGCAACGCCGAGCGCATGTTGTTCAGCAATGTCGTGTAATTCGAACAACATATCGATTTGCATGCGACGATCGGTTCTTTTTTTTCCACGAGCTGACATAATTTCAGATAACTTGGCCAGCACCAGAGGCACATCAATTTCGGCATCTTTTTCAAACATCTTGGGCTTTTCGACCACTGGTCCCTTGACAACAATCTCCCACTCACCTTCCTCGTCGATGTCCTTTTGTTTCCTACTAACTTTGGGCTCCTTAGTGCGTTTTTCCTTTTTACGGTCATCACGATCCTCCTTTTCCTCTTTACCCGACAATTTCTTTAAGAAGCGATCGCGAATATTAACATATTGATTATCATCATCGGATGACTCAGATTCAGACTCAGAGCCAGAATCCCAGTCAATCGAATCGTCAGAATCATCTTGATCCTGATCCACCACTTTAGCAGGAGCAGACTTGGCTGATTTTTGTTCGGCTGGTAGTTTTAGATCACGCATACCATCACCAGCAACATCGTTATGTTTCTCATTATCCGAATCGTCTACAGGCTCCTCATCTTCGGCATCGCTCTCCTGGTCGGGATTTTCACGGAAACGGACCAAATCATCCTCAAACTCTTTAATATACTTGCGAACCTTTTGACGTAATGTACCCAAAGACTTGGAGTTGTTCTTGGAGAGATTTTTACGACCTTCTCGGTCCTCCCAAACTTCATTGATGAAATCTTCTAACTCGGCCAAGCAGCGTATGTAAAAGCGGGGAGTGATACCGTTTTCCTCTTTGGAAATGACAGGCAGAGCCTTTTGATAAGCTCTTGTCAAATCTTCGAAACTTGTCAAAATGCTCGACATATCCTTAATTTTTTTATGATTACGGATATTCTTGATAAGTGCTGTGAGGTTTTCGTAGCGTTTTTCTTTTGTAGAGCGAACTACACGTTTAACTTCCTCTTCGTCATCGCTGAATTGCTGTTGGCAGGAATGATACAATTACCAAACTGATATGACAAAAAAATTACATTTACTTACATAAGCCGATGCTTTATTATAGGTTGGTACTTGGACTTCCTCCTCCCCAGACTCAGATTCAGAGTCAGAACCGGTTGCAAAGAAACGTGACATGATGTTTAGATTACCGTAGTTTCAGTTTTACGTTGATGTATATAACCTATAGGATAAAACCGAAATATTTAGTAAAAGGTTTGCTAGTGCGTCGTACTCATTGGCGTTATCGCCAACTATTTTGAAAATTAAAAAAGTCCTAGCTAAGGCCAATGCTGCGATCCAAGAACCAGTTTATATTAGTAATAGCTTTTGAGGTTATGTTTTTGTGAATATAAATTTGCAGCCAACATGGCTAATGCCACACCACAAATTTGCAATTTATTATCTAAACACTTTTCACAGTTTTGATTTTTTAAACAACTGAACTGCAAGTGAAACAGCGCTGGATTCAACTTGCTTTTGGAAAATTATATTTTTTTTAACAATTTCACATATTTTAATTAACTTACAATGAAAAAAAGAAAATTTTCGCTGACGACCACTCGGGACGTTTTTTGCCGTTTATAGAGTTGTAAACAGGGATGGGAAAAGAGATTTCCATTTCGGTATCAATAACATTTTTGGAGAGTACTTTTTCAACCATCAGAGTACTAAAAAAAATTTCCAGCTTTTTTAATATAAAACACACCCAAAAAATTACATAGTCGTTGATAACTATTTTTTTATTTTAACTGTCATAGGTGAAATAACCCTCACTATGTCATAGTCAATACGAAGTAGTGGAAGATAACTAGGTTAAATGAAATTTAAAAAACTACTACGGAAAGAGTTGATGACAACGATTCGCTTGAAATTGATAGACATGCTTAAATATGAATATGCCAACTGTTATATTGCAAAATGGTTATTATTTCTAACACCAATAATTTTTTTACTATCGAGCATTTTATTAAAAACAAAATACATTATCAAATTAGCAAAAGCTTTTTCCATTCAAAATTAAAAACATTTTTTCACATTTTTTATGTTTCTTGAAAAACAATACCACCATGATAAAAACAAAAGGTTTACTTTCTCTTCTGTAGGTGCTGCGCATTCATAAAACCGTCTTAGGTATATTTATTCTACACTTCCAACAAGATATTAATCTGTTTAAATTAAATATGTGACAGCGCATAGAGAAAGGGACCTAAGGGTAAAAAAATCAATTTTTTTTTTTTGATGTGGACAACATCTGAGCATCGAATGAGACCGATCCCTGAACAAAACCGGTTTTTACCCTCAGGTCCCTTTCTATTTTGCGCGTCACATATATTTATTAAAATTATCTAAACCACGAATCTTTATAATAGTTACCATTGTGATGCCTGTAAACAATCGCTGTTATTGTAAAATATAATTTAAAATTTATTGAAATTATTTACACACAATTTTACATTTCAAATTTTTTTATTAATGACAATTAGATTGTTTGTTAATTTCATTGAATTTTTTGGTTTTTGACAATTATAAACATGCAGGGTAACCAAAATATTGTTGTTATCAACAATATTAATAGTTATAAGTGAATATCATAGTGATTTCAATTGATTTTTATTTCAACTATCGAATTCTTTAACTATGTCACTATTTTGAGTGTATTTGACACTGCCGAGAAATTAGAAAAGGTTCTAAATAAAAAGAGCTGTATTTAAACAAAACGCAACGAGAATTTTTTAAAAACATTAAATCATTTTCAAGAAATTCAAGAACAAAGTTTGACAGCAATGCCACTGTCCACTTTCACTATGTGGTTTGGGCTACAATTCACAAAGCACCATATATTGAATGGAATTAATTCATATTTGTTTTCGTTCGATTTATTTTGTTACGAATTAATTCAATTGCTATAGTTCTTTTTATTAAATCAAATGAATTAATTCACTGGTGAACGCGTTCAATTTTATAAATCGAACGGAAAAAAAGTGAATTAATTCCTTACTGAATTAATTCACCACTGAATTCGTTCAATTTCATTTTCGTTCAGTGAATTAAAAATAAATAAAATTACGTTCAGTGAATTAAAAAAAATAAAATTACGTTCAGTGAATTAAAAAAAAATAAAATTACGCTCAGTGAATTAAAAAAAAAATACGTCAAGTAAGTTTTACAATTTTCTAGCAAAATATATATAATTTTTCGGATATTTTCCGCTACACATGTATATGTTTTGCAATGATTGTATATATTTTACAAAACAAATTTACATATTTTACTAGAACTTTGTAAAACTAACTTGAAAATTATGTAATTGTTTAATTACAGAGCTCTTAGGTAATATTCCTCCTGTTTTTTTTCTGTGTGTAGCTATTAGCCAAAAATTTAGCAATTTTTTATCAGCCGTAATATAATTTTTAAAAATAGGTTTTATGTTGGAAAATATTATAAAATTCGCAAATTGATATTTTTTTATTATAAAAAACAACTTCTTAAACGATTTTATTTATTATAAAAACTTTCTAAAAAAATACATATTTTGATAAAATGTAGGAATCTAGTTTTTCATAATACAACGCCCTCTATTGAGTATTTCCAATACTAGTATTAACAAAGGTACACCGAAAAAATTTCTCAGTTATAGGCAACTAAATTTTCAACTGAGGTTCAGGTGAAATACCCCTTACTGAGCTTGAGTTGAAGTTAACCAATTTGATTTTGAAAATTTAATTTAACTGAGCCTTCAGTTAAAATGAAACAAAATTTTAAATTAGTAACTAATAACCGATTCAACAATTTAAAATAACAAATATTTATATTTGTCAATAAATAAAACCAAATGGAATTTTTTGTAAAAATTACACAATTTATTTAAAATAAACAAAAATTTAATTACAATTGTCATACCCTTAATAATGTATTCCATACTTTTTCTTCTTCCATTGTCAGCATGGAACCAGATTTTCAAAATTTGTAGGGAATAAAGTTTTATATTTTGTTTGACGGAAATATTTCCTGCAAACAATGAGAAAAAAAAAAATTAAATTATTAAGGGTAATTTAATTTCCATGAAAAAACAAGAACTTACCAAAAACCCAAAAAATGTTTATTATATTTCGCTTTTGTGTGACTTTTGTTTTTAAATATTGTTGTAAATTTATTACCAATTGAATCATTTAAAATTTACAGGTTGACTCAAAAAAATTTATTGTGAACCAAATATTAGTTGCTCAGTTAATTTTTATTTTAAATTAACTGAGGATATCTTTAACTGAGCAACTGAGGAATTTTTTCGGTGTATTAATTTAACGAACCATTTTTCAACAATCTAGATATAAAGCTGCCTACACACTAGGGAACATGGTTGAGGGAACAAAAAATATCAAAAAATTTTGTAAACATGAAATGCACGCTCTCAACATGCACACACTCACAAAAGCACTCACACTATCACAAAAAATGCTCTCTTTTTTTAAGTATGTTCCCTAGTGTGTAGGCAGCTTAAAATCGTCAAATTATTTTCAGTGTTTACAAAACTAGTGATTTTCTGGCGGTTTTTGAGTCTGATCTAGCCGTTTTGTTGGCAACAGAAATCTACCATGTATACAATTGTACCATGTTTTCCATCCCTGACACCAATTGTTTACAATTTTACGAAATAAAAACCCAAGTTTGGCTCGAGTTTCAGATCTTTCGGAATTTTTATTTTCAAGCCAAAGAAAACTAACAAAATATCCAAAAATTTTAAAAATATAAACAATGTCGTTTGATACAATACCTAAAGATTTGCGTGGTTTAAGAGCCTGTTTGGTGTGTTCGTTAGTAAAGGTAAGTTGGGCCTACAAATAAAATGTTGCATGCTTTTAACATTTCTTACATTTCCAGTCATTTGAGCAGTTTGAATATGATGGCTGTGAAAATTGTGATGAATTTTTGCGTATGAAAAATAACAAGGACAACGTTTATGACCATACCAGCAACAATTTTGATGGCATTATAGCCTTAATGAGTCCAGAAGATTCTTGGGTCGCCAAGTGGCAAAGAATAGGTTAGTTTTTAGAAAACCTGCATATTTAAATTTTAAATCACATTTTTTTATATACATATGTTTAAGGTCGTTTTTCTAGAGGCATTTATGCCATATCAGTATCGGGTAATTTGCCACAAACCACATTAAGAGAAATGAAAAGTCGTGGCATACCATATAGACCAAGGGATACCAGCCAACGTTAGGATACCAGTTCACACATGATAATGGTGAGTAATAATAGTTTTAAGGGCAATTCAAACGTTAACTATCCTTACCTACTATTAGAATTGATAATACATATTGATAAATTTTTGTCTTCATTTCTTTTGTAAATCTGTGGGAAATAGTAGATCTGTGTGATTAACGTGTGAATCGAGATTTAAAATATTCCGTTTTTGTTTTCAAATGAAATTAATATACAGAAATGTTTTATTTGACAAAATATAAAAAAATCAGAAGTTTAATCACTTAATTTAATCGCTGCGAATTTAATTATTACTGAATCGACTAACAAATTGGAGAATTCAATGGATTCATATTTTATTCGATTGAGTAATTTGGGAATGATATTCGATTTTAAAATTTGAAAAATAACATTTTTTTTGTTTTATTTGCATTATTTTTTGCAACTACAAGCAATACTGTGTTCACCTAGTCAACATTGGGATCCCGCTAGTTTTACCAGTGTTCGCGTACTCGAAAATTTACTAAATCAGCTGTTTTTCAGTTATTTCGGTAATTTGTTAACTTTTTTAAGGTTAACGTTAGTCAGATGAATGGGGTTTGAATCGATAACGGTATTTTTGCGGTATTACCTGCCAACACTGCTGAAAACAAAAATTAGCCATATGGCTATAACTTTTCCATAATTTGAGAATTTTATATCTTTTTACATCGTTTTATATTTATTGAGCAAAAAAATTGGTAACATTTTTTGTATTAATTCTGACTAAAATTCTTTTTTTTATAGCTTTTTCCTGCTGTGGTCTTCGAATTGATTTGAAATTGGACGCTTGAAGGAAAGCCTTTCTTCTTAAGACTTAATTTTAATAACATATTTTATTATTTTATATAAAAATGTCCACAGAATAAAGTTAAAAAAAATATATATACAAGATTAATGAAAAAAAAATATATAAACTGGTTTTTAAATTACAAAAATTTTACATATTACAATTGTTCCATACGTAATCCCTCACCACCAGCAGTAGTAGCAAAAACACCAAATCCGGCAGCCTCCAATTCTTCCTTCAATTTCCAATATACTTCATTACTGCTATAATTTTCGGGCAATAAAACAATTACATAACCACCGGCACCAGCGCCAGTTAATTTACTAAAAAATCCTCTTTTAAAAGCAATAGAGAAAATTTGTTCCAATTTGGGATGAGTAACACCAATAGCTTTCATTAAATCATTATTGATTTGGAATAAACGTTCGAGTTTCTCAAATTTTTCACTATCATCTTGGCTATTACCATAATCTTCGTATAGGGGTATAGCATCGTTGACCAAAGCTTCGCAAGCATTCCAAATGGAATTGATTACTTCCGGAAATTGTTCCCATAAATGACGTACTTTTGCTACTATATCGGCGGTTGATCTTTTTACTTTACTATCCACCAATAAGATATTAAGAGGACGTTGTATTTTGAGACTTTGAAACCCTTGACCCTTAACAAAACGCAACATGCCACCATAGGTACATACTGTATTATCCACACCCGAGGGAGTACCATGCATAACACGTTCAGATTCATAGGCCCAGGTTGAGATCAAAGCTTGATGGGGGGCCTCAGAATATGAAGAAATATCAAAATGTTGAGCGTACAGTAGAAAAGCAGAAGCTAATGCTGCTCCATAGGAGGCAGAACTACCCAAACCAGCTCCAATGTTGAGTTCAGTATCTATAGATATAGAAAATCCTTGGGTTATTTCCAATTCCTTTTTAGGAGATGACAATACAGCTCCAGCCAATAAATAATAAATTGATAGAAATGCTTTTTGTGTTTGTTGCTTTTTAGGTGACCCCTGTTCTTGGGATTCTTCTTGCTGTTTATTTAATTCTGAACGCACTTCCTCCAATAACTGGGCACCACTTTCAAATGAAGCTTGAGGATATTTTGTACGACACTGTTTTAAAAAACGATTAAATGAATCAACTTGTATATCAAAGTGTGTATTTAAAGCCTCCAGTTGTATGGTTACAACTTTTTTGCCATTTGCAGCGGATGTAAATTTTAAGGTGGTCCCCAGACCCACTACAGCAGCCAAGGCAGGTTTGTGATAAACTACAGCATGTTCACCATGTAAAATGATTTTGCCAGGGGATTTAACTTGAAAATTCAACATTATGTAATACGGCTTTATTGTGAGTTGAATATCCAAATTTAAAACTGATGCAAATGTAAATTTTTTTGATAGTATTCAAAAATTGATGTGTTTTTGGAAATAATTACTAGCAGATGGGTCAAAACACAATTCTTATTTTTATCGTAATACAAGATCTAAAATTTGAAAACAAATCTCTGTTATATCAATTTATCTTCTTTTTAAAAGATATGCTATATACGGTTTAAAGCTTAACTTCAAACTGATTTTTTTTTTTGTTAAATCTGCTGCTGCTGTTGTTTAAAACACTTTCACTTTCCGACGTTAGTTCATTTGTTTTTTTTTTTGTCTTTAAACAACCACAACAACAAAACACCAAACTGTTGCACAGTGGGGCCTAAAATAGAAAATGTGCATATTGCATTTGTACCTCCATGTACAAGAAAAATCACAATCAATTATTGACACATTTAACTTCATTTGTGGATGTCAATTTTTATTGCTTTTTGATATCGGCCTATTTGTTAATTTTATTTTGCATAAATAGTAATACATATTTATAAAGAATGCCATACAATCCTGGAACTATTTTAAATTAATTTAAGTTTCATACAGGCACATTTTGAAAAGGTTTTTAACCGATAAAGGTATTCTAGCGACATATTGGTTATATAAAACAAATTAGTATTTTAGTAATAATATTTTGTTTTTCCTTTAATAGTCTTACGTGAAAAGTTAAGCGCTTCTGAGTACCAATTCCGAAGTTTGTGAAGCGGTGAAAAATATTTTTCACTCATTTAAAAAAAATTATAGCAAATGAAAGTTTTAATCACTTCACCGCTTGCAAACTATTAAGAATCGGTACTCTGGGCATGAAATGAAAAACTTAAATTCAAGGATTAAATACAGAAGTTACTTCCTTCAGATTAAACAAAAGTCAATTCCCTCAGGAAAATAAACAAAAAAGTTAGCTCCTTCTAGGAATTATACGAAAAAGTTAATACCTTTAGGGAGTTAAATGAAGAAGTTAATTCCTGCTGGTTATTAAATGAAAAAGTTAATTCTTTTTGGGAATTAAGTGCAAATTGAATGAATTCCCAGGGATTTCACAGGAATGAACTTATTGACAAAAATTGAATTAACTCGATTTGAAAGACTTCGTAAGGGAATTAATTCTTTATTTTAATGCTTAATGTTTTGGTCAGGGAATTCATTCACTAAATATAAAATTCTTTAGTCATTCACAGGAATTAATTCCTGTTTTTTCTTATTCATGAATTCATTCCCTTGAAATAAAAAATTTAATTAAATTTTAGGGAATTCATTCCAAAAAGGAAGTAATTCTTTGAAGCTATGTATGAGACAGAAAATCATTCATATTTTTTTAAATGATGTTACTGTTCCTGGGTATCGATTCTGTAAATTTCTGTGTAACACTCCAACGCGCTAAACTTCACACCATAACGGTCCGCGACGTGAATAATATGAATATCAAAATTAAAATTTTTAAGTATTTTAACGCTGTGTACAAATAAATTGAATTTCTTAAATTTAAGACGTGCTTTCATAGGCCGAGCTTTTGGGATTTCAGTTAAACTTAGTTTAGTTAAACCGAAAATGAATTAAGTCAGCTATTTCCAAGTTTAGTTCCAAAAATTTGATGGAATAAATTTTTCACATTTAGAATTTTGGTCATTATTTAAATAAAACAAAATAAACAACGCTTCAAAAACAGTACTTCAGTTAAAAGCTGCGTTAAACTTAGTTTAAAGATAATGTGGTTTCTGCACATCAATTCTTTTAAATAGGAACATATTAAGTGGGTCGTCAATCGATAAACAAATATGCAAAATTTATATATCGTTTGAAAGATTACCTTCAATGTTTCGATCCGACAAAGATAGAAGCCCATTTACCAACTTTAAAGAGAGAGATAACATCCGATGTTTCCACAAAAAAAGCATATATTCGGAATGCCAATAAGATCTGACAGTGGAAATAATCGGTAAAGTGCCACTTAACTCCACTTTAGCCTAATTGTACCCAGGTGATTGGTGCGTGAGTAAAAATAAATACATCGTGCGTGGTTGTATTTTCATTATAGATTTTTTACAATTTTTACTGTTTTTCGTGAATTTTGTGATCGTATTTTTTTTACTATTGTAACGTGAGCGAGGGTGTCAAAAATAACTTACGCATCCATCTCTAACTCTGAGCAGGCTCTATGCAAGATGCTCACGTACTGTTAACCGCTCTCTCACTGGCTCTGGCTGAGATTTCAAGAAGTTAAATTGCAGCTAACGGGTTTAGTTTTTTTATGACATTTTTTCATGTTATGCATATTTATTGAAACAATTTTTAATATTTATTAAAATTTGACAAAAAAAACTGAACCTATCACCTTCTAATAAAATTTCTTCAAATGTAGGCCAGAGCCAGTTAACATTAAAAGAGACACATGCATCCTCTTGAGTTTCTATGCTCGTTGCTCTGAGTCTCCATTAGCTATGAGATTCTGTTAACATAGCTGTTATGAAAGTCAGAAATAAAATCTAATACTTTAGTGGTGGAGAACACTAATGTTAAGAAATTTCATTATTTATTTTTTCTTGCCGGAGTCAGTCGCAAATGAATGTCTTTTATATCACAGTAATTAACTGGTTGTATATTTTTTCTTTCATAAATAAAAAATATTACTTTTTAAGTTCTAATAATGCAAATTACTTCACAATTACATTGTTTTTATATAATTTCTTTGTTTTTTTTTAAGCTTTGTTTGTTGGTGATGCCATTAAGCAGTTAAAAAAATATGGCATCGACTGAGATGTTATAAAATAGTTTTCTTAACATCTGCTTTAACAACTATGTTAACACAGCAAAAACGTAAATCATAACATTAAAATGAGTGGTCCACACTTAACATTAACATGATGTTAGTGGCCATGTTAACTAATTTATGTCTCGTGTAGACTGCAAGTAACCGATACAACAAATTTTTCCAACTTTTTTCTTTTTGGTGCCCACTATGCAATCTGTATGATGTAGTCTATTTCATTTTAAAATTTTTTATATACACTCTTCCTCAAATTAAAAGTGGTTCTCCCTTTAACAAAAACAAAATAATTACCACACAACGAACTTCATTCAATAGTTTATTTTTCACTTATTGCTGCTGCAGTTTCTCCCACTCTTCTGGTGTATAGGATTTTTGTGAGAAGGCGTGTATTTCTTTAAGTTCTTCCGCTAATATCGTATTAACCAAGCGATGTTTTTGTAGCAATGGTTTACCTTTAAACTTCTCGGAGACTATTGTCACACTAAACTTGCCACCGCAACCATCTGATTCATCTATGGCTTTAACATATTGGGCCTCAAGTTGTTCAGTTAGTTTGTCTTCCAAATATTTTGTGGTATATTTACTCATTTTATGGTGAAGTGTTTTGCTAGTAATTTATACTCGTATTCTATGGTTTTATGTGTAGATTTATTTAAATGGATAATTTTAGAATGCAAAAATTACTAGTTTTTTATAATTTAAGCTTTTTGCAATTTTTTCATAACCTACCTTTCTGGTTTTTTTTACTTTTTTTGTTTCATTTATAGAAACAAAACAAAGCCGTAAAAACGAGACTCGATAGAATGATTTTAAAATATAGTGTTGGAGAGTGAATAAATTTTCGTTAACACTACAAAAAACCGGTTTTTATTAAAAAACGAACAATTAAAATGGCACTTATGTTGATAGTTCTGGGTTTTAGGTAAAGCTTAAAGCCTATATGACACTTGCTAGTTTCGATATTAAGGCCGGGTGCGAACTGGCTAAATAAAATCTGAACTAAATTCAAGTTTTTAAATTTCTATGAAATTTGAAAGTTTTAAAAAAAATTTAAAATCCATTTATTTCGGTAACGGTATTAAGACAACCTTATTTTATTTATTTCGGCATTGGTATTTTATGGATAACGGTATTTAATTTATTTCGGCAACGTCATTTGAAAAGCATCGATATTTTAAGGTTAACGATATTTCAGTTATTTCGGTAATTTTAAGAATAACAGTATTTCGGTGACGGAATTTTAAGGATAACGGTAGTCACTTGAAAGGGTTTTGAATTGATAGCGGTGTTGCCCGCCAACCCATAGAAAATTGTGATATTTACGATTAATGCTTATTAAATACAATAATATGAACTAAAAACAATTTAATTTAAAGAAACATTTTATTTACAATATTTACGATCCTTTTCTGTTTTATTGACAGATTTAAGTTTTTTCGATTGCGTGACAAGGCCAAAGACCACAACAATAAGACCATGATAAGGCAAGTAGTGTAGCGCAATCAAAAATAATTACTATGGGAATGTGAGAAACATAGTTGAAAAGCTAAAATAGCACACTCAAACAAAAGTGGAATATTAAACAAAAAAAAAAAAAAATACTGAGAATCCTTTCAAATCAAGACATTGACCTAAAGATAAAAACATACATTGAACTAAAAACTTAAAAACTAATTTAGGGTAAATGATGAAGATCATAAAAAGTATACAAGTGCTGGGTGCGATCATAAACCGTTTTGGTATTTTTTAACATTTCTGGTAAAATATCCACAACCCGATCTGCATTACAGCAGACACGTTTGAGAAGTTCTCCTTGAGTGGGTAATGCATACATGGCCACCAAAGCTCCCTTACGTACAACCCAAGGATGATGTTTAGATAAAGTAGATTCATAAGCTGCTTTACAGTAACTATGAACTTTATCATTTTCACACAAATCGGCTAACCGGAAGAGAAATTCATAAACAAATTCTAAAAAAGAAAAGAAAAATAGGTTTGATAAACCACATAGATATGACGTGAATAAGATAAGAAAAAATAAATGTTAAAAATAGTTTCAATCTTTTCTAAAGACAAGGTTGTCAACTTTAATAAAAAAAGTAGCTAAATTTTATAATAAAAGACTAATCCAAAATGGAGAGTAAGGGCCAGTTTTATAGTCAGAACTAAGGACGAATTTTATAAAAATTGTACTTAAGTCTTAAATTTTCAAACAAAATTTGTAACTTAAGAAATATTTAGGACAAAAATTTTTCTCAGTTCTGACTTTTAATTTTAGTGTCTTGCCCATTCGAAAAGTCTCAGAATAAAAAGTTCTACTCATGGTAAAAATTTTAAGCGATCACAGTTATGGCAGTAAAGTGGGTTTGCATTATTTGATTTTAAGTATGGAAAATCAAATAAAAATTCCAATGAGATGATGCACTTGTCACAAAAAATCGGTTTGCAAATCTTTTTATGTTTACACCTTCTGATGCACATCAAATGGAATCAGATGAAAACAGCTGTTACAATCTGATTCTCTTTAAGTGCGAACCCGTTCGTTACCGCGGGTACCCAAATGAGAGGGCTCAGAGAGTGTATTTGTGTTTCTCTTTTTGCCAAAAGTTGTCCAGACTTTTTACTTTATTTTTTTTACAAAAATTATTGAAATTAAATAAAAAGTAAGGGGTACGTTCGTAAATGCAGTAAATTTATACAACACTGCGGCAGTTAAGCCAAGTTTTGTTGCTGATGTGTGATCAGCTGTTGCAGATGCTTTGCTACTGCTCAACAACTGCACAGAGTTTGCTTTTTAGAAAGATGAAATTACTTTTGATTATTAAAAATCCAAATAATGCTAAAAAATAAACATTATTTAAATTTGTATTAAGAATACTATTGCATCAGAAATTAAAATGATGCGATAGTTGCAGAAATTTGCGGCAGCACTGCCAATTGTTTGCATAAAAAAACTTTTGACGTAAATCAGTGCTGTCAAGTGATGAATTTTTGAACGTTTTACTTTTATTATGCCGATGTGATGCCTAACTACTGCATTTACGAACGTACCCAAGTTTTAAATGAAAATAAATATCCCAGCCAGCAATTTCGGAGCGCTCATAAATAACATTCTTAAATGGCTAATAGAAATGATTGTTTTTTTTGAAAACACTCTTTTTTTGGTAGAAAATATGAACCCTCAGAAAACAATCCAAAAGTTGTCTCTACACGAGGGTTAATTTTTCGGACTCAAAGAAGATTCCAAAATTATTTAAATTTATGAAGAAAATTTCGATTTTATACGTTCTTTTTTCTGAGTCATTTCTGAGTACACAGAGGGCTTTTTTGGATAGACCTCTTTCATAGGAAAAAGTGGAAAAATGTTTGTCATTTCTGAGTCATTAATGATCATCTTTGTTTGCTGGGATGTGTATTTGTTCAATTTTTCATACTGAAATTACACGCATTTTTTCATTATTCTTTCAAAAAATGGTTGGAACACAAAATAGGTTTTTGAGTCGCGTACTTTTCGGTAATTTTGTCATTTTGTGAGAGAATTTTGTACCAACAGGAAAGTTTATATATATTCATATATTACTTGATATAACCTAATATATTATATTACATAGATTTATATACTTGGCTTTATGTACCTAACTATGTATGTACAGCGCATACTGCGGGGACAGTTTTTTATCTACAGTTTATTTTATAACATTTAAACCAATTAAAAATAAGGTTGAAGTTATTCAGAAAAACGATTTCAAAAATAACTCCTTATCAGGTCTCTTAAAAAATTAAGACCTACGATCGACAGTCAAATAGCTATGTAAATTTAAAAAATAACAAAGTTGAAAACATTTAAACAAAATTTTAGAACTCCCTTCTCCACTTCATACCCATTGTAAAACTCACCTAAACCTCTATGCAAACGTAGCAATGTACGACTTCCTGATACATATTTTGTATCCTTTAATAAATTAGAATCCTTTTCGTATGACATCATTGTTTTAATGGTTATAAACTTTTCAGCCTTTTCCGTATCCGTTCCATTTCGTAACGTTGTTAAAATATCTATTTTTGTTTTAACGTCACTACTTACAAAACCAAACACTGAACCCATTAAACTAAAAAATCTGCAAATAGATAAAAAATACTCTCAGGTGTGTAGTTGAAAATCAGAACAAAGAAACTTCTATAAAACCGTCTTGGTTAGAAAATATATACTTGTTAATTTCCTCGTATGCTTTTATATATTCATCCATTACAACATCGTCGTCATCGCGTAAACTCTCTTGAAATATTTGTGTTACTTTTTCTAAGTCAAAACGTTCAACAGCAGCCATTTCTCTAAGATTTTTGTTTGTGGATATTTTACAATTTATTTATAAGAAAACTATTTGCAATAGTTAATTGTGCACTAAAATTGCTCTAAACACTAAACTTAATAAACCAAGTAATCATGTTGACATTATTTGGAAAACCAATAAAAAATAACAGGGTGGTTGGAAGAAACAAATGGTAGCATTCGGCAGAAAAACTTTAAACTGATACCGTAGTGTTTTGAAATTGCTTACTCTGCTGAACGATGTTTTCTTTGTTTTGTTTTTCAATACATTTTTTCCAGTTTCTTTCTATTTTTAAAAATTTTTGTTTTCGAATTATATTTGTATGTTTTTATTTATCATTCTTACAAAACAATTTACCGAAATATGACAGCACTACCTGAGTAAACGAGGATGTATAAAGGCAAACATACACGTTCAATATTATTGATCAATGTTTTTAAAATCAACCAATCAGAACAAAGTATTTAAAAATAAAATGTTCTGATTGGTTGATTTTTGAAAAATTTATCAATAATATTGAACGTGTATGCCCTACTTAATAAATAGGAGGGGCAAAACTCTCAGTCACAACAAAAGACCAAACATCAAACAGGGTTCCTTGGCAACTCGTCGGGTTCCCTAACTGATTTATTGTGTAGGGAGATGGATTTTGGATGAAAATAAAGTAAATTTTGTCGAAAATATTTTCGTAGAATTAAAGGGATAATAGGGAAGGAAGAAAAAAAAACTAAAAATACTGAGAATAAAAATTTTTAATAATTAAATAAAAATAATTACTTTTTTTAGCCTGGGAAACCGACCCTGACTGACAAAATGTTGGGTTTGATATTGTGTGTTTTGTTGTGACTGAAAGCTTTTGGGTCTCCTATAATATTGGGTTGTTCGATAATTACACAAGAAACCTTTTTACGAACTCTCCGGCACGTACGGAATCATGAATCCGGCTTTTACGGTACACTCAGGGAATTGTGTAGGTAAAATCAACTGCAAATGACAGTTAAAATAACTGCATTTGCACTTAAAAAGGTGTAGACTACATTGGCAGTTAAATTAACTGCAATATGAAGTTATTTTTAACTATTAAAAATCAACTGACAAATGTTGTAAAAATAACTACAAATGCAATTGAAACAACATACACGCAAATTATTGTTAAACTGTACAAACAACTGCAAATGTGGTAAAAAGCACAAATAAAATTTATTTTAAAAATTATTAATTAATTAAAAACTAATTTATGTAAACACTCTTTACTTAATTTTATTCTATAATAAATTTAAAATTGAGAAATCAAAATTTACACTTAATGTCAATTTTATTTTTCACTATTAAGATATTGTTGTAGATGTCCGTCTGTGAGGGATGAAATATGGTGTTGTTTGGCTTTCTTTTTTTCTCCAGGTAAAAGAACTGAAAGAAAATAAATTCAATATTTTTTTAATATTCCCGTAAATAAATTTATATTTTATATTATAAAACTTACCTTATTATTTTAATAATTTAACAAACAATATATAACCTTTTCCGTATTACGCGTCCTCATTCTTTGGCGTTGTTTTATGACTAAGACAAGAGAAAACATGTTCTTCTCATATTCTTTCAATAGAAATTTCTAAACAAGCGCTTTATACACATGCTCCTGTTTGCTTCGTTTGTGTGCACACACACTTGAAATTTAAGAATTTGTAAAAAAAAAAATCAAAATAACTGCATAAAATAAATGTTACTACAATGTAGTAGTTTTTGTAGTTTGTTTAAAAAAATAACTGTCAAAAACATTGAAAAGTTTTGCTCTAAGTAAATTAATTACAATTGTAGTTTAAATAACTACAACCGCATTACTATACA
This sequence comes from Leucophora obtusa, assembly GCA_949987735.1. NCBI lineage: Eukaryota > Metazoa > Arthropoda > Insecta > Diptera > Anthomyiidae > Leucophora > Leucophora obtusa. Next base: position 42,325,306 of record OX465299.1, on the reverse strand, counting down.
AATAACTGTCATGTAGTAACTGCAGAACTTTTCTGAGTGTACATTAACGGTCCGTAATATACATATCCGTCAAAGCTTGTACGTATACGGAACATTAACGGACCGTGTAATCGGATTTTCGAACACAATACGTTTTAACTCCGTTTCCGTACGGTAAAATACGGACTTAATTGATTTTAATTTGAGTTCAAAACAAAAACTATTAAATTATTTTAAAAACCCTTTAGTCTGGAAAAAATACTTTTGTGGCGAGAAATTAGTGGCGGCAGCTGGAATAGGTCAGATTGGAAAGGTAAGATTAATGAATTTTAGTGCGTGTTTTACAATGGTTTGTTTTTGTAACAAAAGCTTTGTTCCACGTACGTTAACGCAGCTATCCAATTTTTTTTCCAAAATTGTGTGTAAGTTGTTGTTGTTTCGAGTAAACTGGGAACCCGCGGTAACGACGAGGAACAGACCTAAAGTTTGCGAATTTGAATCTTTTGCATAATACCATCGTAAATACAATCAACTAAACCATAACTAATTTATTTTTTCTTTTGCATGTAGATGATCGATTTTATTATGGGTGACTATCGTGAATTGATGCGCTGAGGTAAACTGATGTTGTAAATATAGTGTAAATGTAAATAATATCGTTATTAATAAATCTATTAAAAAGAAAAAAAATTATTACTCAAAATTAATCAATTTAGATAGATATGGCAATCCGTTTTTGGTCCGGAGTCACTCCGTTTATAAACGACATGAATGTCCGTAAATGATCCGTCATTGACGGACTTTCAATGGACTTGTCCGTTTTTTACACGACGCAACGGTCCGTCAATGACGGACTTTCAACGGACTTGTCAGTTTTTTACACGACATAGCGGTCCGTAAACGGTCCGTCATTGACGGACTTACAACGGATTCGAATCAGTTTCGATGTTCCTTAAGATCCGTTTTCTGGTCCGTATATGGATCCGGATAACAGTACGTAAACGGAGTTGGATTCCGTTTATGACGGACCGAAAACGGTACGGAAACGGAACTATTTGTTTGTTGGGTAATGTCGTTTTTTTTTTCTCACAAATTACGTAAACTACATATTTCATGCACTCACAAAAGTTTATCGGTAGAATCTACTCAAAATGACAGTTAAAACAAAGGTATATGCAGTAAAAAAGGCGACAAAGGTATTTACATTTAAAATAACTAAAACTTTTGTTATTTTTAACTGTTGAAAAATAACTAACAAATGCATTTAAAATAACTACCAATGTCGTAAAATTAACTGATAAATTTTTACTACAAAAAATGTATCAGTTAATTTTGGTCCAAAACAGTATTTCTACAGTAAACAGCAGTTTTTGTTAGTTATTTAAAAAGTAAAAAATTTCGTTGAATTTTAAAAATTCTTGTTTAGTTTATATTTGTTATTATTGATATATTTCTAGTTTGCAAATAAAAATCAGAAACTTGTATTGTATCTCCAATGCATAAAAGCATAATAACCAATGCATAAAAGCAAATTTTAAATAGGTTGAAATAATGACACATATTTTTGTAATCGATCGAAAAAATAATTATTTTTTTTAAATAAAATATACTTTTATAAACAAAAATAATTGTCAGTTGTTTTGAAATGTTTGTAGTAAAAATTTATCAGTTAATTTTACGACATTGGTAGTTATTTTTAATGCATTTGTTAGTTACTACCAAAACTTTTGGTAGTTTATTATGATATTAAAAATAACTGATTTAAACAACTGTTACGAAATTACAGTACTTTTTGTTAGTTGTTTTCTTAAATAACTGTCATAGAAGTTGTTTTACTTTTTTCTATAGAAAAACAACTGTAATTACTGTTAAAAACAACAACTACTGATTACTACACAAACAACTGTCATGTAGTAACTGTCAAACTTTTTTGACTGTGTAGTAGTGATTGTGTGGCTTACATTATTACACACTATTTTAAACTTTAGACTATTTTCAGTCAAAAAGTGAGCGTCATTAGTAAAAAACAAGTTGGTTAAAAATTAAGTTGAAAATTGACAATCAAAGAGAGCATTATCGCCATATTTTATTGTTTTAATACTTCCAAAAGGGCAAAAATGCGGTGCAAGCTCGGAAGAAATTAAGTGAAGTTTATGGTGAGGATTGCCTCACCAGTAAGGCATTTACAATCCCCGCCCGGGAATTTTCGAAACTCAAACCCTATACAGTGTGCAATTTCCAGTTTAATTTTTCTTAATTTTTTAATATTATTTTTTTCTGGGAAGCTTTTGTTTTGTGAATTTTCGTGATTCACGTGAATCACGCGTGAGTGTGACTGAAAGTTTAATTTACTCACGTGAGCGTGAGTGTGGGTAGTAATTTTTTTTATCGTGAGTGATTGTGCGTGATTGGAATATTTTTCTCGTGAGCGAGAGTGAGTGTGAGTGAAAATTCACTCACGTGCCCACCTCTAGTTGCAACAGCAATATTTTTTGTAGGTGCAGGGGACAAAATTAAACAACTTTCGGTTCTAAACATATCGGCTCAAATTGATATTTATAGGGTAAAAGTGATTTTCAAAGTTGTTCGAATCTTTTTTGTTTGAAAACTTTTTAGTAATTTTAGTACATTGTTTCATAGATCTTGGTATCCAATTTGTATACCTTTCCTTGTAAACATGAAAAAATTCTGAAAACGAAAAACAGGATAATTTTTTACCCCACTTTTTAACTCTTATTTTTCCGTCTTCTCTACTACATATCCAAATTTCATCCAAATCTGAGTGAGCCACACGCACAGATATATATAAAAATTAAAATATTTCAAAATTTTCAAAAATTTTGTCTAACTTACACGCCACTATACTTGTGTGTACTTACGAAGTATATTGGCTTGTGGGCCATTACAATGCGGCCATACCCTGGGTAAAGTAAGCCAGCTTGTGTGTAAGGTTTGAAGATACTTGTGTGTACTTACTAAAATCCCCAAGTGCTTTCAAACTCTACACACAAGCTGGCTTACTTTACCCAGGGTATGGCCGCATTGTAATGGCCCACAAGCCAATATACTTTGTAAGTACACACAAGTATAGTGGCATGTAAGTAAGTAAGAAAAAATTCAAATATTTTAAGTTTCATATACAATTGTTATACACAAGTATCCTATATCATAAGTACACCCAATGTGAAGTACACGAAATCGATTACATTGTATGGACTTACAAGTGAGTAGCTGAGATGAAAAACTCGTTCGTTACACATTAAATAAATTTTGGGAAGAATCAAAAACCTTGTTGCGGCTAATTAAATTAACCAAATTAGTTCAATACTTTTAATTCTTAAATGTTATGCCATTATTGATTAAAAACTTTACAGTTGAAAAATCGAAAAATCTTTTCACAAAGCGCCAAAAGAACTGTCAGAATCAATTGTCATCTGGTTTTTTTATTTTTGTAACGAACGAGTTTTGCATCTCAGCTACTCAAGTCTTCTAAAGGATCAAGTGTGTCGCACTCCCCCTACACTGCGTAAGCGTTTAAAATTAACTGATATTGTAGTTATTTTATAGAGTGTCCAAAACCGTAACCGAAAACCGGTTAACCGGTTTTTTTAATTTCAAAAAACCGACCGGTTTCGAATAATTTATAAATTCGAATAAACCGAAAACCGGTTATTATTTGTCGGTTAACCGGTTTTTTTAAAAGATGTTTCTATCAAAACTATTTTTAAGCTAATCATTCGAAAATTCTATATTTCGACTGCATTTTACTTTTAGAGACTTAATCTTAATAAACGAAACTGCAGTTTTGTTCCCCTTTATATAAAAATAATATCTTCATATGTATTCAAACAAATAAGATACGAAAGTCCTTTGGGTAACTAATGAATGTTGCTAAATCTACAAAAATTTTAGTTATATTTAAATAAATTTTAATTGAATACAAATAACATTCTATCCTGCTAAAACCGGTAGACGTTTTTACTGAATATTAGTAGAGTTAAAATAGCGAAAATAAATAGTAAGTACTGCTGTTTTTAGAAGCAGTAAAAAATTATAAATTAAATTTTGGAAATGTAATTGTTTTTCTGTGATGTTATTAATTTAATATTTAATATTCGGCATTTTTTCTGATTTCAGCAGTGTAAAATGTTCTTTGCAATTAACTAAAATTAAACTTTTTGTCTAATTACATCTGATCGTGCTATCCTTGGCGCTTTTGTATGACTCAAAATTATAAATTATACAAATTTATTTTCATAACAAAAAAACCGAAACCGGTTTTAATCGGGTTTTTTCAGAAAATAGTAACCGCAACCGGTTTTTTTTAAATAGTAATTTTCGAACAAACCAAAAACCGGTTTTCCGAAATGGCCGATTTTTTGGACACTATTATTTGAGCTATATGGGCATTTCCATCATGTCGAACGGGACCGTCGTACACCTTTAAAGTGAAAAAAAAGTCAAAATAAATTAGATTTTTATTTATTTAGGCTTTACTTATATCTTTTTATTAGCCCTACAATTGGTGCTGAGGTTGATTTTTAGCAATTTTTCGTTTTCAAGATAATTGTGAAAAAACAAGGCATTCGCACGGGACAAAAAGAGAAGTGGTTTTCGCGGCTAACAATTAAAATGCCGATTTCAGCGAAACCTGAAGCAATATTTCAATGTGACTAATTTTACACTGTTGTGCATTGATGTCTTTTAAAAATAGTTGTAATTTTACCCAAAAACGATTCATATTATTTTTTTAATTTAATTTTATTCACTGTCGCACGTGACATGTCGCACGGGACATTTTTTTCCATCATGAGATTTATGTTGTTTCTGTTGCTCTTTTTACAAAATTATATATAAATAACAAGCTTAGTAAAAATGTTTTTAAATCGACAGCAGTATTCAAGGTATTTATTTGAATATAATAACCAAAAACAAACTTAAAAGAAATATGTAGTATGTATTAATCCAGCAAAATTGTCGGATGGAAAGAACCCATTGTAGAACAACTTGTACGTGTATGCAACCTGTTCTAATTTATGTTCTATCATCGGTGATTTTTGTTTGAGTTTGTCCCAAAAGCAACAGGTTCTTTTCCTCCAAACTAGAACAGGTTACTTTGGAACCGGTTCTAGAACCAGTAATAGAACTCGTTCCGCGACAGTGAAACCTTCCATTTTGACTCCCAAAAATCAGTTCTAGAACCTGTTCCACGTAACCGGTGGTAAAAACACCTGTTCTAGAACAGATTCAGAGGCAATCAGTTCAAAAAACTGTTGCTGGGAAGTATTTATTTATATGAAAATATAAAAAACAGTTTTTTTAGAATAGGCAGTCCTAGCTGCTTTTACTTCTTGACCATGGTACATGCCAATTTTAAAAAAATTTAAAAGTAAGTATTTATATAAATAAAACATTTACATAAGAAAAAAAAAATTTTAAATTTTTAAATTTCACACTTACGATGTCGCACGTGACCAACTGTGAATAAGTACCAAGATCACAATTCTTCTTATTTTTCAGGTAGGTTTTTTTTATTTTAATTGTATAAAAAATCTCTGTTTGTAATCAATATTTGATGAGCTTTCTGCGTGTACTTTCGACGCACTGATAACAAATGTTGTTTTTCAATGTCGCTCGGGACATCGAAATATGCGACAATTCAAATCAAAAACTTAGTTATTTTCAATTGCATTGTTTATTATGCATTCTTTTATGACTCTTTGTACCTTTAGAAATATTTTAGAAAGCAAAAGTCAATGCATAACGTCTCTGTTTAAAAACTTTTATCAAAACAAAATGTGCAATAGAAATATCCAAATAAGAAAAGATGCGCTTGTGCGACTTTGCATTCGAATACCTCGAAATGGGTTATGAATAAATGTGAAATCTTTTTACGTTATTTAAATTTGATTGTTTCCCTATGAAAATATTACAAAACAAAGTGTTTTCAAGAACTTTTAATATTTTAGTCTCGGTGGACCTTTCGGTGGAAATGCCCATATGTAATTGCAATTAAAAATAGCTACAACTGCAGTTAATTCCAATGCAATTGCAGTGTTCACTTTTTTAACTGAAAATACAGTTAATTTTACCAACATATAATCCGACATAATCTGAGTGTACATCCAACTTGGTAATATTACTACACTAATAGAAAAAAGCCAGTAAAAAATTTAGTTAAAACTACTAAAAATTAGTTAAAAATGATGCTGCAGAAAAAAACTGCTAAATTAGCAGATTATTTTTGCTATATATTAGTAATATAGGAACAGCAAAAATAAAACTGTTAAATATACAGAATTTTAGTTATATTTGAGATAAATTTTTGTAAATGGAGAATAGCAAATTAACCTGCTAAAAGCAGTATATAAAAATCACAAAAAATTTAAAATATTCGAAGTTTTTTTTAGATTTTTTTTTAAATCCAAATAAAAATCGAGCCTTTTGAAAACAGCAGTTTCCAATTTTTTTAGCAAATATTTCTGCTGATTTTAGCAGAATAGACTGCTATTTGCATTCAACTAAATTTAGCTTCAAAATAGCAAAAATTTTGTAGATTTAACAGTTTCGTTTTGCTATTTTTAGTCTACAAATATTTAGTAAAATTTTCTGCAGATTTTACAGTACAATTAGCTATTTTCAATTAACTGCATGGGTTCGATTCCTACAGCAGACAGGTTGTTGAAAAAAATTATCATATAGAGACAATCTGACAATAAAATATAAACAATAATACAATTTAATGGAAAATCACTGATGACGCCTGTCCAAAAGAAAAAGGCAGAAACTAGATCTAGTCTGATTGCAGATTAATAATGTGCCCGACTAAAAAAGATGTTATATAATCGTATATCACCATATATAAACCCATATATACGTCCATATCTAATTTGATCCGAATATTGGAATATATAATTATATCAAGCGAGATAAGCATGTTATCTCACCTGATACAATTTGATCCGAAAAATGGGTCTATCTAACTGCATCAAATTATATATAAATACATATAATTTGATGAAGATTTTCAAAGAAAATTTTAGTAAATATTGTTGAGATCACTTATTTCATTCATAATAAATACTAATGCTTAATGTTTAGAAAAATGTTTGCTAATAAACTTGGAAATAGCTGACAAAATAAAACAATACAAATTAAAAATTTGTCGGAACAACTTTTTCTAGGTTAGAGTTTTGGTCTTTCTTACAAAATGTGTGTCTTTCTTATAAAATAAAAAATTAACTTTCACAATTAATTTTTTTTTTTTCACGGAAAAATAAATGAACTTAAGCCCAAATTAGTTTGGTAGTAAAGTGAGGTGAAATGAGGTATCGTAAAGTAGAAATCTATTTTCAATAGATTTTCTTACTTCAAATCTACTTCCAAAATAAGTATTTGTGTATACTCCCAGCAAAAACAGACATTACCGAGTAATTAAGCGAGTAAGTAGCACACAAAGGGTTTCACTACTTACTTACTCGCAACATTACTTTTGTTCGCGATGTCCGAAAATTCATGGGTGGTCATTACCCTCTCGCTTACAAAAAAAGTGCGAATAATGAGTTACCCATAGTGAAAGAATAAGTAGTTACTCAGAAAGCTAGAATAAGTGGTTACTCAGAAGTTAGAAAATAAGTGGTTACTTTACATTGTAAAATAGTTGTTCATATTGGCAAAAAATCTTTTTACCTTGGAAAATTTCCTATTTAGTTCAAAACAAATTTATAAATAAAATTTTAATATAAAAAAATACTTAATCAGTACTTATTTAATCAATTACCAGTAAGTGATTACTTTGCACGAATTTATAAGTACTTCTATAACTTATTGTCGGTAAGTCATTTCTTTGTATTTTAAAATAATGCAAAAGGTAATGACCTATCATTACTTGGTAATCCGTATGGTAATGACCTGTCATTACCATATTTTTGCTGGGCTATCACTAGTTGAAAGTAAACAGCTGACACGATACTTTACGATACTACCAGACTAACGGAGCCTTTAAACCACAGATTAATACCAGATGTGAAACCAATGACAGGTGTCAAAAAAGTATTCTCGAACCGTATGGTTTTGTTTACATGGAAGTCAAGTCAAGAGGGAGATAACCATATAAAATCTCCATACATTTTGTATTGCGCATTTTTTGTATATATCTGTCTCTTTTTAGATTATTGTGCTTTATCTTTTGTGTTTTTCTTAAATTTTTGCGTTTTGCTTTGCTCATTTTCTGTCGGCCATATTGCCCAAATCAGCTGATTCATATCTGGTATAATTTGTGCTTTAAACCATATTCATTTCAAAATATGTTTTTATTTTTAAATTTAAAGTAAAAATATTTATTTCGGCCTTTAATTCCACAATAATAAAAAATTTTTCCCTTATTTATTTTTTTAACCCTTAAATGCATGATCTCTTCTATTTTAACCATTTTTTTATATATGATTTCAAGAAAAATACAAAAAAAATTATTTTTAAAAAAGGTGATTTTTATTAAAAAATATGGTTTTTTGCCAAATAGCTAAATTGTTTAATTTATTATTTTAACGTATATGAAAAAAACAAAAAAAATTGTCAAAATTTATTGTCGCCAAAATGAATTTTATTGCGAGAATATCACTTTAAATATTTAAACAAATATTTTTGAATATTACACTTTTTGTAAAAAAAAACGCGTTTTAGATTTTTCACAAATATACAGAGCAAAACCAAGATTTTTACTCTAACTGTTTAAAAATTCTGCGCTAAACTATAGGAAGACAATGTACAGAAGGGGCTCCCATGCCCAAAAATGTAGTTTTGTGCATCAAGTGGGTTTTTCTTTTATTCAAAAACCGGTATGTTGCCAAATGGCTACACCACGCATTTAAGGGTTAAAATTATTTTTAGTTAAATAAATAGTATTTTGCCAACTATTTGAAAAATATACGTTAAATTCAATTATAAACATTTATTTATGTATATGTCAAAGTGCAAAATTCAAAACCAGATCCACAATTTCGGGGTTTTTTTTTATTTTGTAGTGCAATTAAAATTTTGTATTATTAGAAATCATGTCAGATAAATTTATACATGAAATTAATAAAATTTTATATTTTGATATAAGATTGTTTAGAGAAGCTGATACGCCATTATATATAATTATGTATAGAATACATTTGCAGATCTCTTAAGATCTCTTAATATATAACGTCATATCAAACATATTTATAAAACCAAAGTGTTAATATAAATGTATATGGTCATATAAAGCCACACATATAAACATTTATAATTATATCAAATCATATAAAAGTATATGAAAACTTTTTTAGTCGGGTGTTTATAACTTTGAAAAAATGTTTATTCTTCTTCTTAACCTCAAACCTACATAATTAAAAATTAATAAATAATGCATATTAATTACAATATTAATTGCATTTGGTCTATATGACGCGTTTGAAAAAACAACACTTTACTAAAAGTTATGTAATTTAACAGTTTTAATTTTGCTGTTATCATTTTACTAGTATTTAGTAAAAAAAAAATCTGCTTATTCTAGCAGTTTTTTCTGCAGCATCATTTTTAACTAATTTTTAGTAACTTTTTCTGCTATTTTTACAGATTTATTTCTATGAGTGTATTATTAATACTGGGTATTTTTTATTGGGGTATTCACAGTTCATGCTATTTTAGTTAGTAAATTAGCATTTATTGTAAATTTGACAACTCCCTATGGATTAAACTTCAATAATCATGCTATTTTACAACAATAGCACATTAGCACTTAAACTGCGAATTCTGAAAAATTTACATATTATTAAATCTTAATTTATTTATTAATAAATACTCATACACTCAGATAAAAAAGTTTGTAAAAAAATTTGTAAACAGTTTCCAATCACACTATACTATTTTTATACTGATTATTAGTACAATTTTTATTTTTAGTAATCATTTTTGCTATTCTCTTATTACAAATTACGGATTTTTTTACTAATTTTCGCTGCTGATTTCAACAAAACATTTTACTAATTTTTCAAAACCGAGTGCTAAATTTAGCAGAAAAATATACTAATTTAAAAATATTTTTATTTGATTTTTTACAATTCTTGTTTAGTTTATATTTGTTACTATTGATATATTCTTAGTTTATAAATAACACCCAGAAAATTTTATTGCATCTCCAATGCATAAAACCGCAATAACTGGAGAACCGTTTGCAATTTTGACTCCAAATTTCAAGTACGATGATTATACGCTTGTTACAATCGAAAGAAAAATTTTTTTTTTTAGATTTTACAGTTTTTTTTTATTTTTTAGTACAATTTTTTGCTAATTTGAGCAGATTGATTTTAAATTACAGTTTACAGCAATTTACTGAAATTTAGTAGCTGCAACTAATTATTTATACTAATTTCATTGTACTAAAATTATGATATTTAGTAAGTTTTTTAACTGATTTTAGCAAATCGATTTTAAATTGCATTTTACATAAATTTTACTAAAATTTAGTAGCGGCTACTAATTTGTTCTACTAATTTTATTGTACTACAGATCAGCAGACATGTGTTGCTAAAATTAGCAAAAAATACAGCTGTCCTCAAAACAGTTAAATTTCCCGTAATAACAGCAAAATTTTGAGTTGCCATTACAGACTTTTTTGGTTGAGTGTAGATAAAAATACATGCAAGTTTTACAAAACAATTATTCAAACTACAAATAGTATTACCAAAATTCAGATTTTTCTATAAAAAATTACCCAAAATTTTATAAATTTTCTATAGGAAAAAGCTGCTGGAATATGTGTATTTTCAATAGAAAAGTCCTTAGGATCCGAGAAGTTTTCTGTAGGAAAACGTCCTATCTAAGATTTTTCTATAGAAATCCTAAGAATCTGAAGGTTCTTCTATAGGAAAATGCACTCAGAATCTGCCAGTTTTTCTATAGGAAAAAATCAACAAAATCCAATGGTTTTTTTAATAAGAAAGTTTTCAGAAGCTGAGGTTTTTTTCTATAGGAAGACGTCCGCAGAATAAAATAGTTTTTCTATTAGAAAAAGTCCTCGGAATCGGGTTATTTTTCCATGGAAAAATCAGGTCGTAACCCGTTGTTCGTTTTCATTTGTCTGAATATTTTTGTAAACAAATGGTTTTTAATCAATTGTAATTAGTTTTTTTATACATTAGTGTAATTTCATTACCATTAGTAATGATTTTTCTAATGAAAAATATTTCAATACCATTAAATGCTAACGAAATTTTTTTCATTGCCATTAGTATGAACTAATGGTAATGAAATTTCAATGGTAATGAAAAATTCCCATGTATGATATCTAGTAAGTTTTTTTAACTGATTTTAGCAAATCGATTTTGAATTGCAGTTTACATAAATTTTACTAAAATTTAGTAGCGGCTACTAATTTTTTCTACTAACTTTATTGTACTACAGATCAGCAGATATGTGTTGCTAAAATTAGCAAAAAATACCGCTGGGCTCAAAACAGTTAAATTTCCTGTAATGACAGCAAAATTTTCAGTAGCCATTACAGACTTTTTTGGTTGAGTGCAGCATTGAAAATCAACAACTGGCAATTTAAGGGTCATCATGGAAAAACGACCCGATAGGAAAAAGTCCTCAAAGTCAGTGTTTTTCTATACAAAAAATTCCACCGAATCTAAGCGTTTTTATACAGAAAAATCCACAGATACTGATTATTAATTATTTTTTTTTGTATGAAAAAGTCCAAAAAACCTGAGGAAGAATCAGAGTGTCTTCCTATAGAAAAAAGCAGAGACCCAAAATAACTGTTATATTTCTAAAAAAGTCACCACCCAAATTTATTTAATTATAATATTTTAATAATGCACTATATTTTATAAATCATATTGCACAAAAAAATCACAAAGTTTGGCAAAGATTTTAATTTTTTCAATTTTTATATTTCACTCTATAAATTTCTGTTGTTTTCTGATTTTTATTTTAAAACTTTTTATAAAAGTTACAGAATAAGCAGTAACTTTTTTATTTGATAATAAAATAAAAATTAAAAATTGACCTAAATTGAATGCCGGAAGCTGCTGGAATATACATATTTACTCACTTTAAATCACTGTTCAATCTTTTATTAACACTAGTTGACATCATCAGGATATTATAATTGGTGAAGTCATTGGTTCTACGGCTTTTGATTTATACTCTTAATTGTTATTTTTTGATAAAGAAAAAAAATTACAAAATAACTTTTATTATTTTTGAAAAAATAAAAATCGTGTTTGGATTGTTTTTGTTTGAATTAAAAATATAAATCAAACAGAGCAAATAAACTGAAAACTAAAAATACTCAAACAAGAAATAATTGTAAAACAATCACTTTTTTGAATAAAAGTTATAACTGTTACGTCCCTGGAAAAAAGTAATAAACGGAGGAAGTTCCCAGAATTTGAGGAATTTTTTTTCTATAAAATTATATTTTGATTATTTCCCCCTTTAATAAGATTCTGGTGTTTTTTCTACACAAAACTCAAAATTTTTAATGATTTTTTCCTATAACCCATTTTGTACCAGTGGTCGAAATCTCGAACTAAGAGCCTATAACTTTTGATAGGAAGGCGATATTACAATGACGTAGAAAGCATATCACATGCTTTGAGACCTTGACTATAAACGGTATTTAAAAAATTACAAAAATTTTACTTATAGGGTTGCCATATAATGACTTGAAAACACAGATTTTTGTCTTTTTTAAAGCCCTTTTTTTAATATTTAAAAATATAAGGAAGAGCAGCGTAATAAAAGTGATATGTTTATTTCGATAAAGACATATAAAAAAATATTTAAGGGAAGAAAAATCTGAGTTCAATTCGCAATGTAAAAAATAATTTGACTGATCTTATCAAGGGTTATTCGTATTTGTAAAATTGTAAGTATGTAGAAAATTAATTCGTTTTTATTTGTAATATTAAAAATACGCTATTTTCTCTCAACTGCCAAAGAAGCATAAAAATCTGGGCAATTAGTGTTGCCAAATAACAATTTTTAAATTAAAAATAAAAAAAAAACGTTCTTAAAAATATTGCAAAAGCAATAATTTAAGTTCCTTGCAATTTTTTCACAGAAATTTGTATTATCAACCCAAGTAAAAAAAATGATATGGAGCCATATAAAGTTATATTTAATTATATATAATCTTCTATGTAATTAGATATAATTATATCCGAAAAATGAGAACGTCTTATTGTATCATATTGTATCGAATTGTACACAATTGTATACAATTTGGTACAATTTGATACAATTTTATGCAATTTGATACAATTGTATCCGAATTTTGTCCTCATCCAATTACATAAAATTATATCCTTTTGTATAAAATTATATAAAATGTTATAAAAGTGGACATAGTTTGATACAATTATACCTAAATATTAACCCTATATTTTTACCATAATATATATGACCATATCTAACAATATACAAAATTATATTTTTAAATAAAAAAAGATATACAATATCTGGAGATCAGACGTGAGGGATTTCAATTACAATTACTTGTAATTTGTAATTGAAATTACAAGTAATTGTAATTGAAAATTTTCAATTACAAATTACTAGTAATTGTAATTGAAAGTGATTTCAATTACAAATTTCAATTACATTTAGAATTAAAGTGGTTTTTTGTTAAAATTTTGTAGAAAAATCTGACTGGGATAGGTTGCATAGGCATGGATGCGTATAAAAAGAATACGTCATGTTGGAATTACCCCTAACTTGTGCTTTTTGTCATTATTTATTTTCCCAAAAAATGTAATTGACATTTTTCAAATTACAAATTACTTGTAATTGTTCTTTTTTGAATTACAATTACAAATAATTTGTAATTGTAATTGAGTTTTTTTCAATTACAATTACATGTAATTGTGTAAATGAATGTGTAATTAATTACAAAATGTAATGATTAACCCCCAGGTCTACTGGATATCCTATAATTTCGATAAATCTTCCATTACTTTTATCCAGATTTACCATGACAGTGCATTAAACATGAACAAATTTTTCTTTGTTTTTAGTAATTTTAAAATAAGGTTAACAACACAGAAATTTTTAACTTAATAAGATTGTGATATACAACCAAGATATAAGAGATCAGTCAAGTGTGCGTTATAGTATAGAGAATTCCATATTAAAGCTTCAGTATTGTTAATTTTATGGGCGCGTTAGCCATTTTGACTCACGCTCCTAAACAAAAACAAATTACTCACGCACGAGCATTTCGTGTCTTACTCACGCAGACATGAGTATATTAAAAACTTACTCACAATCAGAAAATTCTCACGCAAAACAGTAAAAATTACTAAAAACATATGATGCAAAAAATAAACTCACACACGAATCATGCACGGGTTATATATTCTTACTCACGCTCATGTACGAATTATATATTCTCACGCTCACGGGCGAATTACTTTGGTATAGTAATTATTACTCACGATCACTTGTGAATAACTTCACTCACGATCGTGTCATGCGCCAATCCCTAGTAATTACAAAATATAAAACTAGTTTAAAATCATTTTTAATATGGAACCACATTTAATACAATACGGTTTTAAAAGGACCTTATACATATATTTTTATATAAAATCACTTTGAAAAAATTGCTAATGTGGGATGATATATAATTATAGATGATTTTATAAAGAACGTTATATCGTTATATATAAAAGAAATCATGAAATATTGTAGATATGAAACCATACTAAGTTATATATGGGTTCATATGCGTCAATATATAATCATATATAACACCTATTATATAATATTTCTTAAATGGCTCCATATATAGTTTTATATTATTATGTATAGTGTCATACTAAATTATATATAAACGTATATGTAATTATATCTTTTATATATTACTTTGTGTACTTAAATATAGTACATACATACATATGTAGGCCAGTATGTAATAATATAAAATCACATATGTCTCAATATTAAAACCTTTGAGGAAAAAATATTTAATATATGACTATATAAAAGTCTATATGCTTAAATTTAAAAGCATATGTGGCCATATCTAACTATAAGTTACTATATGTAATTACATAAAATAATATATGATTATATCAAAACTTTTTTACTCGGGAAAATATAAAAATTTAATTTTTGAAAATTAAATTAAAATTCCTTGTACTACCATAAAAATTACAAAAAATGCTTACTACGAAACCAGCCGAAACCAAAAATTCCCACGGAATCCATGCTTGGTACACTCATAGAAATAAATCTGTTAAAATAGCAGAAAAAGTTACTAAAAATTAGTTAAAAGTGATGGTGCAGAAAAAACTGCTAAAATTAGCAGATTTTTTTTACTAAAGACTAGCAAAATTAAAACTGTTAAATTTACAGAATTTTAGTTATGTTTAAGTTAACTTTTATATACACACAGAAAACAGTCTCAGTTGTGGCCACCGAATTTGTTGCCAATCGAATTCGTGCGGTTACGACAACTTTCTTTACATTAAATTATATTTTTCGTCGTGAAAGCCAATATTCGGTTGTCTAATTCAATATTATGTTCCACATAAATATTATTATGTTCTACAAAATTTTATTGAAATTAAAAAACTTTTTTTGAATTTCCTGGTATTGAACCCGGACCTTCAGGTTAATAGTTCACACTTTTACTCACTGCACCACAACTACTTTTAAATTTCTTAGCCATATTTACTGTTTATACATATGAATATTTTATTTTAATTAAAAAAAAAAACATATAAATTTTTGTCTTTTCCGGGATTCGAACCCGGAAATCCGGCGTACTAGGCCAACTCCTCGCCCACTACACCACAAACACTTAATAATTTTAATGACTAATTTTGAATTTAAGTGTTTTATTAATACAGTATAAAATTCGTTTATCAATACCAATTAATAGTTGTGTGTGTTATCAATACAATCCACAATTCGATTGGTTCTACAGAAACTTGAATTTAAGGTCATATTTGATTAGGATACCCGTATTTGTAGTTACCATTTTCGAATACTGATTTTTTTTTTAAAAAGGTTATAGATAATACCAATTTTCTTGTATATTCACTAAATAAATGGCTGCTTCTACCGCATAGAATTACTAAACTGATACTAATTTTAAAATTGATTGGAGTTACCAATAATTTGTTAAAAGGATTGTTTTTTAGTTCATTTTCCCTATTTTTAATACTTAGTAAAATATTTTTGATGTAGTATTCAATTATTGGTAATTCCAAATAAAATAACATCCTAGCAAATTCATTTTGATGGTTTTGATCGAAAGCCAACCAATGTTTTTCCTGGGTGTATATATATTCCTCTAACTCCCATTGGAGCATAGGGCGCTAAATTGGGCCTGGGACTTTCATCAGAGGTGCACGTAGTGCGGAAAGTTTCTGACTGTCATTCACTTGGGAGTGACCAGAAATGATTCCTTTGTATGACTGTTCAAGCAGCTCACTACTTCCGGTCCTAGACCAAGTATTTCCCGGGCAATGGCTTTCCAGCACCCGCTAAAAGCTAGCTAGAGTGAGAAGGCGCACAGTCATGTAACCTGAATGGCCACGGACAACTTGGCGTCTCAGGAAAGTAGGTAAATGATGAATGAACGTTTGCTGAAGCATGACTGCAACGTGGGATTGGACACAAGGATAGCATCCCTATCACCAATCTAAGAAAGGAGGGCTAGCAACCCACTTTTCTGAACTTACCCTGCTAACGAATCGCTAAGTTAACTTTTAGTTAATTGAAAATAGCAAATTGTACTGTAAAATCTGCAAAAAAATTTTGCTAAATATTAGTATACTAAAAAGAGCAAAAATTAACTGTTATATCTACAAAATTTTTGCTATTTTTAAGCTAAATTTAGTTGAATGCAAATAGCAGTCTATTCTGCTAAAATCAGCAAAAATATTTGCAAAAAAATTGTAAACTGCTGTTTTAGCTAAAACTGCTAAAATTAGCAGATTTTTTTTACTAAATACTAGTAAAATAAGAATAGCAAAATTAAAACTGTTACGCATGAAGACAAGGAGTGTTTTATAGGAAAAATATTCACATAATCAAATATTTTTTAAGGGATCTTCCAGAAAAGCTGCACTCAAAAAAGTTTGACAGTTACTACATGACAGTTGTTTGTGTAGTAATCAGTAGTTGTTCTTTTTAAAAGAAATTACAGTTGTTCTTCTATAGAAAATGCAAATCAACTGTTATGACGGTTATTTAAGAAAACAACTAACCAAAAGTACTGCAATGTCGTAACATTTATTTAAAGCAGTATTTTTTAATATCATAATAAACAACTAACAAAACAGTAATTTTACAATAAACAGTCGTTTTTTAGTTATTTAAAAATAAAAAATTGCTTTGAACTTTTTTGAATTTTAAAAATTATTGTTTAGTTTATATTTGTTATTATCAGGGCAGCGACTTTCATGCAAATGCATGTTTGTAGTCATTAATCCAAAAATGATTTTGGCCAAATATTTTTCTAAATCAAAGAATTTTCAACAAAATGGCATCGATTTGTTTTTGAATATTATAAATGCATATTTTACTTTAAAGTACATATTTTTTGTATATTTTATTATTTTTAGTGCATACTTTTGCATATTTTTCATTAAATTGCATATTTTCTTCATATTTTATAAAAATTTTTAGTGCGTATTTGTATTTAAGTGCATATTTTACATTTTTTACTGCATATTTTAAGCGCATATTTCCGATTTTTAAGTGCATGAAAGTCGCTGCCCTGGTTATTATTAATATATTACTAGTTTGCAAATAATAATCATAAACTTGTATTGTATGTCCGATGCAAATTTTAAATAGGCTGAAGTAATTACACACATTTTTGTAAACAAAAGAAAAAAAAATGTTTTTTTTTTTATTAAAATGTGTAGAAAAACAGTAGTTTTTACCCATTTTGTCAGTTGTTTTAAAATTTTTGTAGTAAAAATTTGTCACTTAATTTTAACTTTTGTGAGTGTATCTAAATTTCAGGTGCAATCGAAAGGTGACCACGGATATACTTTCCTCATTAGTTTAATTTATATTGATTGAATTTTTTGTATTAAATAAATTATTTTATGGTTAAATAAATTAAATTTACAACACTTTTGCTTCATTGATTATATAAATTGAATCAATTCGTCTGATTGTATTAAAAGAATCAACAAAAAATGTTACTGACACTTTAGAGAACATTGTTTTCTATTGGCGTTTATACATGAATGGATGTCACTACATTGCTAGATCTGGCAAAACACCAGAGTACTATATTGGAAGATGACAAAGCAAATTGTGGTAAATTCTTTGTTGTCGTTTTTGTTTTTTCTTTGATATTTTGAATGTTTAATAACGCTCCTAGACGATAACAAGAAATTCTCATTGAGTTTATAATTTAACTGAACAAATATTTCTAGAAATTCTAAAAACATCGTCCCCTGACGATTTCCTTAGGCAAGAATGAAATCCGGATAGGGACATGCCTCCAACAGATCATTTTTCACAATTTGTAAAATACGTTTGTGATTTTAGCACATTTATTTCATTTAATGCAATTAATGTATATCCCGATAAAAATAAATTGAAAAAGAAAAATCAAATTGATTGAGATTTCAAAACTTCATTCAGGAATTCTGTTTTTATACATCTGAAAAAAGACAAGAAATATGAATCGCCTAAAAATATTTTCATTCTTTTCGGAAGTAACAACAACAACACATTTCATGGTAATGCTGTAAAATTTAACAATTTGCTGGAAGCAAGAGATAGCTTAAGCAAACGTTAATCTTGCGAATTCCGGTAAATAGTAACATGTTTTTCGTATTACTACCTGGTTATTATAAACAAGTGTAAAGGGAATTTCTGTGAATAACACTTTTAAACTGTGTAAAAATATTTATGATAATTTTTCTTTTAATATCTAAACTAAACAGCTGAAAACAAAAACGTGGTATATATTGTATTGCAACATCATAAACTGCCAAATATTTTTAAATGTACAAAATGAGACTTCCAGGAAACAAGTGTACCTGTTTTAAGGAATAAAGCAACTATACCAAGTTCTATAATATGGTAACCTTAATTGTAAACGGTGTTACCTGTATAAAAGTGCAATGCACGTATACATATATAGAAACAATTCCACTTACACTTTAACATTTGTGCACACACACAATTGAGCGCCATCTTTAATTTAATGGAAATTCAAAAACAAAACGAAAATTTAACGTTAGCTTCGTTAGGCCGGAGAAACATCATAACAAATCATTCGCAAAGCAACATTCAACGGGTAAAGACGTCGAATTTTAGTTCTATCTTTGGTTAGTTTGTGTGTGTGTATTTGAAAAGAAAACGGTTAAGCGAGTGCTTGTATGGTATACAAATAAAAGAGTGTGCTTTTTGTAAACTTGGCTTAAAGTAGAGAATTTAAAAGATATTGTAACAATAAAGAAAAGAGAGAATAAAGTTGTTCTAGTGTTTGAAGTTTAATTTATTGTTAAATTAAATCTTCACTTTACACGTCAGAAAGAGAAGAGACATATGATCAATTAATTTTTATTTTAAATATTTGAGAAGAAAAAAAAAAAAAAAACAAAGATACAAGTAGTTTAAAATTGACTCTCAAGAAGAAACCTAAACAACAGAAGATAGCAAAAAAATATTACTAAAAAGATCAAGCGCATTAAATTATTAAGCGTTTCTTTCAATATAAAAAAAAAATATCCCAAGCTTAGGGTGTGGTGGGTTAGAATAAAGAAAACTAATTGATAATTTCAAAAGAAAATTGTCTGCAATAAATATTTTTTCAAAATTCACAAATGATGTCTGTTGTAAGTAGAAATATGTTTAATTCACAAAATATAAAACAATTAGGCAGTTTCCTGCTCACACTTTGCGTACTGATGATGTCGACGTCATTTAAAGGCGCGCAAGCCCAAAGAACACCGACGATCTCATATATAACACAAGAACAGATAAAGGATATTGGTGGCACAGTAGAATTCGACTGTTCCGTACAGTATGCCAAAGAATACTCAGTTATATGGACAAAATCTGATGGCGATTCGGTGTTCCTATCAACGGGTTCTACCTTAGTTATAAAAGATTCACGTTTCTCTTTACGTTACGATCCAAATTCTTCAACATATAAACTACAAATTAAAGATATTCAGGAGACTGATGCTGGACAATACACCTGCCAAGTGGTAATTTCAGTTGTTCACAAAGTTAGCGCTAATGTCAAATTATCCGTAAGGCGTCCACCAGTTATTTCTGATAATTCTACACAATCTTTGGTCGCCAGCGAGGGTAGTGAGGTTCAAATGGAATGTTATGCTAGTGGTTATCCTACACCATCAATTACTTGGCGTCGAGAAAATAATGCTATTTTACCAACAGGTAAGTCTTGGAATTCAAAACTCATGAATATTGATAAAATACTTGAAATAAAATGTTTAGCTTTGTATGAGAAAAATAAGATACATATATAAAGAAATTTTATTAATAAGAAGCGGTGTGGTCAATTTAGTGTTATTTTTATTTCGATTTGTAAAACAATTTAACATATTTAATGTTGTTTGAGTAGTAATCAGTAGTTGTTGCTTTTAACTGCAATTACAGTTGTTTTTTTATGGAATTGTAGTTTTTTACTATACCCGGTTAAAAATTGTTTTAATATAATATTGTATAATGTGATATAATTATATCTAATCAGGTGTGCGGTTAATGTGATTTGAGATAAAATTGTATATAATTACGTCAACACAAATAAAATTATACAATTTATATCTAATAACATTGGGTCAAATTTTGACAGCTATTTTTTATATTTTGTATTCCACGTATAATAAATGGAATTTATTATACATGTTTATTTAATGTTTTAAAACCTAAATATATTAAAAGTTTGAAGACGTCATTTTAGTGCCAATTCTGTTGATTTTCATAAACCTGTTTACAAAATCCAATTCCGGTGGGGTTTTCTTAAGACCACGTATATTGTTGATTTAGTATTAATATTTTAGAAGTTATGACTATTTTCGCCTTTGGAGAATTGCGACATTTACGCTAAACATCAATAAATTTTGACAAACTTTGTTCTGCTTTATACTAACTCTGCGCGCTTAATTCAGAAAAATCTGCTTGCTAGTTTTTGTGTTAGAGAAATATTCGTAAAACGTGTCCTGACGGTATATTCTCCATCCTGGTGCAAAGATAACTCATTCTAAAAGTTAAAACTGTAAGCTTACTTTATTATTAATATTGTATGCCAGGGCGTAAATATATCTCGCTTGAAAATCGTTCGTTTTACAACAAAGTTTTGAGGACAAAAAAGAATTGAATTATGTTTACTATCGGTATAATTGCTTTTATAAAATATTGTTATATAGGCAAAAACTACTTAAAATCTGAAGCCTGTGTTTCTGAAGATCTGTGTGTCTTTGATACAGATTATATCAAATTTTAAAAAGGTCGTAAGAAAACGCTTTTTTTATTTCATATTAATGTTGACATCACTGGTAATAAATATTTCAATAGCTTTATTAAGTTGAGTCACTCACCCTCACCAGCACAAAACAAATGTATGAGAAACACAAAAAAAGTTTTTCCACGCTTTTAAATTCTCTCATTCATTATCTAAACCAGTATTTTTTTTGCCATAAACTTGGCTTAAACAAGAATATAACATTTTTTTATTTTTAATGTGTATTACGCAAAAACTAAATGCATTTATTTTGGTATTTGGTTAATTTATATTATTGACATATATTGGAACTTTTTTTAAAACAAGTGTTTTTAAAAATACATATATAAAAAAATTCGATTAAATAATAAATAAAGCCAGTAAACATTCTGGAAAAAAAGGAGTAACTATCAAAAATTATATATAAACAAAAAATAATGTAATTTTCGAATTTTTCAAAAAGTTTTATTAATTATTTTTAGTGTTTTGTTCACAGCAGCCTTGACATTATAAATCTATTAAAACTAATTTAAAATTTTACGTTTTTCCTTCTAAATTATTAGAAGAAAATTTTTCTATAACATTTTCTTTTCATTCTTTAAAACAATGGTCATGGTCAACAGGTGTAAATATTTTATTTACGGTTCGTAACCTTCCTTTATACAGATTTTAAAAATTTTAATTTTCATTGTTATTTTATTGCATTGTTCTAATATATATATGTAGATGCAGGTAGTAAGATGATAGGTTGGTGTTGCCTTCTTTAGTCGCAGTTAATTGGCGAATTTGTGTTAAGTCATTATTTCTTAGCTTAACAGGCATTTGCCTATGGACTAAAATTTCTTTGGAACTAAAAACTATAATTAATGATCTTTTAAAATACATATGGATTTGATAATTTCGATATATGAAGAAAAATTGTCAGAACATTAGGAAATTAATAATTAATTTTCCTTAAGAAATTAACACAGCGGAACAGAATTTTTTTTGAGAAAGTTCAAAATAAGAAAAATAGTTTTACAAATTAAATTTCAACATTTTGTTAAAAAAAATTGTGTTATTTTTAATTA
This sequence comes from Leucophora obtusa, assembly GCA_949987735.1. NCBI lineage: Eukaryota > Metazoa > Arthropoda > Insecta > Diptera > Anthomyiidae > Leucophora > Leucophora obtusa. The sequence goes on along the minus strand of OX465299.1, from coordinate 42,302,773 downwards.
TATCCCACTTAGATAAACGGAAATAAACAAAAACTTGTAATAAAAATCCTGAAAATGGCAAGAAAAATTGAAGAAAAATCTAGTGTCATTCTTGCTTTTTCAAAAAAGTCGCAATTTTGGACCATTTTGGGGTTCATTTTTTATACATTTTTGCCCAAAAGTATAAAAATTAACCCCATATGGATCACGTTACATAAAATAATTATTTTTATCCAGTTGAGATTTTTTTTATTTTTTTTACAATCTCGTAGTCATAAATAATATTAAGTTTCATGGGTCTTTTCTGAACCCAGTCCACTAATGGTTAAAGATTTTTTAAACAAATGTAAAGATAATTATAGTCTAACCAAATTTAAGTGATGTTTTTCCGAAAGCTGTGTAAAATTTGATGAAAACATTAAAATTTTGTTTAATTTTTGACAAAATGAGCAATTTTTGTAAAATGTCCTGGAAAGCAGCAGCTCCAAACACAAACTCGAATTATCACTTTTCCAATTTATTTCTTTTCTTTAATATCAACTATTATGTGGTACAAATAGCAATCGACATTTCCAAATTAGGCATTTTAAAAAATCTTTAAAATTAATTTAAAAAAACACGTTTTTGCATTTTTATCAAATTCGACTCCAGGCTTAAGTGGGTTAATGATATCCGATGAAGTCAAAATTCCATGTCTGAATAATTTTGACTATATTAAATGAATAAATGGAATAAAAAATAATTTTTTTCGAAATTTCGAATTTGGGAATTTTTAAAATAACTTTTTTCCAAAATGGGCCATTTTCGTCCAACTTTCGGCACGGGTTAACGTTTTCAAAAAAAAAAATCGATTTCTTCCAATTGGGACCATTTCCAATAAAACTGGGGGTGTAATGGCAAATCAATTTTTAAGGGACACTTTACCATACATCCATCATATATGTATGTCCATTAACATGAAACAAGAAAAGTTCACGACGACATTTTGTCCAAAAGAATCTAAATCCTTGAGCGGGCTATAAAACAAAAAAACAAAAAAGGTCAGGATTGTTATGGTCAAAATTGAATATTGAATACAAAGGAGAATAGTCAGTTATTTTTTCATGCAAACAAATTAAGTAAATTTCTTAAGCAGTAAATGATTTGGCACGTCATTTGCACTTGTGGTAGTAGAAATAAGGAAATCATTGTGAAAATGTCTAAATGTATATAGAGCAGAGCTGGAAGTAATTAATTTTTTTGTAATGATCTTTACTCATTTTCATTACCATTGCATTTACGTAAATGTAATGAAATATTTTTTTCATTTCCATTACATTGCAGTAATTGTAATGAAATTAATTTTAATTTTCATTAAAAACTTAGAGATAGATTTTAATTACCATTCCTTTTATACAAAGGTAAATATTTTTCTTTCTTTGTGTCCTTTAATTAGAATTCATGGTATGCCGATTAAATTTCAAGATCTGAAGCTATAAAAATAAGTGCTTGTCAACAGAGCTTTGAAGAATTAATTCCTTAATTCAATTTTTCAATTCTGAATTAAAAATTCTATGCATTAATTCACTGAGTACCATATATTGAATGGAATTAATTCAATTGCAATAGTTCTTTTTATTAAATCAAATGAATTAATTCACCTGTGAACACGTTCAATTTTATAAATCGAACGGAAAAAAGTGAATTAATTCCTTACTGAATTAATTCACCACTGAATTCATTCAATTTCATTTTCATTCAGTGAATTAAAAAAAAAATAAAATTACATTCAGTGAATTAAAAAAAATAAAATTACATTCAGTGAATTAAAAAAAAAAATAATAAGTTCACTGAATTGAAAAAAAAAATAAGTTCACTGAATTGAAAAAAAAAATAAAATAAGTTCACTGAATTCAAAGCCTGTTTTCTGCCGTTCAGTAGAAGAAAACAATAATGTACAAATAAAATTTTTAAATAAGCAATTTTACAGCGTGTGCTAGTAACAAATTAGAAACCGGATGCTGTTTATCAACCTACAGATATAGATAAATTTGGAAAAAAAAAATATAACTATTAATTTTTCAAACTAGTTATATAGTTATATTTTTTTCCAAATTTATCTATATCTGTAAAGTTTTTATTTTTAATAGTAAAAGGCTTTATTTTTGAATCACGTATTTCGCTTTTAGTAAAGTAATGACTTTTTCATGTCACTACAATTAATGATAACATAAATGTAGTGGTGATGATTTTGTCCCACCTCTGATATAGAGGAGTGATTGCCTATTTAAGGAATTAATACAACACAAAGCTGTTTTTATATATTGGCCAGATCTGCATAGCCACCAGATGTTTTGTAAAAAACACATTAGAGTGGTATGTTGCTAATATTTAATAAGATGCCAAAACCACCTAACTGCTCAGGACTGTGTACTATAAAAAATATCGAGATTGCGGTTAAAAATAAAACACAAAGCAACAACAACGAATACAATGTGTGTTACTTTCAAATTTCATTGCGCATTTTAGTGCATTGATAGACACTAGATTAGAATAGTTGTTGGGCGCCATCTAATGGATAGTTGGCAAAGTTTTGTTAGAGAATGATGTTGTTTAGGAAAAATTCAGCGCATTTTATTAATATATGTATTAATTAGGGTAAGTTTAAAATGGCACAAAAAAAAAACTATTCCAAACAATTAAAGAAATCCATATTGGTTGATTTAAGTGTTTCTTAAAATTATATTTAAGAAAAAACAATAATGAAAGAATTCAGAGTTAAACTGTTAAAGCAGTTGGCGAAATTAGTACGAGTTTTAAAGTTTGAAATTTCTGTTGCTGTAAAACAAATCCAGGAATTTCGTTTTTACCAACACTCATTTTTTTTTTAGTTTTTTTAAAAATCATCTACAAAAGCTGGGTATTTACTGGAAAGGAAAATACAAAAAAAAAAACTTGCCCTGGTGATGTATTAATATGAGTTTCGTTATTTTTAAAAATGTAAAGAATTAGTAGTCAGGCTTTTGTTAAAATTTAAATACCACATTTTATTTTGTAGCCAAAAATGAAGTATCAAATTTCCTTATAAGTTTGTGCTGATGTTTGTAACTCCTAAAAATAAAGGACCTCCAAAGTACCAATCGACTCACAAGAAAGCACCATTGATGGGTTGCCCTCAGCAAAATTTTAGTCAGGAGGTTGCTAGCAGAAAAATTGCTAATATCAGCAAAATCGTTTTGCTGAAAATCAACGAGCTGACTTACAAAAAGAAACAGCAAATTCAGCAAAAGCTCTGCTAACACTCAGTCGATTACAAATAGGAAAAATCTTGCTAAAATTAATAAAACTTTTTGCTGAAATAAACAACTCAAAGGATTTGTGGATCCCACTTTTTTGCGCTTAAATATAGGATTGGCCTCTCTAAAAAATACATGCCTCTTATTTTGTTTACTTTCTACAATATGTTACCAAACTGCAATATGTTACATTCAATTAAACATTAAAATGAGGCTATAATTTATTACTAATATAAGTCAAATTAAGCATCTAAAAATCTTAGGTCAAATCTTATCTTTGCACAGATCTTCAATATAAGGGTGAAAGTAAAAAAAATATTCATTAAAAAAAAAGCTTTAATTGTAATAAATGCAAACGTTCTTGCTAAATCTCTTGATACAGTTTCCAGTTGGTGTTTTTTCACATAAATCTTGTCACATTATTTGAAATTTATGGAAATTTTACAATTTTTGAAATGACTTTACACTCATTATCTATGGTATAAAATCAAATATGTTTAAAAAACGATAAACAACAGTTAAAATATCCTGGATTAACACTTTAAGAAGTGTGTTGCAGATGTTGCTGCTGCTGTTAGCCATCATGCAGTCAAAAGCTTTACAACAAAAAGTTTGTTTTTCTCAAACCATTTTACAAAAGTCAGTTAGATCTTTTTAATGGCAAGTTTCACACTTTAAATGATTTTTTGTGTTTGTACTAAAAGAAAAGGGAATAAATATGTGTTTGTTATACAGAAAATAAATATGTATAGGGAAGGAAGGATGTGAATGAACAAAAATAACAACAACAATAACAAAAAACCCTTTTTGGATTGAAGTACAGGTCTACCAAAGTCTAAATGACGTCGATACGTTTGAGGATTCGACAACTTCAGCACGCGCAATTTGCTTCCGCATCTTGAAAATGTGCTCAAGCAAAAAAATGGGTGGTGTATGAGTTTCAAGCCTATATTATACAATAAAAATCATATATGACAACAACAATGTACACAACAAGAAACAAGGAACGTACTATATGAAATATACATTAGACTTTACTTTAACATTACAGACGACAGGAGATTCTTAATCTTTTGTAATAAAATTCTTTGCTGCGCTGCAACTTAATGCTTAAAATATGGGTACTTTTTAAAACACCTACTTATTAGGAATTTGTTAACACAACTTTACTAAATTTTACCAATATTATTTAGGTAAAGCAAAGTTCACACACGTACCTAAGACCTGCTACAATTTCCAATATAAAAGAGTTTTTTACTACTTTAACCCTCTAATGCCAAAGGCTGCTAAAAAGCAGTCTTCGGATCTTAAATAGTTTTTAGCTAAATGACAATTTTTTATTAAACATGTTGTATTATATCAAGAGAAAACATAATTACCTACTTTTTTGCCTTCAAAGCTTTTTTTACTATAAGGAACGATTTTTAAGCGAGATGGATGTAAAGTGAAGATTTCGTAAATTTGAAAAAATTAACTTTTTAAAACAGAAAAAAATATTTGAAAAATCGTCAAAAATACATTTACGATCTGGCATTCATTATTGATAATAACAAAGCTAGCTTAGAGTTTTTACTTGTAAAATGAATTGCAATTTTTTCTCCAGGACTCAAAGGATAACGTCAGGATACGTCTTGCGAATATCCCACTAACTCAAAAACTAGCTGACAGATTTTAAACACGGATTATTACTCAGAGCTAGTAGTAAGCAAAACTAATTTCGTAAAAATTTATTGATGTTTAGTGCCAAATTGCCTAATTTCGTAATTTTCAAAAAGCGAAAATCGCCATAACTTCTGAAAGAACAACACAAGATCAGCAATTTTAAGTATGTGATTTTATTTTACTGATAGTGTTATTTATAACAAAAACCGAAATTTGTTGACTATTGGTTTTCTTAATTCGTCTTCAACCTTTAATGTGCTATATCGTCTAAATAAAACGATAAATTAAAATTTTAATATTTGTCCCATAGTCGATTTTTAATGCCAAATATATAGTTTAAATATTATCGCAATCAGAACAAAGAGCATTAGAGGGTAAATTTAATGAAAATAATTTTAATTGGATTGGAAATTTCCTCATCAAATCCGTAGAGAGGATTTATAAAATTCAATATCGGAAATTTCCGTGCAAGCAAAGGAATGAGCACATTTTCTACATTTTTCTTAAGGAAATTTCCGATTGTTGGATTCTATAAATCCACTTTACAGATTTGATGAGAAAATTTCCGATCAGACTAAAATTGTTTTCTTAAAATAACAAACTTTGACGGCCAATTTTTAGCGTTATTAATTTGTTACTCATATTCATTCGTTTTTCTGAAAAATAAATATTTAAAAAGTTTTATGACGTCATTGTAATGCCACTTTCGTTAATTTTTATAAACCCGTTTATAGAATCTAATTCCGTTTCCAATCTAATTCCAATGGGGATTTCATAAAGACCACGATAATCCCCTGCAAACATTAAAATACGAAAATGTTTCGCAATCGTATCGCCTGGAAGAAAAACTTTATTGCGGCAATAATCATATTCGTATTGCGGAATATCCCTCCTTCGGGAGTAAATGTCCTCTCTATAGCGATATCCCCAAGCAATACGAAAGCGATACTTCTGAATGATAAATAGGCGAAATCGCTAAATAATCGCATATCGCTAATTTATCACCTGGAAGATAAAAAGGTGATATCGCTAAATTAACTCCTCAAACAAACTAAACGATTTATACTTTTCATTATTAAATTTAACTCTGAAAAAGAATATCTGCATACATAATCCATTGACAAGAACACTAATTATCTTGTTGCCTCATACCCGGTTTTTTGCGCGCACTAAATCTTAATTTTTAAACGAATTTGTTTCCCATATTTCTTATAATTGTTTTCTGTACGAAGTTTTTATTATTACTTTTTCCAACATTTTCAAAAATTTTAAACGAATTGTGTATATCTTCCAGATCATAAAAAGGTGATATTGCCGCAATATTATCATAAAAAAAATTATGACAAAAAACACAATTTTGGATTTAGTTTTTCCAAATATCTCCAAAATATCTTCCAAATGATAAAAGGAAGACAATTTCAAAATACTACTTGATTATTTTCATTCGAATAAAAAATTGAAGATATCGCTTTATTATTTTCTTGCAAGATATCTTCCAAATGTTTACAGGGTCTCCTTTTAGCTCAATACACTAAGTCCAACATTTCTCCTATTTTTTTATTCTTTCCAAAAATTAGGATTTCTCGAAGTCCTCGAAATAGACACCAAATAAGCACATAGGTTTTAAAAATTCAAGTGCTTTAAATTTAGCTTGAAGTAAAGTATATTTCAAATTCTAGCACTTGTTTAATTAACAAAAATATTTCAAACTTGAATTTTTGTTTCCCTTTTGCTGGAGTATGCTATTGAAATAAAATGTAATAAAAGTTGAATTCAAGGCTTGAAACTGGAAAACAGGGCTGGAATTGAACTTGATTTCAACTTGAATTCCAGTGAAAATGTTTATAGGGCATTTGTTTGAGCAATAATTTCATCGTTGCAGCTAAATCTCTTTCCAGCGAGCCATTTCTATAGGTTTGGAAATATAAAATAGTCACTGAGGGCTAACATCGGAGAATATGGAGTTTACTACACACGGGTGCAACCGTCCATTGTCTTGAGGAAACGTTTTTCTTGGCCAAATGATGTCGTTTTTTTTTAAATCGTTGAATCTGTCTGATAAGTTGGCATAATATTCGCCATTTATTGTTTTTCCCTTTGGAAGGTAATCGTGGATGTGGATTACCTTGGGTTTCTTCGGGGCCGGGTCACTATTGTTTAGACTGCTGCTTGGTATCCGGTGTGTTGTAATGGATCAATGTTTCACTAACAGTTACAAAAGGTGGTAAAGACTCATTCAATTGCGGTTAAATAACTCCAAACGATCCTCTGAAGTTGTCACACGATTGCGTTTATGGTCAATTGAAAGCAAACGCGGCACTCATCTTGTGAATAGCTTTCTAAAACCCAACTGATCATTTAAAATCGAAACCACAGTTCCATAGATATGCTTATGGCATCAACAATCTCAACAATCAGACAACACCATATCGTGAATTTTTTCGACATTTTCGAGTGTATTGGCCGTCCAAAACATTCAGCGTCACTAGTGCTTGTGCGACCACAACGAAACTCAGTAAAACACTTTTTTACCATTGAAGTTGATGGAGCAGAGTCCCCATAGTACTTATCAAGCTTTTCCCTGATTTGATGAGCACCCTAAATTCACTTTTTTCTTTGAACACCCGTTAAACGCAAAGTTAATGACGGAACTTGTTTGACAATACAGATGGTACTTGCCCGGAGCAGTGCTGCATTTCATGTAACTACGAGGAAAGTTCGTCATGGACTTATTGATCCGCCCTCGTATTGGTTTTGCTAGCGTTTTGCCAACGTTGAACATTTTGTTTTCTCGGTGCTTTTCCTAAAATTTGCAACACATTTGAGTTTCTGATGCGTACCTTCGATTGAGAATCCCTGCGATAGATGAAGCGATAAGAAAAACAAGAGAGAATAAACTTTTTTCTGTGGACAAGCAATGTTAATGCAAACAGTTTGCAAACTAATGTAAACAAATCCAAACAAAAAACCCATAACGAATCCGTAACAAAAAGGATTCGTTACTTAAGCTATATAAAGCCTAGTAACGTGTTTTCTAAATGCCATGCTAAAGTAAACAATGGCCTTAAAAAATTTAGTATGGCGGCATAAAAAACAAAACAAAAATATACATATAAATTACAAGGTATGTACTTATAATAAGGTAACAAAAAACAAAACGAAACTAAGAAAACGCCCGGCGTTGTTGATGAAACTGTTTCACTATTGTGTGAAAAATAAACAAACATTTTTTATTCCAAAAAAAACTCCCAACCCTCCCCTTTTGCCACAGCAACTGTAAAATCAAAAGAATATCTAAAAAACCTTTTCATGGTTTATTATGAGTAATATAGGGGTCTTTAGAAAAAATTGCATATGTAACTTAAACAAAAAACTGTATCAAGGTTTCAGGGTTACAATTTCCGAAAAAAAACATAAACATACAAATAACTGTAATTAACTATAAACAAAATCAATTTGTTATTGTTTTTGTTTCTTTCTCTTACAAAACAAAAAGTGCTTAATGAACAAGGTAATTCGCCGAAAAAATCTACACAACAAATATGACCCCCACTTCTTCAGCCCTTTTACACCTTTTCTGTTTGTAACTAAAGTTCTGAAAACTGCAGCTGGTTTTTTAAATATTTAAATGTTTTCTTTTTTTGTTTTGTTACGTTTAGCATTTAGTAGTTCACGTGCTATATGAGCTGTAAAATTGTAGACAATGCTAAATATTTAAATGTTTTGAAGTCATTTGTCAAGTGGGAAATTGTTGTATGAATCAATAAGTTTCACATTTATGTATTGTAGCTAAGGCTTCACACTCTTATCCAGTTGTATAATAATAAAGTTTTTAAACATTAACCTCCACTAAAAAAATATATTGGAAAACTTAAACGGCTATAAAAATAGCCCCACTGCAGAGTGGCAAAATACGGTCCATTACTTTATTTATTTGTGTAAATAACTGAAATTTGGAATGCGAATAAAGAATATTGCACCCATAATTTAGGTGAAATAAAATACGGTGCAAGTTGTTATACTCGTAGGGTAGAGCGGGGATCCTTCGCCAGTGGGGCACATTCACTAATCCCATTTTTCTCCGATGTTAAGGGAGATAAAAAATTGGAAAAAATATATTTTTTGCATTTTTCAATTACCTTTCCTTGACATCTACCTTGATGAATTTATATCACCTGTGTCGCAGACAGACGTGTTTTTGTGTTTTTTGGGGTGCCAAAAAATAATTGAAAGCAACTACATTTTGCAATAACTTCCTCAAATCGTGTGATAAAAAAATAATTTTTCATTATGTTAGACCTATGATACTAAGCTTTCAGAAAATAACAATTTGATTTTAATAAATGCTTAAAAAGTGTGAAAAATATTACTTTTATGTTAGTGCCTGTCTCTGGGGTACAATCCCCAGATGGCCCCTGGAGCTATGAAGAATTGGTGCACCCCTGCCTAAAATGCTCTAATATACTTTTCTATATGTTTAAAATATGTTTAATAGTAAATTAGAACAATCGTGTTCACTCTTAAATTTATATTAATTATTCAGTTTTTTTGTAATTTTGAAGAATCATTATATTATAGTTTTAAATTATTTTTTTTAATGTAGTAGAGATTTATTTATAAAAAAAAGAATCATATACCTTAAAGAACTTATTCTAAATTATTTATTTCAGTTATTTAAACATTGACTATTGTATTAACAATATTTTTTTGTTGAAATTTTATCTAGCTCTTTTGGCGAATATCCCCCAAGTTTGGGGCAGTTACGCCGATTTGGGTTACTTTAAAAATCATTAAAAAAGTATGTAATAGAAAATATGCAAATATTTAGAATAAAAATCAAAGAAATTAAAGCCAAGATATGTAGATCTTCAATTTGAAAGTAATTTTTGAAAAATAATTAGGTGTTCAGAAACGACAGTGCTGTGAAAAAAAAGTGGCGAAAGATTCCCCCTCTACCCTATACGTCTCAAATGTGTTCAAAATACGCAGAGATGGTTTTACAAATAACGTTTGGTGAATGAAATCCGAACAACCGCAAAAATAAAAAAATGCATAAAACAAAAATATTTTGTTTAAAGGTTTTTTTTCTATTTATTATTAACTGGTGTTAAAGAAAATTTACAAAAAAAAATTGGCACCGTAGCGGTTTGCTTTCCTAATTTTTTGTGGTAGTTCAATCATTGACCTCCGAATTCCCTCTGTATTTATTGTTTTCGGCTCCTTTCTGATTTTTAGAATAAGGCATCAACATTTTTGGCTCTCTATCCGTGATCGTATACTTTTCTCTTCAAATTTGCCCTAAAAGTTTCTATCGGTCTCAGTTGTGGAACATTTGGGTGTTCATTTATTTTGGAACAAATTCAATTTTTTGATCACTTAAATTCTGTGTTGTAGCTTTGGCGTAATGTGAGGATGCCAAATCATGTGGATGATATTTTTCAATACAGTTTTTAAGCTCTGATTTACATTTTTCATTATAAACTTGAGCATTGACCCTCCTTTAAAAAACACCACGTTCACTGATAGCTAACCACAACAAAACTTTCCCCGGGAACTTTGTCTTATGAATAAATTTAGATTTTTCGGGAGCTTTATGACTAGAAGATTCAAAATAATGTTTTGACTGTCATTCATTGCCTTCGACGGTGAAATATGATTCGTCATCCAGAAGAGAAGTAATTTTTGGAAAGCTAGTGTAAACTGGTTTTAATAAGCTTTTGTTGTCTTTCTGTCGTATATGGTGCTGTTTGCTTCTTTTTTTCTGGATTCCCATGGATTCTAAATATTTTTTAACCGTATTTTTATCGCATTTATATTTCTTACCCAACTGGCGATAAGATTTTGCACTGCGGCCTACTGTTTCAGCTTTCAGATTTGCCAGAACTTTGCAATCTTGCAAACGACATTTCTTACCCGATCCAGGTTTCCTTTCAACAGTTTTTTTGTTCTCAAATAAGTTTATTGTGTTATAAATACACGTTTTTTTGAATCCCATGTCTCTAACATGTTTAAAAATATCATTTTTGTTTTTTCTGGATTTTCTTTACGGTTCAACTCGTTGAGTGACATTTTTGAAACTAATTACTAACTGATCTAAGTATTCTTATTTTTTATTTGATGATTAGATAGTACAGTTATATTTGCCATAAACATTTTTGTTGTTTACAGCACGTGTTTTTTTTTTAACAACAGTTTTACAGTTGTTCGTATTTCATTCACCAAACAGTCAGATTTTTGAGCGATCTATTGCTTAAAGCCTGTGCATCAATTCCTTAATTTTGAAAATGTGATCGTCCAAACGATTCGAGTGATCGATATCATTTTCCGATAGCTTTCTTTACGCTCACCACTTTCGTATCTTTCCAAGATGATAATAACAGATTTTTTCCTAAAAAATCGCTAAATCAAACTAAAAAATCCCTAGAAAATAGCTAAATCATAAAAACTCGAAAATTTTATTTAATAATAGCTGTGTTTGTGCGGCAAGCTATCAGCATTGTCTTATGTCATTCCCATGCAAATTTGACACTAGCCGCACGAACACAGCTAATAATGACTCAAAATTTCTGACAAGGAAATAAATGCAAAAATATGCTAAAAAAACGTCAAGCTGACTTAAAAAAATCGCTGGTTTTTTCCGCTAATAGCTAAATCATGTTCTATCACCCTAAATGCGTTGAAATATCGCTAGATTTTACGAGAAAATGGCTAAATTGGCAACATTGCTAATGGGATTTGAAGTTTTGTTTACATTTTGTAAGGAATATGTTTTTGCTGCTTAGTTTTATAAAATTTTGCTATTGATTTTCCTTGTTTGCATACAGCCAGCCAAAGTGTGTAATTATATTGTGCTTACGGTGGCTCTCATACTGAAGGGTTAAGTTTAACTTAACTATTAAAGGAAAATGATAAAAAATTATGTAGAAAACAAAATATTTTTGGATAAATAGTTAACGCCTAAACCGTTAGTATGAGACCCGGTGTTAAGGTTTTAAAGGCTAAATAACATGGTTGGTAACAGAAACGATGCGGTTATCGGTAAGGGTAACGCTATTTTAGATTATTTCGGTAACGCTATTTCATTTAACGGTAACGGTATTTTAAAAATAACGAATTTTTAATTATTTCCGTATCGGTATTTTATGGTTAACGGTATTTCAGTTATTTCGATAACAGAATTTTAAGGGTAAAGGTAGTCAGATACATACCGCAATTTTTTTAGCAACGACAAACAAACCAATTTTTAACTTAAAGCACGAAAAACATTCAATAACCACGTACAATTACCAAAAGCGGAAAACTAAAACTAACGGTAACGGTATTTTAAGGATAACGCTATTTCATTTATTTCGGTATTGGTATTTTAAGGATAACGGTACTTCAGTTATTTCGGTAATGGTATTTTAAGGATACGGTATTTCGGTTATTTCGGTAACGGTATTTTCGGTAACGGTAATCAGTTGAAAGGGTTTTGAATCGATAACGGTATTTTAGCGTTATAGCCTGCCAACCCTGCTAAATAATTTCGATTGTCATTAATTTTGCAAATTAGATATGCAATGATCAATCAGTACTACAATCGAAGCTTAATCGCGTTATAGTTATAAAAAATCTGCAAATAAAAATGTTGATTTATACGATTTTTTAAATATTTTTTTGTAAGAAATTATAACAAAAATAAAGTTTTTTCTTGTCTTTTAAAAAAGAAAATATGCCAAACGATTGCTATTTTTCTATTGTGCATTTATAATCGTTTTGACGAAAGCATTTGGAACGATTGCAAAGATTTCCTCTACGTGAAGCAACACAATCGTCAAAACGATATCGTCAGACATAATCGTCAAAACGATATCGTCAGACAATAACCATCCCTAGTATCGAAAATTATCAAAATCGGTCAGTGCATTCATAAGTTGTTTGTTAAAATGGGAATTTTTTTTTAGGTTTTCATACATTTGCTATATGTAACACTTTAATTTGTTGGTCCTAGTTCGTTATCAATTGTTGGCGTGTTTTTGAATTAAACTTACGTACTGAGGCCGAAAAAGAAATAAAATGTTTTGTAGGGTTACCAGATTGTTTCTATAGTTACCAGATTGTTTGCAGTAACCCTAAGAAAATTTATTTGCATTTTAGAATATCGTTTTTACTTAAAAACGGACGGATTATTGACTTTTACTTTACAACGGATTATTAAAAGGCAATTCACACGTCAACTACCCAAATATACTATTAACTTTGAATTTTTATTTTTAAACAATTTTTATATGAAAGATAACAATTTACAAACGAGTTACAAATATTTCAAACAAAAAAATTGTTGGGAATAAAATTTCAATTTAAAAGAAAATGGGATTGTTTTTACAAATTCCATTGTTGGTGCCTACTGTTTTTTCTGTGTGTAAATATATACATAAATTAATGTTTTTTGTTCGATTTTAGATCATATATATTAATATATCTTTCTGTTGAAATTATTTTTCAAATTTATATATATAAATTTCAGTGTTGTTAATATTAAAATGCTAAAAACAAAGAAAAATTTGTTCAGGTCTAAGGCATGGTAGGTCTGGAGACCATTTGTGAATAAAATTAACGCAATATTAAAGGAAATTTTATAGAATTTCCAACAATATACAGTTTGTATAGATCCTTACTTACTTACGCCTGTCAAAAACTGACAATAAGTAATTGATCTTACAGTCTGTCGGTTTGAAATTATCCTAAATCATAAATTAAAGACATGTTTTCACAAGAATATAGGATAGTTTTTGATCCCAATTTTTAACCCTTAAGCGTGAAGATCGGTCGCTAAAAAATACGTGTCTCTTATTTTGTTCTCCTCTATCAGATATCCAAATTACATTAAAATCAGAGAGACACCATTAGGATACCTTCCCTGTAAGTTAACTGATCAGATCTAAACTTTTTTACCCGGGATTTTTTAATTTTGGAAAAATTTCATATTTGTTTGTGATACTTTTGTAATATTTTCCGAGAAACGCGGAACTGTCTATTTTTAGTTTGAAAACTATTTTTTTTTCTAACAATCTATTTGTAATTCTAATTGAACAATTTCAATTCAACATTTAATGTAATGTACACATTACATGTAACATTAAAATCCCCCAAGTCTGGTAAATATGCGTTAACCAAAAATAAAATGTAAATTTATCTCGACAAATAAATTTTTTTTTAAATAAAAAACCGTTAAATTTTAACACTTTTACCTAATTTTTTTTGGGGTTGTTAATTATTTGCAAGTTGTTGTATTTATATACCATTTAAATAAAATACTTTTTAATAAGCAATTTTAAACTTCAAAACTCAATAATGCATAAACTAATTGGACATTATGCTACCGTATTAAAAAAGGGGAATGTTAACAAAAATTGCAAAAATTCTTCAGAATCAATTTCAAAAAATAATAAAATTTGAATAAATTTTACGGTATTCTAAACAAAATATTGTAAATATTGACAGTGTTTCAATACAAAATTATTCAAGTGGAAAATAAGAAATTTTCATATCAAAAATAAAAAATAATGGTAGGGTTAATAAAGAATAGTGCAGAATACTAACAACTATAAAACCTATAAAGGTAGAAAAAAAACTTGTTTAGTTCAGGTTACTTGGGTAACAATGACTTAAAAAAAATGTAAATGTTAAGTAGAAATGATACAACCTAGAAAAAATTTAAAAGTAACGGTCGTTGTTAAGAAGGTTCTAAGACGTTAAGAAAAGATATTGAATACTAAAGCAACTAGTATAAAAAACAAGCAAAAGAACAGGTATAAAAGAGAAAATTGTTAAATAAAACAAAGATAAAGAAAACTAAAAAAACTTAAGAAATGAAATGTACAACATCATTGATGTATACAGAATTATGTTGCCTGTTTTAAGACAACAAATCTTACAAACAAAAAACCCTAGTTAAATAGAGTTGAGTGTACTCTAGTACAGTTTTTTTTTTCATTTCTTATATTATTAATATTACACCATTACAACATTTGTGGTTATTTACCTAGCCTTAGGTTTAGATTTTTAGTTGTTTTATATTATTGAAATTTTCTTTTTCGACATTTTCTCCTGTAAATATTACTAGACATTTTGTTTAGTTTGAAAACATTATTTGGCACTAAACAAATATTGTAAACAAATTTTTCAGAAAAAATTTATTTCATTTTCATGTTTTTTTTACACAATAGTGTTAGAAAACTCGTTTATTATTTGTTTAATATTTCATTTCCAATATTGTATTGTATATAGTATAGGAAAACATATGCAAGATTTATTTATATTAAGGCTTTAAGCCCTTGTTTATTTAGGTCTTTCAAACGTATGATTTGTGTACAAATTTCAAACAATATAAAAATATGAGAGGGTTTAATATCTGCTACATATAATTATTTTAAGCCTAATTTCTATTTTAATAGTTTTTATCATCTATACGGTGAAACAATCTATAAAAATGTGCAGGATTAATTTTATTTTTTCTTTTATTTTGATAAACAGGATTATCTATATTAGATTTATAGGGGAATGTAAATTATTTAGGAGGGTTAATCCATGGGTTCTTTTATTGGTTACATTAGGAAACCGTAACTACTGGTTACATATCTGGTTTTTAATTTATTAAAAATATTTGAATTGGTATGTAAATTGTAAAGAATTTTCCTTTAATTAGGATAATCCTTTAGATAAACATTAGAATGGTTTATTTAAAATATCGTTTCGAAAGATTTGTACTACTGAAACCATTTTTGTAATTTAATTTTTTTAATTTTTGCATAATGAGTGTAAGAAAAGTATTCTTCTAAATAACCGCTTAATGCGTGGCGTTTACATACATGTAACGAATAGTTGTAAAATATTCGAATTAAATGAAAAACCTGTTATCGAATACTTCTAAAAATACACCATTTTGATGTTTTCCGATATCATCACCTCTTTTGGGCGACCAAAGCATTCGGCGCCATTGGTGTTTAAACGACCACTTTTAACCCTTCTTTGCATGATGATCCAAATTTCCATAAGATTTATTGAAGAAAAAAATGCCCACAAATACGTAATTTGTAATTTTTTGCTGCTAGCAGCAATTTACATGTCTAATTGTTTCAATTGGAGTACATCTGTCAAAAAATTAAAGTAAGCTTCATTATCAATTAGCAGGCTTAAATTTGTCACCCAATACATTACAGTGATTTTTTCACAAAAAAAAAAGAAAAAATCATGCAAAGAAGGGTTAAAGTCAGCAAACCATTTTTCTACCATTTGTTTACGTCTTGACCTATGTTTTTGGGGGGTTAAAGTTTCACCCCTTTTGCAAATGTTTATTGTGAATCGTCATAGGAAACCATGTAAATCTTTTATTTTAGGTATAGAATGTGCTCAGCAAACTTACGTGTAAAACACTAATTGGAACATTTTAACCCTCTAACTTTTTTGGCCCCTTTTTAGAGACCCGTAAGTTGAAGAGTTAGAGGGTTAAAATGTTTCGCAAAAATATTTGTCATGAAAATCTACTATAAGTCTCTTAATATATCAAAGTTGAAAATTTAACTTCAATGCCAGAAATAAATCAAAACTTAAAATGTGTTTAAGGGTTAATTTCGCAGAGAAATGCATTGATTTACATAAAATATATTTTTAATGTAATAATAAATATGAAATACTTTCCTAATGTATGGAAAGTTTCAGAAATAATAGCTATTCATAAGCCCAAAAAAGATGCAACATTCATTACAGCCATTTATCATCATGCTGCCATTACTTTCAAAACTCTTCGAAAAACTTTTTTTCTCCCGTCTTGAACCTATATTTAAAGAAAGAAATCTAATCCCGGACCAAATGCATAGAGTAACAAACAAAATTTCAACTGATATTGATAATAAGAACTACTGTGTGGGTACCACAATCCATCATTAGTCTTGAAACAGAGTTGCCTTTGCCGTTGCTATGTATTAATGACATCCCACGGTGGGATAACCCACATGTATTTAACATATGTAAAATACATGCCATTCAGCAAATACATGAGATTCAGCCATTGAGTTGATGCTGTGGTAGCTACATTCTGAAATAACAGAAAATCAAATTTGTTTCCAGACTAATGTGGACTGTGGTGAGTAGCTACCTACTACCAAAAAATATTTTTCTAATATTGCGAAGCTACCTAGAGAACTGGCAATTTTATGTCAAATACAAAGACCAGTGTTTCAAAATAATGACAATCAAAGCTGGAGGTCCCTTAGGGAAGTACCCTCGGTCCAGTACTTTACCTTTTGTTTAAATTCGATATTCCAACTCCCTGAGAAAATAATGATATGATTGTTACATTTGCCGATGAAACACTGCTTTTGGCAGCTAACTTTAATATCTGGTTCCAAATTTGGGGAATACAGGTAAACAATTCAAGTAGATTATACCAACAGGAAGATCACAAACCATCAACCAATAATGATGTTGTAAATAACTCACCAATTCCCTGAGATACTACAGCTAAATATCTTTATATTGATTTACTCCAAATTGTTATGGAAAAATCATATTGTTCATGTAAGTAAGAACTCTATTGGAAATTAGACTTCGGTGCACAGAAGACTTAACCGTTATAGTCCCACAGGACCACCTGCCCGCTTCATTTGACGTGAAAAAGTTTTTTTTTTCTTTATTTTTTTTAACTTAATTGAAATATAGGGTACGATCGTAAATCCAGTAAATTTGTGCAACACTGCGGCAGTTATGCTAAGTTTTGTTGCTGATACGTGATTAGCTGTTGCAGATGCTTTGCTACTGCTCAACAACTGCACAGAGTTTGCTTTTTACAACGTTTTGCAAAAAATAAAAAACAAATATTATTGAAAATCTTGATGATAAAAATGAAATTTTTTTGTTAAGTTATAATAAAAAGAGAATTAAAAAAAAGATGAAACGACTTTTGATTATTAAAAATCCAAAAAATGCTAAAAAAAATAAACATTATTTAAATTTGTATTAAGAATTTTTAGATAATGCACTTCTTACTCTTCCATTATGCACCAACGTTTAGTTTTCTTTTTGTCTTAAATTATTTTAATATAAAAATTTAGAACGCGCACTATTGCATCATAAATTAAAATGATGCGATAGTTGCAAAAATTTGTCAATTGTTTGCACTGTCAATTGTTTGCACAAAAAAACGTTTAACGTAAATCAGTGCTGTCAAGTGTTGCATTTTTGAACGTTTTACTTTTATTACGCCGCAGTGATGCCTAACTACTGCATTTACGAACGTACCCATACTAATATTAAACATAAGTATCTCAAGTAGTGATTGAAGATATTCTCAATCAATCAATATCTTAATTTAATCGTTAATTTAAACGTAAAATTCACGGCTAACCGTGGTCGTTTTTTATATTAATTTTAACTGTTGCGATGTATACCTGAGTACATTTTTAATCCGTTTTGAAAGATCCACATTAGAAAGACTTAAAATATTCCGTTTTACATACTGCTGCTGTCCTGTGATATTTTTAATTAAATAAATAAAAAAAATTCTATAGCACACACATGAATTAAATTTATACAAAGTAAATTTCTCTGGAAGCCTATTAAATAAATATATATTGTACCAAAAAATTTGTTGACATAAGAAGTCGCATATATTGTAAAAACCTTTATAACACCAAAAGTGGGTGCATTCACATGTCTCAAGAGCTTGTTATATGCTCGATATGCAATAATATATACAACAATAAGAACAAAAAACCACAATGTATTATGAAAGAATGCAATAACACAAATATAGCAAAAAAAAAGAAAAAAACATCACACAATTCTTTTGCACAAGACCAAGGTCCCCTCTCACATACATATATTTTTACCATATTAAAAAGTCTTAGCAAGTAAGAATAAAAAAAAATCAATTTTAAAAAACACGCTTTACCATAATCCAACAAGAAATATATAAATAAAACAATCATGTTTTCTGCATTGCACAATTCTCAAAGTTCAAAAAAAGTGAAAATTTCTTCCTTTTTAACTACAGGGAAGGAATTAAAAAATTCCTTAGTATTGTGTATATGCTACACATAATACTTTTAATTGGATTTTATGTTCTGAAATGTACTTATACATATGTCAAAAATATGTTATATATGTTTGAAAACATACAGATCCCTAGGGGAGTTATTTGCATTTGTGTATGAAAAGGAGTTTTATTATCCTTATATATCCTGTGACATTATTTTTTTAGCATTTGTGTTTATTTTAAACACCAGAAGTCAGACAAATTTAACAAGGCATGTTTAATTTAAAAACATTTTTTTGTTTTTGCTCATATAATTTGTATTTGTTGAGAAATCATAAAGTGTAAATTAAGGGAAACTGTTAAGAAATTTGTAATAATTTAGTACCGTTCTTACAATCTTTAGTTAAAAATTTAAATTATAATGAATATGTTCAGAATAAATTTAAATGTTATTTTTCCAATATTTAAAGCATTTGATTGAGGTTATCATAAAATATTGTAAGTTTTTATTTACTTCCTTCGAGCATCAGTTTCAGAATGTCCGTTAGTCATATTTAAGTCTTAACAACTGTCATATTATTTTCAAACATTACCATGACTGATGTTTGTTGTATATGTTTAATTATAACAGGCATGATATGACACTTTTATGTTTTACATGTTTTTTTTTTTTATATTTACTAACAATCATAAAAATGGTATGAAAAGAACATATTTAAAACGAAGATAAAAATAACATAAATATGAGAATATTCAAACAATTATTGTAGAAGACAGATAAAACTCTAATTTTCGTAGCATTAAAAAACCGACAATTTCAGTGTAAAGACAATACTGATCACAATACAATACTGATTTGACGGTTTAATTTTGTTCATCACTGGAGAAAATCTTTATTTATTTATTTCAACAAATACATAACCGCCAATTAAAAAAAAATCTGCTAAATACATTTATAAAAAATACTCATATATAAATAATTATAATGATCATTAACTAACAGTATTGATATTAGCTTAACCCTCTAACCGGCCTAAGCTTTTTGCAATGAAATTTCTACCACGTGTTCGTCAAGAAAAATAAACAATAAATTCTTCTACAAAAATTTTTTTCGTTGCCTACTTTAGGCGATTTGGCCCAAAATAGGTTAAGAGTGAATCTCGAAAACTAGTGCATAAAAATTACTAGGTTGAAACACAAATTATTCCTCTCACCAAGATGTAATTACAATAACAATAACAAAAATAAAATTTTTTGTGTTGTTACTTAAGACGATGTAGCGATTTTCCTTTTCCAGAAAATGCGAAATTGAGCGAAAACGCACCTCAGTTTCAACATATGTATATTGTTCAAACTTATAAGCTTTGCTACTAATATCAATTATATTCTTTCTGCCAAATTTTAGAAAAATCCGTCCACTCGTTTTCAAGTTAAGACGATGTCTTTTAATGGTATCCTTGTGGAATTCTGTGAGTCACTGGACAAAATAAGGACTTTTTTGAAAAGCTAAAGCCCTCAGCTATCAATGGTTTCTATTCAATATAGATATGTTTTTACGATTTTTGAAAATTGTGTTTGTTTTATAATATTCATTTTTCAAAGTTTTACGAAATTTTACTTTTTACACTTCCTCGTTTCCAAACCGTGCACCGTACACAAAAAAATGCTTCACAAAAAATTTAATAAATTTCGTTTTTTTATTGATAAAACTTAATTTCCTATTATAAAATACTCATTTGGCGCATTTGTGGTCAATGTAATATACGCCGCCTGGAGGCGGGCTTGCTTAGTAATGTTACCATTATTTACCAAAATTCGAACGCATGCAACGAAATACAAGTCAATATGTGCAAAAACATGCAGTTTTGACAAAATATGCAAAAACATCTAACTGCAAATCGATGCCATTTGGTTCTTAATTTGATGATTCGGATAAATGTTTAGTCCATAGGGGTTTTGGACTATCGAGAAAAAAGATGCATTTGCTTGGAATTCCTTGCCCTACACATTACTTTTTGTATGCACAATAACATTCAACGTGGATATTTATCAAAGTTGAAAACTCAACATTTATACACTTTCACACATAATATAACTCCTTCGCGTTTTCTTCATAAAGAGTTTTGCTGCCATACACGTACGATTATAGTATTATAAACATTAACCCCCATATTCATAATGAAAAATTAGTAGCTCCTTATACATCGCACACAACGAACTGCTAACTAGAATGTATTTTAGGCCTAACAAGCTGTAAACATATAAAAAGAGTTTATTCATAATGATTTCTTAGCATATCGATTAAGCCCCGTTTAGATTATCACACAAGTGTGTAATACATGTCAGAAATGTGTTGTATAACGAAAATGTATAATAGTGTGAACACTGTTCGTTACACACATGTCAAAATGGGTGCACACATTTTAAAATACGGTCACACTTTTTTGACAAGATTTATTTTTTGAAATATTTCATAAAATTACCACTTGTCTCAACACAAGTGTTGTGTTATTCACAAATAAATCTTGAACAAAGATTAAAAACAACTAGTGGTGAAAATAAATAATAATAGAAGAAAAAATAACTGTTTTAATTTATTTGTTGTGTATGTCGATAACAGTCTGAACACTGAAAAGATTTTCTTTTATACTTCTTTGACAACCAGACAATTTCAGCACACTTTTTGTCAAACTTGTGTGAAGAAAAGTATAAGCATTTGTGTGATAATGTGAACGGGGCTTTAGGAGCAACCCTGTGTTTGAAAATATAAGTCTATAAAGTGGAGAATACACGAAGGAACATTGAGTAGGGAACAAAAAATATCAAACAATTTTGTAAACACGAATTGCACGATGTCAACACGCACACACACACACACACACACAAACACACACACATTCACAAAAAATGGGAATTTTTTCACGAATGTTCCCTTGTGTAAATACAGCTTTTATAAAAATTTAAAATGTAGGTATTATGATAACAATTGTCTGTTTACAAAAAAATCTTGTTTTTACTAGATTTACACGTGTTTAAAATTGTATATATTGTTTTGATATTTTTTGAGCTTAAAATCAATTACTGATATGCATTTATAAATATATTAACGATGAATCATAATATACTGCAGCAAAAAGTCAAACTTAACCCTTGTGATAAATTGTAATCATGATCATCATAGTCATCGACAACACCATAATCATTAAATGTTATGAACAATGAAACAAAAATGTTATGCTAAAAAAATTAATCTAGGTGGAGCAGGCTGTATTGATTGCAGGAATATATTAAAGGATATAACAGCAAAGCATTACAACAAATTTGCATGTTACGAGTATGTATAAGAAGAAAAACAAAAATTAAGAAGTGCGTGCAAAATTACAGGAAATTAGTGTAAAGAACGGTAGACGACACATTATAAACAACACCGAGAATGTCTGGCAAAAATACAACACAAACAGGATATACAAAAAACCTAAAGGAAAAATATATATATGAGCAACCAGCAAAAATAAAATAAAAAGTGAACTGTAGAGACAATTATATTAACGTTATAACGAGTCATGGAAGTAGATGATGATTGGTTGTTTGAGCTAGAAAAATATAGTAAGTGTGGTGGTATTTTTTTTTAGCTTCCAACAAAAAATGGTTATAAAGTGTGAAAAGTATTGAAAAGGGCAAATAAGGGTTTCAAATTTAAATTTTATTATAATAGAAAATGGCGGTTGTTTCAATAACGACAATTTTTGGTGGTTACAAATAACTATGTAAAATTTTAGTTGTCATTAAAAGCTGTTGCACTGACTGAACATTTCCACTTATACAAATGACAGTTTATCACCTTTTTTCGGGAGCCAACAAAAATTAGAAAATGTGTAACAAAACAATTTTTTTTACCTTAAAAAAATGTAATATCATTTAGGTCTTGAAAACCAGTAAACCATAACTTAACAATACATTGTTGAAGTATTTAAAAAAAAACTATCCCTTAAATTATCTTTAAAAGTAATAAATGATAGCCTCGTCCTGTCTGTTACCAAAAAAGGATGTTATAGTTATTGTCTGGTTATTGAAAACACATAATATGTGTTAGTAAAAGTACTATAACAGGTTGAAAGGTTATAAAAAGTGAATACCTTTTTTTAAAGGTTTGCCTTTGTTATTTTTTATATCACTTTTCATTTATTGCTTTATGCGGCCTGAGAATGATAGTCCCTTATCTTTTATTGTAAAATAATGCTATTTTTTTTTTTTTTTTTTAAGGAATTGAGTTTATTGTTTTGTAGCAAATGTCGTTTTTTATATATTATTTATTTGTAGTATCAACTTTAAACAGGTGAATAACAACCCAGTGTACAATCAGAGTCCGAAAAGACTCATAAAAGAGTCCTGAGACCTTCTAAAATCATAGCTTTATAAGTGTGTTTTTCTGTGCACGTGAAGCCCCTTTCTGAGCGTTCTTTTATGACTCATAAACGACTCATAATTATGAGCCTTCGGCGGGGAAATTTCCCTTTTTTTCTGAGTGTTTTTTGAGTCTTTTAAGACTCATTTTTAAGAGTATTTAAGTATTTTATGAGCCATTTTTGATTGATTTGAGACTCATTTCTGAGCAATTTTTAAAAATTCTAATGGATCTTAAAAATTTGCAATATAAAACTTCACACAAAGCTTTTGTCCTGTATTTCTTTTATTTATTAAAATAACATGTACCTACATCTAATACAATTGGAAATCTCTTTTGCAAATATCAGCAATATTATTAGAAATTAAACATAAATTATATTAACACATGCACACTTTCTTGATATCTTGACATTGCAGATCCTCAGAAGAAAAGTGTCTTGAAAAACTTGCGAATTTCAGCTAAATATAATTTTTCAGTTTCTTGAAAGTGATTTTCTTTGCAAATATCCTCTCCAGTGAACACAGCTACTTCATTATAAAACAATTACACTGCGTATTTTATTATTGTTTACCGATCTAGCGATATTTTTATACAAATTAGAAATGAAACATTAAATGAAAAAATTCCAAAATTATTTGATTATAAAAGAAAATTTAAACTAAAAATCAGGCTCATATATTTTTCATATTTATGAGACTTTTTAGAGCGTTTTGAAAAGGTTCTTAACCCTCTAACCGGCAAGCCCGCCTCCAGGCGGGGTATATTAAATTGACCAGAAATTCGGCAAAGGGGTATTTTATAATAAGAAATTATGCTTTTTCAACAGAAAACAAAATTTATAAACTTTTTTGTGAAAAATTTTTTTGTATACAATGCACGGTTTGGAAGCGAGAAACTGTCAAAGATAAAATTTCGTAAAATTTTAAAAATTAAATATTTTAAAACAACCAAAAGTTTCAAAAATCTTAAAAACATATTTAAATTGAATAAAACAATTGATAGTGACCACAAAGTAAGATTGGAGCTTAAGCTATTCAAAAAGTTCCTTACTTTGGTCCAAGGACGCACAGGATTCCATAAGGATACCTTTATAGGACATCGCCTTAACTTCAAAACAAATGGACGGATTTTTTTGAAATTTGGTAAAACGAATATATTTGGTATAGGTAGCAAAGCTTTTAAGTTTGAATAATATATATTGAAGTTTTGGTGCGTTTTCGCTCAATTTCGCATTTTTCGAAAAACGAAAATCGCTACATCCTCTTAACTAACAGCACAAAAAATGTAATTTTTTTATTGCAATTATTTCTTTGTAAGAGAAATAATTTGTGCCTAAACCTAGTAATTTTTATGCGCTAGTTTTCAAGATTCACCCTTAAAATATTTTGGCCCATATCGCCTAAAGTAGGCAACGAAAAAAAAATTTTGTAGAAGAACTTATTGTTTATTTTTCGTGAGGAACACATGGTATAAATTTCATTGCAAAAAAGCTTAGGCCGGTTTAAGGGTTAAACACACACATTTTTGACTCTATTTTGACTCATATTTTAGATCCTTCCGAAAACACTCGAAAAAATGTGTAATTTTAGAGCATGTCATTTGAAATTTCCTTTTTTTCTTGAATTTCCTTCTTTTTGGATACATATTTGAATCTTTTATGAGTGTTCAAAAATGAGTCCGAAATAAGTGTATTTTCAGAGTTCAGCTTTTGAGGGGCTCATAAAAAGGAATCAAATATGAATCGATTATGACTCAAAATTATAAGCGTTTAGATATCACTATATTTTGGACTCCAATAAGAGTCAAATTTATGAGTTCCAGTGAAACTTCATTGGTTTTATGCAAAAATTTATTACCACAGTGTAGACAATATACGAGGTCTGTTCAATAGAAAAGGTGAATTTTCATTTTTCTCAAAAAATATTTATCTATTCATCAATTTCCATTTTGTCCCCTCCAAAGTATTCCCCCCTTATAACACAATTGTGCCAGCGTTTTTTCCAATTCTCGAAGCAGTTCTGGTATTCACTTTTTGGTATGGCCTTGAGCTCTCACAGTGATTCGGATTTTATCTCCTCAATCGTCGCAAAACGCCGTCCTTTCATGAGTCTCTTCAATTTTGGGAACAGGAAAAAATCGCAGGGGGCCAAATCTGGTGAATACGGTGGCTGAGGCATGATTACGGTATTCTTTTCGGCCAAAAAATTACGAATAAGCAATGACGAACTTCGCTGCCACACACTTCATGCCCAAAATTTGTAAAAAAAATTGTATGGCACATATTCATCGGTTTTTGATGTAATGGAGCTTCCAGGACGAGCGTCGTCATTCACATCTTCTCGACCTTCTTTGAAAAGCTTGTACACTCAAAAAAATAAGTTAGTAAAATAATAAGTAAAACGTCTTGTATATCAAGTGTACTAGTTTTCAGCAATTTTTTTGCTGAAATTCCGTTTTCAGAAAAACTTTTAGTTATATTTTTATAGCACTAAACTAATTTTGAACTAATGTTTTACTAATTTATTTTGCTAAAAAAAATTGCGCTGATAACCGCATTTATCAATCAGATAGACAAGATGTAGATGTGGCAGCTTGTCTGGATGTAGTACAGACAACGGAAATTATAATTTTAAAAAAACTACACAATTTCTATATTTAAATTTTCAGCAAATAAATTAACTAAAGAAAATTTCGCTGCAAGTTTTTTTCAGTATACTAATATTCAGCAAAAAGTTAAGTGATTTTAGCAAGGATTTTTTTCATTTGCAATCGACTTAGTGTTAGCAAAACTTTTGCTGAGATTACTATTTTTTTGGTAAAAATCAACTCGCTGATTTTCAGCAAACCTTTTGCTGAAGTTACCAAATTTTTTGCAAGCACGCTCCTAACTAAAAATTTGCTGACACAGCTTGACTTTACTGACTTTTTTTTTTGAGTGTACAACTTGCAAACATTTTTCTGACGCAAAGTACAATCACAATATGGCACTCTCAACATTTCAAGTGGTTTTGAGCACTTAATTCCATTTTTTACCCAAAATTTTATGCACATTTTTTGATCCATTTTTTTATACAGCAGAAAATCGCCAAACAAGCAAAACATGTCTAACTGTTATGCCACTCACAAACAAACTAAACACAAACAAACTCAACTAAGAACATATGTTCGAGACAAGTGTGCCAACATAATCAGAAATCGCTAATCGAATGCACTTAGCCCGAGAAATTTCAAAATTCACCTTTTCTATTGAACAGACCCCGTATAACTTAAAAATGTGGGATTCACAACACATGGCGTATCTTTTACTTTACACATTTTACACAAGGCACAAAGCCTTTAACAACTTATATGGCATTTTGAAGGGTAAACATCGAAGCAAGTTTGGTTTTTTGTTTCGAAAATGTCGAATTTTATGCCAACAAAGTATCATTTACGGGAAGTTTTGCTTTACTTCTTCAATTTGAAAAAAAAAGTGCAGCTGAAGCTTATCGAGTGCTCACCGAAACATATCCTGAATATGTTCCATCGATTTAAACGTGCCAGAGATGGTTTGTGCGGTTCAAAAGTGGTGATTTTGACACGGAAGACAAAGACGGCCCAGGTCAGCCAAAAAAGTTCAAAGATGATGAATTGAATGCATTACTCGATGAAGATTGTTGTCAAACTCAAGAAAAACTTGCAATTTCAAAACATTTGCAAGTAGCAGGATTCACCCAAAAGCCAGGAAATTGGATACCACAGGAGTTGAAGCCGAGAGACGTTGAAAGACGATTTTGCATGTCCGAAATGCTGATTGAATGCCATAAAAAGAAGTCATTTTTGCATCGAATCTATACCGGCGATGAAAAATGGATCCATTACTACAACCCAAAGCGCAATAAATCGTATGTGAAGCCCGTCCAACCAGCCAAATCAACGCCAAACCCGAATATCCATGGCGACAAGGTAATGCTCTGTATTTTATGGGACCAGAAGGTTCCCATCTATTATGAGCTGCTGAAACCGGGCCAGATGATCACAGGGGACTTGTACCAAATACAATTGATTCGTTTGAAGCGAACATTGATCGATAAACGCCCGGAATATGCGACCAGACATTCAGCCGTAATATTTCATCATGAGAACGCTCGGCCACTTTGAATAAATTTATATTCTACCAATATTTTACAATAAACGCCCAAAATTTGCCAAAAAATCCCGCATTTTTAAGTTATACACCCAATATCGTTTTTTATATTGTATCAACTTTTTTAATTCGCAAAAAATGTTAAATATATTGTTAGTGTATGGTATTAAGCTAAAATTATTAAACTTTTAAATAAGTACATTTGGATTTGACTCTTTTGGTTAAGCCCTGGTACGGTTTAAAAATTACAATTTTTCACATTTGACCGCGCCAAAAATTAATATTTGCCCAATGAAAAAAAAAAGATTTTAAGTTTTATCTCAAATGTTAATATCGAAAATAAAATACAATTTTCTTCGGAATTCATAAAAAAAATTCTAAACTAATTGAGCTGTTTCTTTATACATTCTAAACCGTACATCTAAATTGTTAAAAATGTATTAATAAAAATATATTCTTCAGTTGTTAAGGGTATTCACGACCCAACTTTTTAAATGGAGCAAAATTTCAATTATATTATGCTATTAAAACAACAACATACTCAACGAATTAACTGTATTTTTATTTCCTTATTTATCAATTTGTTTAATTTTAGTTTTTATTGTTTCCTTTATAAAATTATTTCATTTACTTCCACGAAATATCCGTAACACATGCTTAAAAGAAGTGCTGCCAAGTTAAATGATTATAAAGAACTTTAGCATTTTTTCATTATTTTCTATAAATTCGTTATGCCTTTTTAATTTGGTGATCCAAATTTAATACTTGGTTGGCTGTAGTGCGAAATATTAACTCTTAAAAAATTATTTCCATGTGTTCGTTGTTGTGTTTTATGAAAAATTTTACACTTTCGCAATTTTGAAAACCTTTACTTTCACGCGTGAATACCCTTAATAAAATATGTCAGTTATTGTCAACAATTTCTTATAACAAATCCACATTCAATAATAATGACGCCAACACGTACCTACAACACAATTCTATAGCTTCTGTTCAATTTTTT
The DNA here is from genome assembly GCA_949987735.1 of Leucophora obtusa. Lineage (NCBI taxonomy): Eukaryota > Metazoa > Arthropoda > Insecta > Diptera > Anthomyiidae > Leucophora > Leucophora obtusa. The sequence goes on along the minus strand of OX465299.1, from coordinate 42,274,306 downwards.
AACAAAGAAAAAAAAACTGATATATTTGACATACTTTAGGGCTATAACTTTTTTGAAATTTTTTTTTTATTTATTTTTTTTTTTTTGAGATCCTTATACAAGTTCAACCGGGGTGGCGTTGAAGCTTGAAAAAACAATTTTTTGATTAGTTTTAATATGTTTTCCGAAAAAAATACAACAAATATCTATTTTATCAATACTATTGCTTGACTTTAATAAGAATTAAAAATTTTAGATGACGGGAAGGGTACCCGTCATTCAAGTGTAACATTTTTATAGATACTTTTTTATTGAAAGACTGGAAATTCGTTTCACTGTGGAGAGTTTTATTTCAAATGCCCAAGAAAGCAATTTTCATTACTTAAATAATGTTTGCTATCACGTGGTGCTACACTTAGAAAAATATAATTCTAAATCAAGCAGAAACAACATTTAATTTAATAGAAACAGTCAGGGATGGAAAAGCTCGCTCGCTCGGGCTCTTGCTCGTTTCAAAAAAAGAGCAGAGCCCAAATAAAAAGCTCGCTCTTTTTTTTAAAACGAGCTAAAAAAATTTAGCTCGCTCTTATATAAAAATGAAAGTAGCTAAAAAAAATATAGCTTCCTCAATTTTTTAAAACAAGCGAGCTCAATGATTACGCTCCAAAAATGGAAAAGAGCTTCACAAAAAAAGGCACTTTTCCAAAAAATAAATCGAGATGAAAACGTAAGCTCTTTTCAAGTAAATTTGAAAACTCTTTTGGCTTGTTTACAAAAAAAAAAAATAAATTAAATATTTAGATATTAAATACAGCATTTCCAATAGAATTTCAAAATAAATGTTAAAAATTGTTAACTAAATAGATATGTAAGGGACTAAAATACCCAAATTTTATACAAAGTATGGTGGTTGTTTGCAAAAAAAATTTTTGCAAAAAGGAAAATATTTGCATTAACATATTAACAGAATGTTAATCACTAATTAAGTATTTTAATTTATTTTCTGTACCACAAAGCCTTTTTTTCGCATTACGCCATTATTTTGTAATTTTTTAAGTGCAGTTTTTTGAAATTCATAACCCAAGGACAATAACACCCATATCTTATGCCAAAAAAAATTTGCGAAGAAAAAAATTTTCAAAAAATGCAAACATTTTTGCATCAGTATATTCGTTTGCAGAATGTTAATCGCTATTTTAAGTTTTTTACTTAATTTCTGCGCCATAAAGCCTTTTTTCGCATTCCGCGAATATTTTTAAATTTTTTAAGTTCCGTTTTTTTTTTATAATCCAGGGACTAATAATTTTTAAATAATAATACCCATTTCATACAACAAAATTTGGCGGCTAGTTGCTAAAATAAGAAACCGCGAAAAAAAAAATTACAAAAAGGAACATTTTTTTATCAATATAGTTGTTTGCAGAATGTAAGTTGTTGATTAAGTTTTTAATTCAATTTTTGCACCATAAGGTATTTTTTCGCGTTTCGCCATTATTTTGCAATTTTTTAAGTTCGGTTTTTTAAAATTTATAATCTTGCGACTATAATACCCACTTCATAAAATAAAGTTTGGGGGCTAGTTGCAAAAAATAAAAATCGCGAAAAAAATTTGCAAAAGTAAAATTTTTCCATCAACATATTTGCTTGCAGAATCTAAATCGCTGATTAATTTTTTTAATTAAATTTTTGCACCATAAGGTGTTTTTTAGCGTTCCGCCATTATTTTGCAATTTTTTAAGTTCGGTTTTTTAAAATTTATTATCTAGGGACTAAAATACCCATTTCATGAAACAAAGTTTGGTGGCTAGGTGCAAAAAAAATCGCGAAAAAAAAATTTGCAAAAAAGAAAATTTTTCCATCAATATATTTGTTTGCAGAATGTAAATAGCTGATTAAGTTTTTTAATAAAATTTTTGCACCATGAAGTCTTTTTTCGCGTTCCGCCATTATTTTGCAATTTTTTAAGTTCGCTTCTTTTAAATTTATAATTTAGTGACTATAACACCTATTTCGTAAAACAAAGTTTGGCGGCTACTTGCAAAAAAAAATCGTTAAAATAATAGCGAAAAAAAAATTTACAAAAAGGAAAATTTTTACATCAACATATTTGTTTGCAGAATGTAATTTGCTGATTAATTTTTTTAATAAACTTTTTGCACCATAAGGTGTTTTTTAGCTTTCCGCCATTATTTTGCAATTTTTTAAGTGTGTTTTATTTGAATTCATAATCCAGGGAATAAAATACCAATTTCATACACCAAAGTTTAATGCTCCGTTTGAAAAAAAAAATCGGGAAAAAAATTTTTTGCAAAAAAGAAAATTTTTCCATCATTGTATTCATTTGCAGAATGTTAATCGCTGATTCAGTGTTTTAATTAACTTTTTCTACCATAAAGTCTTTTTTCGCGTTCCACCATAATTTTGCAATTTTTTAAGTGCGGTTTTTTAAAATTTGTAATCTGGGGTCGTTAACACCCATTTCATACAACAAAGTTTGGTGGTTTGTTGCGAAAAAGAAAAATTGCATTTTTTGAACCACAAAGCATATTTGCACATTCCGCCATTATTTTGTAATTTTTTACGTGTGGGTTTCTAAAATTCAAAATCTAGGGACTATAATACTGCTGGATATAGTGTAACTAAGTTACCGTTTTTGTTTTTTATAATAAGTAACGTATTTTAATGGGAGCGAGCTTTTTTTAGCGGCTCGATTTCAAAAAACTCAATTAAATTTCTTTAAAGAGCTGCTCGATAAAAAAAGCTCTATGAAATTTTTTATACGAGCTGCTCGATTTAAAAAACTCTATTCAGTTTTGTAAACGAGCTTTTTCATTTTTATAAGCTCTTTATTTTTTTTTTTAGTTGCGAGCTTTTTTTATTTGAGCAGCTCTTTTAATTTTGGCTTCCGAGCATTTTAAAAAAATGTACATATTTTTGGCTCGCTCCGAGCTTTCTTTTCATCCCTGGAAACAGTATTGAAATCAAACTAAGTTTGGTTTCTTTTCAGTTTAAATATCTTTCTACTTTTTTTTTAATGCGAAAACAAAATCTAAAATGTTGATATGTAGGTATATTAATTTAAATATGAAAAAAAATTTTTTTAACTAGAATCAATTTATTATAAAAATATTCACTCTTAATTTAAATACCTTCGTAAAAAAATGATTTTACCGTAATTCAAATATGAAATAATATATTTAACTATGATTTTTCCTCTGTGTATGGCCTATTTTTGGTTATATCCCTAATATATGGACTTTTGACAAAAGCACTTATTTCACACATTTTTCAGTAGAGCTAAAGAACACAGTTGTATAGAACTGTTTGTATAGAAACGTTATAATTTAGTAATTTCTTTTGAAAATGTAGTTTTTTTTTTCATGGAAAAAATTTAAAGTCATTTTGTCAGAAATTAATAAAATTCTAAAGTCGATTTAAGGGGGGTCTCAAATCTTTTAATGTATATGTGACCTTCTCCGAGAAAAGGGACCTAGTGTGTGAAAATGAAGTTTTGAGAAGAACGCATTTAAAGTTAAATTAAAAATAAAATTTTAATGTTTTTCTCATTTTTATCGAAACCCGTTTTTTGACATACTAGGTCCCTTTTCTCGGAGAAGGTCACATATGGTGTAGAAATGAGAGAATCAGACAGAAATATGTGTATTTAAGTTTTATTAGCTACAAAAATCTAGGACAATTTTCTAAAGTGGACTTAAGCGATTTTGCCAAGAGTCTACAGATAAAATACTCGGCCATACTTCAGTTATTAAAACGGATATGGAAATATAATTTCTTCTTTTTGTTACATCGCTACTATCAGCTTCATTTATTACAATTTTTGCTTTTTACAAAGTTTGATATTGATCATAAAATGACTAGTATTTAGTTACTACTGGAAATATATGTAGATACATTATTGATGGAAGAAAATAAGCAGGTGTCTTATTTTTCTTCTTTCAGACAGGAAATCTTATGATTTCTCAAGTTCACATCAAAAATTCATTATTTAAAGAAAACCAATTTTTGTGTTTATAGAAATAATTTAATTAAAAATAATTAAAGATTTATTATGTTTAACAAAAATAAAAATGTTAATAAATTTAACCTAAAAAGTCAGACAAAAAAAAAAGATATATTTTCTTTAATTCCGAAATTACACATTCATAAATTATGACGAATACTAGAATTTATAACACTTGTGAACTTTCATCATATTCGGTTTATTTATTTCTTTTAATAATGGGGAAGCAACACATAAATACTACAATATAAATTGGTGGTCACAGTAACCATTATTTTGTTCGTATAAATGCATATATATACATAGTTAATTAATACAATATGTTACAACAACATTGAATATATTTTGTAAATAAGCTTAAAAGTCCACACCCAAATATGGTAGAAAGTCTTTAAGAACATCTGTTGTTTTGATGCAAATATATACGAGTACAAAACAAATTGTTTTAAAAATTTAAAACACGTTTTGATCATTTGCTGAAAAACACCCTAATTTAACAGCTTTTGTTTTTAAAAACGCACTTTTATTCTAAACGCATGAAAAAATTTAAGGTTTTTAATCACAAACTTTTATTCTGAATTGTAGCATTCTATCTCTTTGTTTATTTTTAAAATTTTTAAATGTGGTTAAATTGCTGTAGATTTATAATTTGTATGTTACAGCTAACCCTGGGTTTGTGCGGTTTAATGTAACAAAAAAAAATATCGTGTAAATCGAAAACGCGTAAAATAATTAATTACAATTTTCTTAGATTTTTGATTTTTTTGGTATTTTTTAATAAAAATCCATGTTAAATTAAAGTTTTCATCGTCTAAATGGGTAAAAACGGTTCCACGTAAATCAAGGGATACCTGCAAAAGCAGTTTCCTTCTTTTTTCTATGCTATCATATTATTTTTATTAAGTCACGCTTCGTTTCATGTTAACGTTAAAATTAAACACGAAATGTGCTTATTTCATGAGTGTTTGAATATTCTCACGTTAAAGCAAAAGCCAATTGACACTTTTATTACTTTTAAAAGGGTTTCAAAACAAAAAAATAAAATAAAAAATAAACTTTAAAAAATTATCACTATACAAATTTGTTTGAAATTAATAATTTTGAAAACAAATCGAAGGGTACATAATAAAAACACTATTTAACATTTTGACTCTTAAATATTGTCTCCAAAAATTTTCATCACTTTATGACTTATGAAAAGAATGAAATCGAAGTTCACGAAAATTCTTTTCGTTCATTTTTGAATTCTTTCTTAAGCGAGTGAACACCCCGAATTTTTTTTAAAGAAATTTTTAATGCAGATGTTAGAATCTAGGGATTCATGCCTTAAGAACCACTTCTTTCATTGCTTCAGAAGTATCCGTTAGTGTATTTTTACTGCTTTTTTAGAAGTAATTCTGAACAACTTCAAAAAATCTCTTCTTTCATTGTTTCCAAAGTATCCGTTAGTATATTTTTAAAGCTTTTTTAGAAGTAATTCTGAACAACATCCAAAAAATCACTTAGGAATTGCTTTTAAAGCATTATTGCTCTAAGAGTGATCTTAAAAAGTGATTCTTATCCAGTTTATTTCCAATTTATTGGTGGGCGCTGTGATGTAATGATTAGCGCGTTGGACTTTTATACATAAGGTTGCGGGTTCGATCCCCAGTGACCGCAACATCAATTTGGAAAAATCAATACGAGCGCTAACTTCGAAAAACGATTAGCACCATTGAATTCAGCGTACTCAAATTAGCTTTACCAGTAGGGTGTTATTTGTGAAATTTTTTTTTAACTTTCAATTGATGAAAAAGGGTTTCCTTTGAACTCGTTCAAAAAGTACTGAAACAAAGTTGAAGTGGGAGTACTCCTCTCCTCTGACAACTCAATGATAAAATCATTAGTGTTTCTGTTAAAACAACGAAGTACATCTAGATCATTAATTATAGTCCTTTTTCTACTGCTTTGTCATCTCTTTTGGAATCAAAAATCCGTAACAACTGTTTCAATGAAAGACTGTTGGTCGGAAAAATATTTCTTAACATAAAGACTAAATGCGTTCCCTTAATTTTTGGGGTAAAGTTCGGTGAAATAAGAGTAAGCAAAAAACCTATCGCAAAATTAGCCCAAAAATTTATTTCAAAGAAAAATGTGAAAACTCGTATAGTTCCAGTTTGAAAAATTCCACAAATACTCATATTTATTTGCCTTTACAATTTCTTATTGTAAGATTGGGATCCCTTAGATTCCCACGATAACGTAAAGGAACGGACTTATTGTATCGAGTTATTTTTGAAAAATTCAAAGTAGGCTATCATTGATTTCAAAATGAAAATTTTTAAATTGAGTAAAAATAATTCTAAATAATTGTGAACATCATAGAATTACCTGTATTATTAAAAAAAAATAATTATCAACAAGAGCGCCGTCAATTTATAATCGACAAATGAAAGGAAAATACCAAACGCCTAACACAGACTTCACCGAGAAAGCCCTAAAATGCCGCGAACTACCGTCAAAAATGTTTTGAACTTGTATTTTGAAATTTTTTCAATCCAACAGTAGAAAACTTTAAGAACTAAAACCGTTCCATGTTGTCAAAATTTGGAAAAGAAAATATTTCAAGTTATACTCAAAAACCGCAGTATATCAGAGATATAACAAAAACTGTAAAACAAGTCATGCCACGGTGCAAAGATGCAAACTTAGAAATGGATTACAAAACCGTAAGAAACGTAAGGCAGCAAAATTGTCCAACTCCCAGAACAAAGCCACGAAAACAAGATCGAGAAACTTGTATGATTTTTGTAATGGGCGACGATAGCACACTTTAGCACAATGTCAGGTGGACAATAGGGTGCCTCGTTTCCAGATCTTAATTCTTTTTAAAATCGGTTGAGATCTTCTGTTAGAATTTTTGCCTCAAAATTTGGGGCTTTTGCCAAAAATTAAAAAATAAAAAATGATGCTTGTGAAATTGTTGTGGGCGCTGTGGTGTAATGGTTAGCACGTTGGACCGTTACACGTGAGGTTGCGGGTTCTACCCCAACCAAGGTAACATAAATTTATGAAAAATAGTAATATGTATGAGTTTTTTCTATCCGTCATACATATCGCAGCGTCTTCCTTCGGTGTTCCCATAGCACTTAACCCCACCGAAGTAAAATAATATAACAGGGCTATGAACTAAAAAGCTTCAACAAAGTTCGACAACTCACCATCAGATGGCGCCCAACAACTGTTCTAATGTTCAACATCTCGCGCAATTACAGCCATATTTGAAGCCCTTCATCTTTCACCACCTTTCACTTCTTCTCTATCCCCTTTCCAAAGGAAGCAACACTTTAATTAATAGGAAGAATTTCCAGAGTGTTGCTTCTCTTAAAAAAAAAAATTTTTTTGAAATAAATTGTGTATATCGTCGTCGAAAATCCAAAAGTACGTACACTCAAAAAAAAAGTCAGTAAAGTCAGCAAAAAATGTTGCTGTGTCAGCAAATTTTTAGTCAGGAGCGTGCTTGCAAAAAAGTTGGTAATTTCAGCAAAAGTGTTTGCTGAAAATCAGCGAGCTGATTTTTACCACAAAAAATAGTAATCTTAGCAAGTTTTGCTAAAACTTAGTCGAATGCAAATGAAAAAAATCCTTGCTAAAATCACTAAACTTTTTGCTGAATATTAGTAGACTGAAAAAAACTCAAAAAATTTGTAGATAAATTTTACTTTAGTTAATTTATTTGCTGAAAATTTAAATATAGAAATTGTGTAGAGTTGTTTTTTTAATTATCATTTCCGTTGTCCAGACAAGCTGCGATATCTATATCCTGTCTATCTGGTTGTCGTCCACGCTATATTTGCGGTTATCAGCACAATTTTTTAGCAAAATAAATTAGTACAACATTAGTTCAAAATTAGTTTAGTGCTAAAAAAATATAACTAAATCTTTTGCTGAAAACGGAATTTCAGCAAAAAAGTTGCTGAAAACTAGTAAACTTGATATACACAAGACGTTTTACTAATTTTTTTACTAACTTATTTTTTTGAGTGTATCATCAAAAAAACAAAATCGTTTTTTTTGATTGATTCTGATTCATTAGGTTAAACTACATGCCTCTACCAATTTTTAGACATCTGTGACCAAGTCTAAAAGTTGTTGTGTTTAAGCCCATATTCGATCATTTGTTTTTATATCTGACATTTTTTAATTTTATAACGTTTTCTACTTCTCCTGTAAAACTAAAAAAAGTGATCTTACGTACTTTTGGATTTTAGACGACGATATGCTCACATGAAATTGTCAAATTTTTTACATAAGTTGACCGACACCAACATAACAATGTCAAATAAAATTTGATTTTTTTCATTGTTGTTTTGTATGAAAAGTTGTGATTTTCGATCTTAAGATTCGTTTTTTGACAGTCACAAGTCGGAATAAGTAGCATAGATTACATAGATCTCTTACTCTTTGACATTCGCTGTCAGTGCACGTATTTCATGAGAATGTGTCCGACATACGTCCTATACGTATACAAAAACTATTTCAATGTGAGTGTAAAAATTTGTTTGTTGACAAAAGAAGAAGAAGAGTAAGATATCTATGTAATCTATGATAAGTAGGAATAAGCCCCTAAGTTTGATTTATTTTCAAATTTAATGTTTCTACTTATTTTTAAAATACGAAAACAAAATCCGAAATATTGAAGTATAAACATAAATGCCAAACGTTTATTTTAATCAGAACCCAGCAAACAAAGATGATCATTAATGACTCAGAAATGAGCTCCAAAAACATAAACATTTTTCCACTTTTTCCTATGAAAGTGGTCCGTCCAAAAGAGCCCCCTGTGTACTCAGAAATGACTCAGAAAAAAGAACGTATAAAATCGAAATTTTCTTCATAAATTTAAATAATTTTGGAATCTTCTTTGAGTCCGAAAAATGAACCCTCGTTTTGAGACAGCTTTTTAGATTGTAGAGACAACTTTTTGGATTGTTTTCTGAGGGTTCATATTTTCTACCAAAAAAAAAATGTTTTCAAAAAAACAATAATCATTTCTATGAGCCATTTAAAAATCTTATTTATGAGCGCTCTGAATTTGCTGGCTGGGAATCATATTTACTTTAATAAGATTCATACCTAATTACAAAATTTTTGTAATAAATAAGATGTAAATTCAAATATGATATAATAATTGATTTAATTACGATTTTTCTGTGTGAACTGTTTTTCTGCAATGTAGGACCTAGATACAACAAACATCCCTGGTACAAAAGTTTCCATCTATTGTATTATCAGAAATAATACAAATTTTCAAAAGGTCTGAAAGTAAAGCTTGATCGTTTGTTTGAAATGTTGAAATCAAGTTTGATATCGGGAGAATTCTTTTAACATAAAATAGGTCAACCAAATCTAATCATGCTTAACTCATTATTTCATTAGGACTTATTTTACAAATTACTAAACATGACACACAATTCTTATGCATGCTTTATTTCCTATATTCTGTACAACAAAAAGTTAAAATTTTTATTTCATATCTTAACATAATTACAAAATGATTGAATAAGACACATCAAATGCAATTGAAAATAACTTTGTCTACGATTCATATTCGTCATCATTTAAGAAAAAGTCACGTTTTTAATGATTCATGCATGATGCAACTATTAAATGCTTAACATGTTCGCTTTTTCCAATTTCGACTTCAATTACTTAATGAAATGTCACTTAGTTTGTATACCCAAAAGATCTACAATATAAACATGTTTAAGAGAATAAGAAAGGGGTTTTTGAACCAGCATATTTATGTTTTGGAAATAATAAAATAACATTTTTAAACATAAAATTTTATTTTTGAATTTTTAACAAAGGAAAAACTGAAATAGTTATTTGCATTCTTTTTATGGAAGGTTTGAAGCTTAAAGTGCTTATGCATAATAATTTGAAAACCTTATAAAATGAATTTTGTATGAAAAATTTGTAAATTTAAAAAGTGATTATGCATATGGGCCTAAGACTATAAAATTGTCTGTACATAAATGTTGTCTATATGATTTCATTCCCAAAAGTAATTATATTGAAATGCAATGGTAATGTTTATTGTATTATAGAGAATTTTTTTCACCCGCATTCAATGTTAGTTATTTCTATTATACACGCATATAATTTCTGCAACTAGAGATTTTGTTCCTATGCTTAGTAGAATATAATAGAAAAAATATATTACAGTTACAATCACAATTGAGAGGACAACTGAACCTGAAGATTTGAAAACTCATCAAAACTGTTCAAATAAAAGTTGAAGTGGGTTTCATCATCTCGTTAGCAGCTGTTTCGTTGGTGAACAAAAACACATTTGAAATCTAACCAAAAATTTAACAAAATATTGTAGAAAACCTATTCTTTCTGACCGGATTATAGTATTTATTAATTTTGGATATACTACAATGGTAATGCTGAATTGTAAAATCTTCTTGAATACGGATGAGTAGTTTAAAGATGAAAATTTTATTTTTTGGTGCGGAAAAGACTATAACTGTTGAAAATTTGTTCCCATAAAATTTCTTCGACGGAAGCAATAATGATGTTATTGTACATTTACCGCAAATTAACTAAAATACATATTGCACTATATGAAGTGTAACATAAAAAAAGATATATTTAAATACGATATTTAAGATGTTGTATAATTTTGTATAAATATATATTTAGCAATACGTAACTATAAGCAATTGCATAAAGTAATATAAAACTATATCGAAACTTTTTTACTTGGGCCCGCTTAAAAAAATGTATATGCGGTTTAATATTGTCATATGTAATTTAAATTTAATTTAAATAGTTTTTGGCTAAATAACAATAGCTGTATTTTCGTTCATACCTATCAACGTTAAGTATTTATAGCAAATCTACGTTAAACTGATTGGAGTATCAAATTTTTTTAAATAGTGAGTATTTATGATAGTTCCGGTATAATCGAACGTGCGTCAGCAAAACTTTTTAGGTAGTAACGCGAAGAAGTTACGCTAGGTGTGAAAATGTATAAATGTTGAGTTTTCAACGTTGATAATTATCAACGTTGTAAGTTAACGTGCATACGAAAAGTAATATGTTAGTTTTCGTCTAAAAAACGTTTTTATGCACTTTGTGCTTTTTTGAAAGTTAACGGATATAGTTAAGTCGAAAATACAGCTAATATTTTATTAAACAAGTTTTGTTAAGTTTTCTATGGATATGGAAAACTTATCTAACTACTTTTTTTGACTTCAAACTTTTTTTTGTATAGCGAACGGTTTTCAAGTGAGAAGCATGTAAAGTGAAAATTTAGAAAATTTGAAAAAATAAAATTTTTAAAACAGAAAAAATTGCCAAAAATACATTTACGATCTGGCGTACATTACCGATAATAACAAAGCTAGTTTAGTCTCTAATTGTAAAATCAGTTAAAAATGTTTCTCCAGGACTCACAGGATAACGCCAGGATACATTTTACAAATATCTCTCTAACTCAAAAACTAGCCAATAGATTTTCTTTAAATTAAACACAGTTTATATACGCAGAACTAATTTATTGATGTTTATTGTCAAATTCGCCAAATTTCGTAACTTCCAAAAAGCGAAAATCGCCATAACTTTTGAAATAACAACAATTGATCAAAAATTTTCGGTATATAATTTTATTTTATTAATAGTGTTATTTACAGCAAAAACCGAAATTATTTGACTACTGGGTTTCAAGATACGTCTTCAACCTTTGTTCCATAGTAGATTTTCAACGCCAAATATATGGTTTAAATATCATTGTAATCAGAAGAAAGAGCAATAGAGGGTTAATTTCTTTTAAATATTGATTAGCACACCATGATTCTCAACTTCATTGAAAATTCTACAGACGCATATATAGCAGAACTGGATTTTTTATGAGGATATATACCAGTGCTTTCAGATTTGCAAAGTACTGAAAAAACTTTCCAAGTTAATGATTTAAATTTTTTTTTTTTTATATTAATAATTATTATGTAATAACTATCAGGGTTGGCAACCGACTCATAAGGTTAGTGATAATGGACAATGTTATTTCAACAGTATTTCGTTAGGGTATTTTAAGGTTATCAGTATTTTAACTTGTTTCGTTAAAGCCCCCTATCAGAGAAACAAGCCAGCCGCCGTGAGCCGTTTAAGCCGCCGCCGCCGGTCATTTTTGCTTCAGCCGCCGCCGCCGATTTTTTTCGGCTCATTTCGGCTGGAAGTATTAATTTTCAAATACAAAAAATTTAAAAATAACCATATTTTTTAAAAAGAATTTACTAATTCATTAAACTTGAACAACCAGAGCTAAAAACAATTTTTTTATATGAAAAGAAAAAAGTTAAAATCTTCTAAATATTAGATTTTTATAAATATAATTTTTTTAAGCTATAAAAGCTTATGTAAATTTATACTGCGAAAAAAATTAAAAAAAAAGTTCTTAATGGGTTAATATAATACTTCAGAATGCAACTCTTTGCAGATGTGTAAAAAATCAATTAATAAAAAAACATAGCTGCTTAACTTTGCATTTAAAACTCAATATGTATATGTATTTGGTGTATGCATTTTTATCAAAAATTATGACGAAAAATCGTTACAGAGTTGAAGTCGTGTTAGCATATGTAGATATACGAAAACGTTTGTAAAATGTATTAATTTTTGTTAAAAGCGTTACTTCTCCTCTTCATATAAATTCTTACAGTTAGTGTTTAGCTTCATTGGTTATTAAAATATAAGCTATTAGGAAGAATATTCTAACTAAATATATGAATATAAGCTATTAAAGTTAAAAAACCTTATGAGTTACTGGTTACGGAGTTTACATTTGGCCTATAAAATTGGTTACAAATTTTATGTATTAACCAAAAATTGGTCAGATTGTTATAAATTTTGTAAAACAGGTGACAATGCTCTGATATATATCGAAATATATAACTCAAATGTAATCCATGCATTAGAAATTAGCTGGTTACATGGTTTTTATCACATTTTTTGATATCACCCATATATATTTTTTCAATTCTAAAATACATTTTTAAAAATGGTTGATTGGGCATATAATTAAAATGGGTCCCTACAAGATATGTGCATCCTGGCCAAACTTTCTAACAAAGCCTCCATTCAAAAGTCTTCAAACAAGTTTAATTTCTTAAATCAATTTTTTAAAATTAAAAAGAATAAATAAAAAAAAATTGATTCCCAGTATGCTTTAATTGTCTGAAAATTCTATAAGAGGCAAAAATTGTTTTGAGTTCCAAGGGGGTTACATTTTCCCAATGTTGGGATTACTTTGGAGCCCTTTACATTGGCAAAAAAATGTGCTGGCAAAATTAATATTTTGCAAGTTATGTTTCAACGAAAAGGACTTGGTACTAAAAGGGTATGTTTATAATTTATTAAATAAAACTTGTATGTTATATTAAATATTTAGGACCATTTGTTAGATATAGTCTTGACTAGCCATGGATCTGTGCGAACATGAAACAAATCACACGTGAACCAACAACAAATCTTATATAAATTGATTTTATATATATTTTTTTGCGAGTGATTTTCTGACCGTGATAAAGTGCAGACGTTAATTGTGATCTCTTATCTATAATTCTATTTAATATTAAAAGCAATAACATTTGTTATTGTTTTAAGAAAAAACTTTTTTTTAATACATTGTATCAGTGTTGCCATAACGGCGATTTTCTCGTCAGATCTAGCGATTTTATTTCGCCCCTAGCGGGAAAAATTGTCCTGTAGCTATTAGCCAAAAATCCAGCGATTTTTTTATCAGCCGTAATATAATTTTTAAAACTCGGTTTTATGTTGAAAAATATTATAAAACTGGCACATTGATATTCCTTTATTATAAAACACAACATCTTAAACGATTTTAGTAAAAAAAACTCTAAAAATACACATTTCGATAAAATATCGGTATGCACTTTTTCATCGTACAACGCCCTCTATTGTGTATTCTCAATACTAAGATTAATTCAATGAAAATCAGGACTCATTATTTAAAGCTTAATCGTAAAATTTTTCATTATTTAAAAGTTTATAACACTTCATATTAACATATTAAAGAAATTTTTGAGTAAAAACTGCTTTAAGAACCATTTTTCAACAATCTAGCGATCGCTAAATATTTACAATGTTTATAATCTACAGATTTTCTAGCGATTTTTGGGTCTGATCTAGCCATTTATTTTGAAAATTTGTTGGCAACACTGCATTGTATATTGAAATCAACAACAAATTATTACAAAGGGATTAATATAATAATAATATTCTGCTATACTAATCCTCTGCTGTTACAGCAGAATGGATAGTAGCAGCGAGTCTACTGAAGAAAGCGATATTGTCTGGTAGACAGTCGCTGAAAACAAAACGAAACGACGACAAAATCGATCACCAGAATTAGTTAAGCATGCAATCAAAATAACAAAAACTACCAACAATGATGATTAGGGCAAGGAATTCCATACAAATGCATGTTATTTCTCGATAGTCCAAAACTAATATGGACTAAACATTTATCCGACTCATCAAATTTAGAACAAACTGTCATCGATTTGTAGTTGCATATTTTGACATAAATGCATGTTTTTGCATATTTCGACTTTAAATGCTTATTTGGTGGCTTTTTAATGCATATTTTGTGCTTTTTAATGCATATTTGCGCATATTTTTCATTTTTAGTAGCATTTTTTATTTTGTAAAAAAATATAAAAAATTGATACGTTTTCATATTTTGATTCAATCAAAATAAACATTTTTAAAACTTTATTGACCTATGGTAAATCTTCGAGTTCTGTGTCTGTTTGCAAAATAACTAACTTAAATATATTTTTAAGTTTTAAAGTGCATTATTTTTGCAAAAATTATAGTTTTTAGTGCATATTTCTTATATTGTTAGTGCATATTTTTCTTTTTTAACCGCATATTTTAAGCGAATATTTTTAATTTTTAAGTGCATGAAATTCCTTGCCCTAATGATGATATACCAAGTACCTACTAGCAACAACATGTATGCTGCACTTGATGTAGACAATAATGATGATGATAATTATATTAACGATAATGCTAACAAAGAACTTTCTGAAGAAAAACCGCCTCCAATAATTATTCCAAATGTTTCAGATATAAAGCTGCCTACACACTAGGGAACATGGTTGAGGGAACACAAAATATCAAAAAATTTTGTAAACACGAAATGCACGCTCTCAACACGCACACACACACAAACGCACTCACACATTCACAAAAAATGCTCTCTTTTTTTAAGTATGTTCCCTAGTGTGTAGGCAGCTTAAGAGCGATGATGAATAACTTTTCAAAAATAGTAAACCTTGAAGATTATTCGTACAAATCTTTGAGAGGTGGTCAGGTAAGAGTAATGGCAAAAAACGTAAAGGCATATAGAGTGATAGTAAAATATCTATCTTTCGTAAAAAAACTTAAACGTTTTCAAATCACATTACAAAATGTTGTTTTCAGCCGATCAAGCCGCCGCCGCCGCCGATTATTTGGTTGCGCCGCCGCCGCCGATTTTTATCCGGCTCAACCTCAATCGCCGCCGCCGCCGCCGATTTTTTGCTTGCGCCGCCGCCGCCGATTATTTTGGTCGGCTTGTTTCTCTGCCAGGATTTTTCTCGTTTTGCCACACACCATACAATAAATTGCAACATATATGTAACACAAGATCGCCACAATATTTTATGCAATATATGATTTCAACATAACCTCAAAATGCACACAATCATAAACAGCGCAAAATTAAAATTGCCAATAGATTATGCAATATTTCAAGTTGTCCAATAAAAATCAAAAGTGTTTTTATTCACTACATAATATTGCTCAACATTCAATTTAATACATACACGGTCAATATGCTTGCACAACTTGGAAAGTTGTGCCATAATATTGCAAATGTATGGCCCGCTTAAGTTATTTAGGGGTCAATGATGTTTAAAGCTTTTTCGTTTGGTTACGTTAAGGTTAACGGTATTTTTTTTAAAATCGTTATTGGTATTTTACGGTTAGTGTTTGTCAACCATTATTACTATATATTATTATACACTTGAGTCTCTTTTTATGCCGTTTTTTTATGCGGATTTAAAGTTATGCGGTTTTAAAATCGACTTGCGTTGCGTTTTTACAACTTTTATAATACTTTTTATTTAATTTAATTTAAAATAAAAAAACTTGTCTTATTTTTTAAAGGTTTTTTTTTAAGAAATGGCAATTTCGTTAGAAACAACAATGGTAATTTTAAATTGTGAAAGATATGCCTCTATTGGAAAATATTTTAAACTTGGAGAATCTTCAATAAGCGCAATTAAAATGAATGAGTCCCAAACAAGAAAATCTGTTATTTCTGGCTCACAACTGAGTTTAACATTGTCATGGAATTCTCGGGAATACGATCGTATTCTCATTAATACACAAGTGTGGACATATGTGGATGCATGTATGGAGATTTATGTATACATGTATGGAAAAGCATTCATGTTTATGATCATGCACGAACATACATGAAACCTGTAGGAATCCATATACAGTATTGTTGGAAACCTAAGCAACTTTTCCTAATAAAGTAATCAAAGTCCTACATATTCTTTTTAAATTGGTTTATACAAAATAACACTTTTAATTTTTATTATGTTATGTGCCTACATTCTAATAATAACAAGAAAAATTTAATTCCATTTCCTCGCCAGTAAAAAAAAAACAAAAATGAAATTGACTCCATATATTGCTGTTCGAAACTTAAGCAACTATTTCGTTTTTGTATTTTTTTGCAACAAATAAACAAAAATTTTGAAACGTTTATTTAATTCCCGTTTAGTTTGACAAAGAAATTTTAATTTTTTTTGTTTCTGTAGATTTAGAATCAATTACTTAGAAGTGCAGCTATGGCGCGTAAACGTTACGGAATCGATTTTAAGCTTAAAATATTTGAACTCTTTAATAAGGGCCAATCGCAAGTCTCTATAGCTAACAAATTAAGCATTAACAAATCAATAGTTTCTCTACTAATTAAAATGTACAAAGCTACTGGAATAGTAGAGAAAGCCAATACTAGAGGGCAACCTCGAAAAACTTCACATCGAACAGATTGAAAATTGTCCGATTAATTAAGAAAAAACCCTTTATTTCTTCCAAAAATGTTGTGAGTGAGCTTAATCTCAATATTAGTTCGAGCAGTGTGAGAAAACGATCATTGGAAAATAATTTTAGAAGCTTCATGCCGTCTAAGAAACCTATACTGACAAAAAAACATTTAAAAAAGAGGTTTGCCTAAATGATTTTGCAACGTATTCGTTAATTTTCATTAGTTTTATGAAAAAAAGGTTGGATTTTGCAAAAGCTCACGCAAATTGGACTGTGGGGAAATGGAAAATAGTTTTATTCAGCGACAAGTCTAAATTTAACCTGTTAAATTTAGATGAAGTATGCCACGTTCGAAGACCGAAGGGAAAACGATTACATCCGCGTTATTGTAAAGGAACAATAAAGTATGGGGGCGGAAATGTAATGGTGTGTACCTGCTTTTCGACGAGTGGAGTTGGCCTTTTGTTGAAATACAAATAAAAATGGATCGCTTTGTTTATTTGGATATTTTAGCCAAACACATGCTTCAATATGCCGAATTGGAAATGCCACTTCGATGGGTGTTTCAGCGTAATAATGACCCAAACTCTCGTCAAAGTGGTTACCTGTTAATGGGA
Organism: Leucophora obtusa; assembly: GCA_949987735.1. Taxonomy (NCBI): domain Eukaryota; kingdom Metazoa; phylum Arthropoda; class Insecta; order Diptera; family Anthomyiidae; genus Leucophora; species Leucophora obtusa. The sequence continues at coordinate 42,256,573 of OX465299.1, read as the reverse complement.
TTCAATTATTGGATTGGCCAGCTCAATCTTCAGAATTGACTCCCATAGAAAACCTATTCGGCATTTTGAAGCGCAGGGTCGGAACTCGCCGTTTTAGTAATAAGCGGTATCTGATAAATTGCTTAAAATCAGAGGGGGAATCAATACCAACCACAACACTATCAAATCTAATAGATTCTATGGCAAAACGATGTTCGGAAATCATTTGCAAGAAAGGGTATCATAGGAAGTACTGAAAGTTGCTTAAGTTTCGAACAGCAATATATGGAGTCAATTTCATTTTTTTTTTACTGGCAAGGAAATGGAATTAAATTTTTCTTGTTATTATTAGAATGTAGGCACATAACATAATAAAAATTAAAAGTGTTCTTTTGTATAAACCAATTTAAAAAGGATATGTAGGACTTTGATTACTTTATTAGGAAAATTTGCTTAGGTTTCGAACAATACTGTATGTAGACTTTTAGCCGGGGTATTATTTTTTGATTTTTTTTTTTTTTTTTTTTGGTATGTACTGTATGAATACAAGTGTTATTTTCAGTTAAAAGTAAAAATAAATGAATATTTTTTTTTTAATTTTTTATTCTATAGATTTTTTTATGCGATTTTGGTTCAATTTTCTCACCTTATTTTAAAGTTATGCGGTTTTTTCTGGAACGTATCTACCGCATAAAAAAATACTTAAGTGTAATCTACTCTTCTAATGCCTAAAATATTGAAAAATATTTGCTTAAAACATATAATTTCTGAGAAAAGCAGATTTTGCATGCCGTACGTATTATTTTGTAACTGTGTGTAGGGTTATCTATTTAAAAAAAATGGAAATTATAGAAATTTATCAAACATAGAAAATTTATTTTTTATTATGAAACTAATAAATCTTAGCGTGGTTTCTATTAGTTGGGGCGTATGTTACATTTTGCGAATAACTGTAATTGTTTAGATTATGTCTAGTATATAATTGCTAAAGTTATTGAACTGTGTGCATAATATCTTATGTATGTATAACAATAAAATAACTGCATAGGATCAATATTACGATACAATTAAAAAGAGAAGAGTATTTCATAAACACAATTAAGGGTAACATAGGATTTTATACACAGATCCTACTAACATTAATTAAAGTATATGTTTACGTTTTTTTGTCTATTTGCGAATTGTGTACGCTTCAATTGTTTAACATGTGCACTTTTTGATTGCATTGTATTTCTTTGGATAAAGTGCATATTTTATGTACGTTTAAAATGATAATTATAATGCTGGCAACCCTGTGTTACCTTTTTTTCTTGTTCATAGTAAATACACTTCCGGTTTTTAGGGTATACGTATGAAAAACAAAAAAAAAAAAAAAACTTTGGGTTATGAACTCTTAAATGCTAGGTTGCATCATTTTTTTAAAGTCTTTTTATTTTGTTATTCTTTCGAATAATGAATATAACCTCATTTCAAGTACATCTCACATATTTTATGAACAAGAAAGAACTCGTTATATACTTAATGTGGTAACGGAATGTTTTTTAAATGTGTGTGTAGCATATAAGGTATATGGGAGCATATATTTTTTTATATTTAACTCTTCAGATAGGAGTACGTTCATTAATATAGTTGTATGGCAGCGTTACCAATATAACTTATTATAACGCAAATCTTTGTAAGAAATCTTTGGCTTTATTTGAAATTGTTTTGTTCATTCTAACCTATCCCAAAATAGCCAGATTTTAGTTGTTAACAGAAGTTATGGATGTCATTTGTATGGAGTTAACAATGGTTAGTGTTTAACTTTGTTAGTTTTCTGGAAAAGGTACCCTTTGTGGTTTTTAATAAATTTTCCTGTAATTCTTGGGTAAATTTCGATAAAATGATATTAAGCACAAAATCCTCTCACAAAACGAAAAAATTACCTAAAAGCATGGTAACGCGAAAAAACAGTTTTCTGACCAAAAATTTATTTTAAAAAATAATGTGAACATGCGTATAATTTCAGTTTGAAAAATAGGACAAATACACATTAAGCGTGTTCGTTTACTTACTACAAGTTACTACTTTTACTACAGCTGGAAAAAATCAATACAAAAAGTAAACAAAACTTTCCAATTGTAGTAAATGTAGTAAGAATTTTGAGTAAATGAACACACTTATTTATTTGCATTTAAAAGTTCTTTTTGATTTTATTCAATTAATTCATATAAACAAAAATAAGTTTCTTTTGCGTATTTATTTAATTTAAATTTTGAATTAATTTTCACGATTGTTTTTTGAGCGCTCGCATTACCCAATTTTCGAGTACGGGAACGCTTTTGGGTAAAAAACATACGGGAGCGCATGTTAGGTCCGATGAACCATAAGCTTTATGCAAAAAACATGTGTCAAGGGTAACAAGAGAAGTATACAAAAAGGAGGACTGTCGATTTTTTTTATTTGAGACCATGATTTAACCCATTAGTGCTATTGTCCCTTTAAAGGGACGGTATTTTTATTTCTGTGAGCAACGATGTTTTTAAGTAAAAATTTAAATCAAAAGGTTAATTTTTGTTTCTCCGATTTTGCGATATCTCGGATGAGAGCACAAAAATATGAAATTGTTTTTTTTTTCTGGAAAAATGTTTTATTTAACATTTGCATACTCATAAGTTGTTCTATAATCCGAATTAATTTAATTGTAAGACTTTAATCCAAATTTTTAATTTTGGTGTTAAAATATGTTGCTATGTAAATCAGTTAGGTTTGTTGTAAGTTGGGGTTCGGAATCTCCCGTCATCTGTACTAATACAAGGTCGGAATAATAAAGTTTCAGAAGAACTCTTTCTTTTCTTTCATCGATATTATTTTTTTTTTCAGGAGCTTTCAACGTCCGTATATTTACAAATATAAGCAAATGTAATATTTGCAGCTAGGTTAATACAAGGGTAACTATTTATATTGTGAGCCTGGGCCACTTTAACACTTTTTAGGTCGTACAAAATCAGTTCTTGTCCAGAAAACATTGATGATGGCCAGAAACTGATCGTCATGTGACATTCTCGTAAAATAAGAACAGCAAAAATAAAACTGTTACATTTACAGAATTTTAGTTATATTAGAATTGACTTTAATCTAATTGAAAATGACAAGTTATAGTGTAAAATCTCCAGAACATTTTGCTAAATATTAATAGACTAAAAATAGTACAAAAAACAGTTATATCTACAAAATTTTTGTTATTTTTAAGTGAAATTTAGTTGAATGCAAATAGCAGTCTATACTGCTAAAACCAACAGAAATATTTGCTAAAAAATAGTAATCTGCTGATTTCGAAGGCTAGATTTTTATTTTCATTCAAAAAAAATCGAAAAAAAACTGAAAAATACAAATTTTTTGGGATGTTTTAGTCTACTAACTTTTTAGCAGAATTTTTTGCTGATTTTAGCAGGTTAAATTGTTATTTTCTATTAACTGCAATAAAAAACCGGTTAACCGAGACAAAAAAATGGGTTTTCGGTTTATTCGAATTTTAGTTAGACAAAAAACCGAAACCGATCGGGTTTTTAAAAATTAAAAAAACCCGGTTAACCGGTTTTGAATACTCTATTTTGAACCCATTAATCTCTCTAACAACTATTTGCAAAGCTCTTTACAAACCAAATTAATGTGATATTGAGATTGCTTAATATCACATTGAGATGGCGCTACATTTCGTCTATATTTCGGAAACTAAGCGAAACAGAAGAAAATGAACAAATTCCACCTCCGTAAGATGGTGATTCGGGTGGCCCCTCCGATGGCATCCCAGCAGGAACTGCTTCGAGAGCATTTGGCAATGTTCCTTTACTGCAAGGACTTTCGTTTCCTCATGTAGATGTTTTATTAAGGACATCGCATCCTGTAATTGTCCTAAGGGCTGAGTTCTGGCAGGTTTGGAGTTTTCTCCACTGGGTATCGCTGGCTCTTGGCGACCACTCTGGTGCCGCATAATTGACCACTGACCAACCAATCGCTTTGTAGGTTGCCAACAAGGTTTCTTTGTCTGTACCCAAAGAGCTACCGGCTAGCGACTTGAGGACCTTGTTCCTACTCTGCATTTTATTGCAAATAGCAGTGATGTGCGCTGAGGACATTAAGAAGCTGTCTAATGCAACCCCAAGAATTTTGGGGTGGTTAAGCGTCGGAATTAACACGCCACCGACTACTACATTCAGTTCCAGCCTTACTTCTTTCGTCCAAGTGGTGAAGAGTCGCCGAGGATTTTGCAGGGGAAAGCTGCATATTCCTTCCAGTGAAGAAATTTGTAAGATCCTGAAAACAACTGTTCAGCCTACCGCATAAGCCATCAATATCGTGACCCGTCGCCAGTATCGTACAGTCGTCGGCATACGAAGTCAAATCCACCCCTTCCGGTGGTGCCGGGAGTTTCGAAATGTAAAAATTAAACAATATCGGGGAGAGAACTCCACCCTGCGGAACACCTTGTTTAATTCTACGGGGTTTAGACTTTCTGTTCCGAAACTCCACAAACGACTGGCAACCACACAGATAATTGACTATCCACCTCTTCGTACCATTTGAGACTGGATTCGGCAATGTCTCTGAAGAGGGTCACATGGCTGACCGTATCAAATGCCTTTAGACAGGTCGAGCGCCACAAGAACCGTCCTTTCGCAAGAGCCGCTCTGATTCAGACCTTTGGTTATCTTTGTGGCAATGGCGGTTAAAGCTGTTGTTGTACAGTGCTGCTTACGGAATCCATGCTGGTGGACCATTACAATGCGGCCATACCCTGGGTAAAGTAAGCCAGCATGTGTGTAGAGTTTGAAAGCACTCAGGGATTCTAGTAAGTACACACAAGTATCTCCGAGTACTTTCAAACCCTACACACAAGCTGCTTACTTTACCCAGGGTATGGCCGCAAATCAATGGCCACAAGCCAATATACTTCGTAAGTACACACAAGTATAGTGGAATGTAAGTTAGACAAAATTTTTGAAAAATTTCAAATATTTTTAGTTTCATATACAATTGTTATACACAAGTATCCCATATCGTAAGTACTCACAATGTGAAGTACACGAAGTCGATTACATTGTGTGGACTTACACGTTTTTCTAAAGGGATGTTAATGTTAACCATGCACGATCAATGTTTTTAAAATCAATCAATCAATCACAACAAAGTATTTAAAAATAAAATATTCTGATGGGTTGAATTTTGGAAAGTTTATCAATAATGTTCAACGTGTATTCCTGCCATCACAAATCATTTTTGATAACTTTTGCAAAGAAAGTGGGAGTATATTTTTTGTTAGTTTTTTTATATTATTGAAATCTCTTTTACATATGACATTAAGTAATGTCCCATAATTGAAATTTAATATCAGCTTTTTAAATCTAGAACTTGTGGCAACGTCAGTTGCATGAATATGAGATTTTAAACTAAATAAGCCCATAGAAAGTTTTCTTATTTTTTTTTTAATACAAAGTAAAAATTGCAATGAAAAGTTTAACTCATAATTTTTCTTAATAAGACCCGAAGGTTTTTGTTTTTCCTATTTTATGCTTGTGCTACAAAAAAAAATATTAGCAAATTATGGTAGGTAACTCCCCAACCATTAGTCAAATTGCATACATTCTATGATGCAGCTGTTTTCACAGCAGGCCTATTCATCTTTGCGTTTCCCTTTTCAAATTTTTTTTGTTGCTGTTGGTAGTTGCACAATAAATTGTTTATGCATAAGAGGAGTATGGAGTACTTCAATAAAATTTCCTCAAAAAGATGCAATGAACTAAAGGTCATTAACGTTTTATTGTTTTTAGGTTGATTTTCTATGATAAGTGGTGATTGTATCGTAATAAAGCAATTTAACCAAACAAAAAAAAAATAAAATAATAATAAATTGATTTTATTTTACCAAACATTTTACCCTAATAGCACAAACCGCAATTGATGCTTTTTCAATTGTTAAATGTGATTATGAGTACAATACTAAGGGTTAAATAAAGAAATCCTATTGCGATTTAAACCTCTTAATGTCATCTATATTAAAAACTAACAAACACTTGACCATACTTTTTACAGTTACATATATAAAATTAGAACTTAAGTGATTTCAAACTGTTTTGAAATTACAATAAACTTATCTCTTTTTTAATATTTAATAACAGATATTCTATTTTTCTATTTACAGATAGTGCTACCTATGTTGGCAACATTTTGAAAATAAAATCAGTGAAAAAAGAAGATCGTGGTACTTACTATTGTGTAGCTGATAATGGAGTCAGTGTAGGTGATCGTCGTAATATTAATTTGGAAGTTGAGTTTTCTCCAGTCATCACTGTACCACGTCCTCGTTTGGGTCAAGCTTTGCAATACGATATGGATTTGGAATGTCACATTGAAGCCTATCCACCACCAGCTATTGTCTGGCTTAAAGATGATATTCAACTGTCCAACAATCAGCATTATAGTATCTCTCATTTTGCCACTGCCGATGAGTATACAGATTCTACTTTACGTGTTATTACTATTGAAAAACGTCAATATGGGGATTATATCTGCAAAGCTGTAAATAAATTAGGTCAAGCTGAGGCTCGTGTTAATCTATTTGAAACTGTTATACCTGTATGTCCTCCTGCCTGTGGTCAAGCTTATTATGGTGATGCAGAACGTTTGGCTGCCACTTCATTGGCTACAGTAGCCATTTTATTAACAGCTTTATTTGCTAGATAAACGGTTTCCAATCAATCCAGTGACTTCAAGGCTAAATATATATTTAAAATTAAAAAATATATAGAAAGTGATTAATAAAATATAGCTTATTAAAACGAACGACATTTGACGAAAAATTACATTAAACAAAACATTCCAAAAATCCTTTTTTTTTATTAAAATAGGATTTTAATTCTACGTCCACTTTAAGTTATAATTATAAAGAACGATTAATTAACCCTTAACCCGTCCGTTTATGTATATTATCCGAAAAGGACACATTTTCCATAAATATGAAAAAATTAATCTCCTGTCCTATATTCTGAAATTGACTTGTCTTCACAAAATTGTACATCACACACATTTTTTTTACAAAAAAAAAAAAAAACTATCACAAAAAATCATTTTTGAATATAGTTGTCGAAATATTGAAAATGTTTTATATTTATTAAATTTAAAATATATTCAAAATTAACAATTTTTTTATTTTAAGATTAGAGACGTAAATTTTCTTTTCTTTTATAAAAAAATAATATATATATATATATATATATACACAATAATTTCACTTCTTTTTCCCTGAAAAATACCCGTTTTTGTAGTTGTTAAGTAAAAATTAAAACAAATTCCATTTAAAATTAAAATTTTTTCTTTTAAGGGTAGAAAAAATACAAATTTTTTAAATGAAACTAAATGTATATGTGTAGTTTTTATAAAAATAATTAAAAATAAGTCGTAAATTTATATAAAATCCCCCTTGAGACCCACACATTTTATTGAAAACTGGGTGTAAATATTACTAATATAAAAATAGTTTGTATGCCTCAATTTTATACAAAATTATTTTAAATAAAATTACACAAAACAAATCTTGTTTTTTATTTATTAAAATCAGGACAGTGACTTCATATAAATTTATATTTGTTTTCGTTAATTGAGAACCACAATAACCGAATATCTTTGAGAGTCAACAAATTTAAAAATGGCAAAATAGTAAAAACAGTTTCGTTATTAGAAACAATTTTGTAGTTACCAAGTGAAATATTAAAATTAATTTTATATTAAGGGTGTTCACGATGGTACATGTGCATATTTGCAATTTGCTAATTTGCTATGCAAATTGTAACATATCGTGAGCGTCTTTTTTAAGATCAATTGCATCACAAATTATACCAGATATGAATCAGCTGATTTGGGCAATATGGCCGACGGAAAATGAGTAAAATAAAACGCGAAAATTTAAGAAAAACACAAAAGATAAAGCACAGTAATCTAAAAAGAGACAGATATATACAAAAAATGCGCAATACAAAATGTATGGTGATTTTATGTTGTTATCTCCCTCTTGACTTGACTTTCATGTAAACAAAACCATACGGTTCAAGAATACTTTTTTGACACCTGTCATTGGTTTCACATCTGGTATTAATCTGTGAATTGCATATTTGCTTTATGAGCTATTTTTTTCACTGCTGCTAACTTTTTTCCTAAAAATATCGCTAAATCAAACTAAAAAATCACTAGAAAATAGCTGAAAATGGTAAAATATCGCTAGATTTGACAAGAAAATAGCTAAATTGGCAACAGTGATTTTGTTTACGTCAAAAGTAAAAATAAATCGTATTTTTGAGAGTAATTAATATACATAGGGTCATATTCATAATCGCTTTTTAAATCTATAAATGGCTTATAAAACAAATTTTTCATACAAAATTAATTTTATAATCTTGTAAGCTTTTCAAATTATTATGAATAGTTATTTAAAAAGTAAATCAGTAAAGTTGTTTCAATTGAATAGGTAGTTCAATTGCAAAGAAATATATTTTTTGACTTAATATAATTAATTTTAAAACAAACGAGACATCTTTTTTTTATCGACTTTGATAGTTAATTAACAATTAAAAATGAACTACAAAATACATTTGTTTTAAACGAAAAGTGGGTAGTCCTTTTTTTAACTTATTTTCAATTGTTTTAATTTAAATATTCGATAGATTTTAAGGATAAAATATTGTGAGTGTACCTTTGGGGCATTTTTAACTGCATATATGTTACCTTTGTTCCAGCTGTCATTTTCAGTAGATTCTACCAACAAACTTTTATGAGTGTAATTAATATACATAGGGTCATATTCATAATCGCTTTTTAAATCTATAAATGGCTTATAAAACAAATTTTTCATACAAAATTTATTTTATAAACTTGTAAGGTTTTCAAATTATTATGAATAAACACTTAAAACTTTGTTTTGTATAAAAGTTGTTTCTTTTTAGTAAATTTAACAAGTTATGAATCTTTAAGGACTCTGAAGTATGACAATTTTGGAGGAAATGCATTTTGGAGTCATAAATATATGAGACTGTTGAAAAGTTACAAACCCTTCATAGGAATATTGAAAACACATTATGAAAGATTTATAAAATGAAAACACTTTCTTTGAAGACTGTGCAGAAAAAACCTTTTCTAGGGGCACGTTTTAAGTCGGAACTAAGAACGAATTTTTTCTAAAACATAAAAGAACGCTCAAAAAGAGGAAAATGAAAATAAGCAATAATATTCTATCTGACGTTTTCAGAGTGAGTTTGGTGACTTATATGGCTTTAGAAATTTTACTAAACACCCCAAAGATTCGGTTATATAATACATAGCTAATTTTCCGTTATGATGCCCGATCCGATAGCAATTGGCTCTCCTAGTTTTATATGCTTCTTGGTTTCACCCAATGACTCATCAGTGGTAAGTTTATGTGTCAATTGATCAAAGTAATTTTAATTCATTTTTCTCTATATGAAAAACTTTTTTTGAATGCCGTGACCAGAAATCGAACCGGAAACCTTCTACACAGGTTATGACTCGTACCGTGGTATATCTCGTTAATGGTGATGCTTTTACTTATATGTCATTTTAGATATTTTTCCACAGTATCTCAAAAAAAAACTCGAAATACCGTTATCCTTAATATACCGTCACCGAAATAACTGAAATACCGTTAGATGCTGTACCAGATCTCATCAAATACGATCAGATATGGCATATGTGATATACCTTATGGCAAGATCTGATCAGATCTAATGCCAAATTTGTTCAAATCCAAAGTGATCTGGACAATTGCGCCAGATATGCCTAGATCTGATCACATCTAATTAGATCTCAAAAGATCAGATCTGGACAGATCTCTTCGGCGACTCACGGTGAACTGATTACAAATAATTATATTTTTGGTTATTTGTTCTTAAATAACACTTTTTCGATTTCGACCCTAAATTGGTTATGGTTATGTAGAGTTCACCGATTTGGTGGCATCCCGGTGAAAAATATTCATATACGCTCAAACATATTCATATATGGTTTATGTATGGACACATATGAACAAATATGGATTTTTTATGAACATATATGCAAGTATATGTGATTCCATATATGGAAAAAATTTCATATACAGACATATATGGAAGCATCTGTTATTTCATATATGGAAATGGCACTCATATATGGACAAATATGAAAGTATATGTTATTCAATTTATGCAAAAGGGACTTGTATATGAACATATTTCGAAGAATACATTTTTCCATATATGTAAAAGGAACTCATATTTGGATAAATATGGAATTATATTTAATGCCATGAATAAAAAAAGGAACATATGTAGCGCCTAATTTGAATGTCATACATAAATTTATATCTAACGTACAACCTTATAATAAAGGACAGCAACGTTCGCATGTATTCGCATATATTTAATAAATGTATATGTTCATATATGTCCATATATGAACATTTACTTAGGTGTTACCTCATTTTTCGGATCCATACATATATGGTTGAACCATAAATGTTCATATATGGACATTTTTCACCGGGATAATAAATTTAAGGGTTAGAGCAGACAAAATCGAAAGAATGTAATTTTAGAACCACCCTACTTTACATTATATAGTCAGAAAATATATAATAAAATATTATTACCTGTACGAATTAAGTGTTGTGTGGGTAGTATTTATTACAAAGCATCATACTGTATTCTTTTATTTGTTTTCTCTTATTAGCTGTGTTTTCGACTTAACTATATCCGTTAACTGAAAAAAAAAACTTAAAATACACAAACTTTTTCGCGTTACTTCCTAAAAAGTTTTGCTGGCATACGTTCGATTAAGCCGCAACTATTATAAAGATTAGTACCCGGATTCAAAATTAAAAAGTTTATGCTAACTAATTTGGTGCTAACTTTTTTACACACAAATTCCCATAAGGGAAAGCTGGCAGCTAGTTAGTTAGCATATGCTTTTTCATTTTGAATACGGGGGTAGATCTTTATAATTTTTGTATACTTAAATCCGTTAAACGTAGATTCGCCTTAGATACTTAACGTTGATAGGTAAAGGCTTCATTAGTCTAATCGTAAAGTAAAAAATCGTATCTGAAATCAATTCAATGTGTTAAAATAATATAGAAATATATTTTTATCTTTTTTCTATGCGTTGAAACTGTTGTCAAGTAAAATCGTAAAAAAGTTCTGTTGAAAATAGAAATTTTCTATTTTATTACTTGACATTTAATTCTATGCACAAGAAAAAGATAAAAAAATACAATATTTTTATTATTTATACTCTTTTTATTCATTATGAGAATGATACGTTACTTTTTTTACGATACTTCCAAACTAATTTGGGCTTAAGAGTGAAAATACAGAGGGGTTACCGCGTAACTCGATTCGAAAAAAATTTTCGAATTCGTAAATTTTGTACCTTTCGTAAAAAGAAAAGTTTTTGTAAAAATCTTACTTTTTGAATTTTTATGTGTAGTGTACAATGTTTAGGATAAAAATAAATTAAAAAAGTAGAATTTTTATATAGAATTATGTTTTTAACATTTGCAAGATTTACGAATTCGAAAAATTTTTTTCGAATCGGGTTACCCCCCAGCTATTAAATCGGATCTTTGCTTTTCATTTTTAACAATTACTCTGCGAAATTAAAAAATCTATATACAGTAACGGACAAAACAATAGCAGGTAACAAATTTAATTTTAAACGAGTAAAAAGGTTAAAGTCGGGCATGCCGACTATACAATACCCTACACCAGTCTGATTAAAAGCCAACTAATGTTTGGATCCGAAATTCGAATGGGTTAAAATGGGACTTGTGTCAAAATTTTCTATAATGTGAGTCAGCGAATAAAATTTCATTAAAATGTCTTAATATTTGCAAACTGCTGTTTGTAACCAAGCCAATTTTGGTGAGACCCTTATATGGGCACTAGGTCTAAACATGGACCGGTGTTAACCAAAATCAATATGCTTCGTCCTTGGGCTGATATAGCTCGGTGTTCCAAATTTCATCAAAATATCTTAGTATTTGCGACCTGCAGCGTATAAACAATATAATTTTGGGGGGACCCTAATATGGGCACTAGGTCTAAACATGGACCGATTTTAACCATAATCAATAGGCTTCGTCCCTGGGCCGACATAAGTCGGTGTACCAAGTTTCATCAAAATATCTTAATATTTGCGACCTATAGAGTGCGCACAAGAATGCATGGACAGACAGACGGACGGACAGACGGACATCGTTAAATCGGAAAGACTAATGTACACTGTACCAAGTTTGGAACTTATATTAGAACTGGAAAATCATGATGAATTGCAGAATCTAAAAATAATTGCTACATGAAAGTGACCCTATTTTATTGTCCGTAACTGTATATAATTTCAGATAAACATCGATTAACTATTACTATTAAAATTTTTTATTTTGAAATCCTTTTTACAAACTCAGTATATTAAAATTCTAATAAATTACCTGACATAAATTAGAAAGTGTCAATTTAAAAAATAATCATATTTACCAAAGTTGTATATACATTTAAAAGCATATGCATTATATTTTATTCAATCAGAATAATATTTGTTTTCTTTTTATTTATTTTTACTGGTACATTAAAGAATATTCAGCTATCCCAGTTTCTGGAACTTGCGTTTTAAAATAGTGTCTCGATTAAATTTTTTAATATCTGCAAATATAAAAAGAATTTATTTAAATAAAAGATACATGCATACAATAAAATATTTAAACTACCAATGTGTCTTTTCTCTCATTTGAAGGGGATTGAGGTTTTATGAAAACGCCCTCAACAAATATATAAACGAACATTCCCTTAAAATTAGCATGCCAATTCATACACTTCAAACATAAACAATTTACTTAATAGAATTGCCAGTAGTGGCCATACGAATATACATGGTAAGTTCTGCTTCATAATCAGCATATGATTGATTGTTAAACAATTTTGTAGTGGGTATAAAGTGGCGTAAAGGATTATCAATTAGAAAATCATAACATTTTGTCAATTTCTGTAAACTACGCAATGAGTTGACAGAACAAACATCAATTTTGTCTAATATTTCAATAATGCGATCATGTTGTTGTTTAGCTTTCTGTTTAAGGTCTTTTGGATCAACTGAAATGGAAATAAATTAAAAAAATAAATCGAAATGTGGTAAGTGGTTAAATTAGCTTCATCAGTTAGAGATGTAAATTATGAATATACAAAAATATTGATAGTCTACCAAAAAATGTGTCCAAATTTAATTTTAATTCATTTGAATGTTGTGCTATTAAATCCGCCCACAAAATACGATTACGGACTTCCTGTAAAGCACCAAAGGGTGTTAATAAAATGCCTGGAGCTAACTGCACTGTCGAAGAGAGTTCACGTGATTCGGTTATTAAGGGATTTGGTGATAAATAAGATGAACTGTTTAACGAAAAAAAACAAAAAAAAAAATATTAGTAGAATAAAGCAACAAAAACAAAATGAGTTTTAGTATTTTCATTTTCTTCATTTTGAATACAAATGTCTATTTACCATTCTTTGCTTATACAAGATAAATGTTCCAGTGGCAATTCACAAAATGTATTCAATTCCATGGTATGAGGCGGTAATATTGTATTTTGTGTCGCCTGAGGCATTAATGTCATATCACCAGCTCCAAAACTTCGTCGCAAGTTTGAATTGTTCGAGGGGGAGATAGTAGAATCAAAATCTAATTTCGTTGAACAGAATACATTATCGTTGCCCATCTCAAAACTATCAACGCTCAATAGAGATAGATTGTTGTTATTGTTAAGCTTTAACTTGGTGGGTTTAAAATTTGATTTAGTATTTGATGCGGCTGCTTCCATATCGTCTAGTTGATGTTTCATTATATTTTTGGAATAAATGATTTTATCTTTAATTTGTGATAACTGCATCATATCATACTGTAAACGATTTACAGAAGCACTGATTTCATCATAAACTTGTTTTATTGAACCAAGAAGAACCTAAAACGATAATTAATTTAGTAAATTGCAAGTTATGGAAATTATTTTCAAAGTGTCGTAAATCACATAAACTATAAGTTTGTCATTTCGTAAATAGGTCCCAATCGCTCGTAAAATTGACAAAAAAAAAGATAATAAATATACTACTCAATAAAATCAAATCTCTGAATATGTTGAAATAAAGCCAACGAAAAGTCGGATTGAAAAAATTAAATTATCTTTTATTTGCATTTGAAACCAAAGAGCTTAAAATCCTGATTAGAAATTTTCTAATAAAAAAAGTCAAAATGCAGATCGATTAGGTTTTTTTTTACTTTTTTTTAAACAAAATCTAAATACTAATAACCTAAAAATGATCCTGTGGACCAAAAAGAAGCCCGAGCTTGTATTTTGTTTGCAAAGATAGAACAATTTACCCAGCCAGAAATTGCTTCAACTTCAGTGGATGTTTCTGAATTACAATTGAAATATTCTGGATTTCAATTATTATTTTTCTAATTTTAATTAATATTTCTCGTATTAACATTTTTTTCTTTGAATTTCCCTTCATGATCTCTGAATTTGAATTGATATTTTTAATTTTAGTTGATGATTTCTAAATTCCAACTTATATTTTCTGAATTACAATTGATTTTTTTCGGAATTTGATTTATATATTCTGAACTTCATATGATGTACATATTTTCAAATTCAAATGATATTTTGTGGATTTATAATTGAAAATATGAATTTCAATTTATGTTGTTTAATTTCAAATGAAAATTTTGAATTTCAGTTGATCTTTTCGTCATTATATTAAGTGTTTGCTGAATTCCATTTGCAGAAGCTGTATAATTTACAAAATACGAAAATCAATAAATATCACAAGCTTTTTGATAGGAAAGCACTTACGACCCTAATCATAAATTTAAAATAACGACTGCTCAACGAACTTTCCCTGTAATTATGCTACTCTTAAATCTATCGATAAACAACATTTTTCTCTTAAAATGAGTTGAGTTGAAACATTCTGTTAATTTTGTTATAACATGTGTGATCACTCCCTGTTTTATGCCCACTTTTTATATAATTTTATGGAATTTATATATAACGCCACTAATTGTAAGCAATTTTTTGTTTACTTTTTTAGCATATTTACCCAAATTTGGCAAAAAAATGTGTACAAAAAACCAAATAAAAAAAATACAAATTACCAAATTTTTTTGAGCTTTTTGGAAGATTCTTCTGATGAGATTTTTCTGCAATAAATTCTTTTTATCGAGAATACAAAAATAAGTTTAAATCAATTAACCATTCTAAATTCTGACTATTGTATAATAAATACGTTGCAGAGATGTCTGTAATACAACATTCTAATTATAAAAAAATCTGTTTACTTATTTATTAATACAAAAATTTAACTTACTTCATGATTTTCCAAATGTTTTGTTGAATTTTCGATTTCAGCTTTAAGCAATTCAATTTGTTGTGTTAAATACTCATTTTCACCTTTCGTAAAGTTAAGTGAATAATATTGTATAACATAGTTACGCATAATTGTTTCATTATGTTCAGATTCTGTATCAGTATTAAATATTTTAACTTTTTCCAATAGTTTATGCTCAAAATCATTAAAAGCTTCAACATACTGTTCTTCCAAACGTTTGCGTTCCTGGCAAGTAGCCAGATATTTACCCACAAGTGCTAAAAAACATGATTTTGTTTTCATAAAGTTTAATTGAAAATTAGATAAAGGTTCACGACTGTTTGAAAGTAAATTTGAATCATTATTGGAAGTTTTATTCAAAGCCATAATATATTGTAATTGTTCTTCTTTTAAACGCATTATAGTATTAAATATAAGAAAATTTGGCACATCAGTGAATATATTACGCATATTAGACCATAATTTACTTTTGGCTTCTTGTAAAATTTGAACTAGAAATATAAAACATTTATAATAAAAATGTAATTGAATAATTGTTATATATTTATTTAACTTACAATTTGTATTATTTTCCGAAAATGTATAGAAATCTTCCAATTCCTTTAAAGCCTTATGTACAGCTTCGCTGGCACTGTGTTCACTTTTATTTTCATTTGTTAAAACAACCGGCATTGTAACTTTTATTTTTTCTTTGTTTTGTTCTTCTCTTTCTATATCTTTATCCAAAGCTTTCGATTTTAGGTCCAATATATGAACTTTAGCTTCTAAAACATCACATTTATTTTCCAAGTTTATATTTTGTATATCTTAAAAAATAATAATGAATTGAAGATAAAATTATAATAATTTATAATTAAAATTTCATCGGAAACTTACTTTTAGTTTTAATAGAGGCGGCCAGCACTTCATATTCATTTTTACGTTCTTCGTAACGTTGTACCAAATCTTTATGTTTCTTTTTCAAATCTTGAACTTTAAGATATATTTGCATTTCCATAGGTAAAAAGGCGCGTTCAGAAACCTAAAATAGTCAAGTAATTAAATTTAAGAGACATTTTTTCAATAGTCCAAACCTAGATTTTCGATTAGGTCGACTTATATCCAATTTGTTTTGTTTGCGATTTAAATACATACTGATATTTTGTATTCGCGTCAATTATCTTATTATTTTCTGACTTAATAATCATTTTAAATACAAACTTTATTAAATCAATGTTTTAAATGAAAATCGTGATCTTTCAGCGAATTAAAAAAATCTTTTTGAATCATCTTTGCAAAGATTTCTTTTTGAATTAACCCGGGTAGAAATTGCCAACAGTGTGAAAAAATAGTACTGGGAGAATACTGTTTTTTTCGTTATGTCAGTACCATTCAAGAAGTGCGTTACCAGTACTGTTTTCTGCAAATTTAAGACGGTTTGATAAATTTATTTAATTAGCAATTTTATTAAATTTATCTTATTTAATATACAGTGGAATCCCTGTTTAATAAATACTAGGTTTAATAAACTCCCGGTCCCTATTTAATGTACAATGAATATGTTAATTCAAGAGATAAGAAAATCGATACACATAATTGAAATTTTTTTATAATTTCCTAAAACTACAAATTGTGTTTTTTTGAAATATTCCCGAATACGTCACGTTTTAAAATATTTTTATAAAAAAGCGGTATTTTAAAAATTGAATCATTTATTAGTACTTTTTTCAAAAATAAAAAAAAAAATATTTTTATCTGGTGATCTTATCATACGAAAACAAAATTTTTTTTTTAATTTGGAATAAATGAAAATTTTTTACTTTGGACTTTATACAGCCCCAAAGAAAGCCATTTCACTGGTACATTACTTTAAATTAACTGTTCAATTAATTGTTCTCGCAATAAAGACATGTTTTCACGGGTTGTTGAAAACAAATCTCGTCGAGATCACGGTTTTCAATTTCATCAATTTCATGCAGCAAATGTCCGATATCAGGGCGCGATAACCAAACCGTTGTCTGGATGCAATGGCAGCTCTTGAACCTTTTCGAGTGGCTCTTTAATCCAAATACGGCAATTTCGCTTATTGATGCAGCCCTAAGCAAGAAATAATCCTCATAGCTGAACATAATTTTGCTTTAAGCTCACGAAACACTTTCAGTAGTCAGAGGTTCCCAATCTTTAAAAATATAGGTCTTCGGGAAAATTCGCCTCAAACCCGAGTAGGATGAATATCGAAAAAAATCGAAATACCCGCTCACTTAAATATCATAAGGATTAATATATGTGGATTTGACCCTTAACCCTGTATACATACATCCTCATACAAAATCACCTAAAATTTTGATGTTTTGATGTCATAATCAAATAAGCATGCTTAAGCATGTTTTATATACCGGTAAATAGACATCTCAAATACCTTTTGGCTGACACCAAATTTTACCTTTTTATATTTTTCTTTGGAACAGATGTAAAATAACTCGAAAAAACGTAAAATTGACATCTTTTTTTAACCCTTAAATGTGAGATTGGGCAGCTAAAAAAATAAGTCCTTTTAATTATTCTCCTCTCCAATATATCCGAAGCTCATTAAGATCTACCGGTCCGCGGAGCGCTTCTAACAGCTCTAACAGTAGTTTTTTACAATATAACATGATTCAGTTGTTAATATATTTTTCATCCAATCCAGCCAGCAAACGGGCTCAAAAATGGATCAAAAGTTGGCTCGAAAAATATTACTTAAATTTAAAAGTTTTCTATGAAAGTAGTTCATCCAAAAAAGCCTTCTCTGACTCAGAAAAATGTGTGTGTCAAGAAAATTTTTTTTCAGAAGCCCTTTGAGTCTGAAAAATTAATAAAAATTTCCCTCGTAGCTCTGAGTCTTTTCTGGTTTATTTTCCGAAATTCCGAAAAAATAATATTGGAGTATTTTCTAAAGAGCTTTTGGATTCAAACAAACCCAAAATGAATCAAAAAAATCTCAAAACATATTATTAAAAGTTCAAATTTTTGTATGAATGTGGTTCATCCAAAAGAGCCATCTTTTTTTTGATTAAAAAATGTCTCAAAAAAATGATTTAAAAAAATTCGAAAGGCTCATAAATTAATCTTTTTTTGAGCCATTTTTGAATTGTTCACAAAATATTCAAATTTGTTTCCATTTCTGAACCATCTTTTGGATTTAATATTTTTGCTCAATTTTTTGTATCTTTTATGATTCATTTTAGAAAGTTCATATTTTCGTCCAAAATATGAACAATTTTTCATAAAAAATTTCAAATTTTCTAAAAACCTTGTTTTATTTGACTAAGTTTTGATTAATAGAATAAGAACCCTCAAAAAGGTATCCAAATTTTGCTGGCTGGGAGTAATTAATTTTTTATTATTTAAAATAATTTTCATGAAACAATAAAACCATGGGATAAGTTTGTAAATTTGTATACATGCTACGAGTATTTTTTACAATATTAATTACTACTGATAACAAATAATTATACCCTACACCACTATGTGGTCAGGGTATTATAAGTTTGTGCTGATGTTTTTAACACCAAAAAATATTGGTCCCAGACCCATCTTATAGTATACCGATCGACTCAGAATTTTTTTTTATTTCGATTTAACGATGTCCGTCTGTCCATGCATTCTTGTGCGCACTCTACAGGTACACCGACTATGTTGGCCCAATGACGAAGCCTATAGATTTTGGTGAACATCGGTCCATGTTTAGACCTAGTGTCCATATAAGGGTCCTACCAAAATTATATTGTTTATACGCTGCAGGTCGCAAATATTAAGATATTTGATGAAATTTGGTACACCGATTTATATCAGCCCAAGGACGAAGCCTATTGATTTGGGTTAACACCGGTCCATGTTTAGACTTAGTGCCCATATAAGGGCTTTGGTACACAGACCTATGTTGGCCCAAGGACGAAGCCTATTGATTTTGGTGAACATCGGTCCATGTTTAGATCTAGTGCCCATATAAGGGTCCTACCAAAATTATATTGTTTATACGCTGCAGATCGCATATATTTAGACCTAGTGCCCATATAAGGGTCCCCCAAAATTGGCTTGGATACAAACTGCAGGTCGCAAATATTAAGATATTTTAATGAAATTTGGTTCGCTGACTCACATTATAGAAAATTTTGACACAAGTCCCATTTTAACCCATTCGAATTTCGGATCCAAACATTAGTTGGCTTTTAACCTGACTGGTGTAGGGTATTGTATAGTCGGCATGCCCGATTTTAACCTTTTTACTCGTTACAATTCAAGTTAAAAATTTAAAATATATAGTTCAATCATTACACCTTTTTTATATATGATAATATATTGCATATATTGGTCCATATATTGGTACATATATTTCATATATTTTCATATATGAATTCATATATTACTCTATATATGGGTAATGTTTTAATTTTTTTTATCATCGGCGGATTCAAAAAATATTGAATTACATTTGATAATTTCTGAAATGCAATTGATAATTTCGAAAATACAATTGGTTGTTTCTGAAATACAATTAATAATTGTTCAAATACAATTGATAATTTCTGAAATACAATTGATAAATCTGAAAAATAATTGATAACTTCTGAAATAAAATGATAAATTTTTTGAAATACAATTGGAAATGTTGCAGTAGGATAAAGACAGCAAAAATAAAACTGCAAAGTTTATAAAATTTTAGTTATATTTAAGTTAACTTTTAGTAAATTTAAAATGACAAATTATACTGCAAAATCTGCAGAAAATTTTGCAAAATATTAGTAAACAAAAAATGGCAAAAACAAACTGTTGTATCTAAAATGTTTTTGTTAAATTTTGTTCAATGCAAATAGCAATTTATAAAATCAACAGAAATATTTGTTAAAAATATTAAACTGTTTTTTTTGCTGTTCCTATCTTATTAATATTTAGCAAAAATAATCTGCTAATTCAGCAGTTTTTCCTGCAAGGTCATTTTTAACTATTTTTTAGTAGATTTAACTAAAATTTTTACAGACTTTTTTCTATTAGTGTATAAACAATCATTAAATAATCAAAAAACAGTCATAAAATAATTTCTAAACTTGAAGTAAAATGTTTATGTCAATTAAAAATTTCATAATTTCTCAATTTCATTCAAATGTACAAATTCATCAGTAACTTATGAATAGAGTTATATTTACATTTAATTTGAATAAAAAAAGCAATATTTTTATTAAAAAATAAAAATAAAAAAGTTTTTTATATGAACATTCATATATCTCCATATATGGCCATATACCCTCAAATTTCGCATCCGAACCTATATATGAACCCATATATGTTGCCATATATGACCATATATGAACATTTTCACCTCGGTAGGCAAAATATATAAGTTTTCAAAATTTATATATTTTATATTTATATATTCAAGATAATGTTTTCAGTATTTTTTTATATGATAGTTTTACTGTATTTTTTACTTATTTTTAGTATTATTTATTTTTATTATTATTTATTTTTATTATCTTTATTTAAATTATTTTTTTGTAGTAGCTTTTATTAATCATATATGGCCCCCAGGGGTTTGGTTATGTATTTGAAGTAAATAAATGCTGTATTTATTATTCAAAAAAAAAAAAAAAAAAAAAAAAAAAAAAAAAAACATTTTTTCTTGAGCTTTTTTGGATGGCTTAAAACCAGATATTCGCTTACTTTTCTGACTTATATTTGATTAATGTTTTTTGGATATAATAAATATGATCTGAAATCGAACAAAAAACATTAATTTACCGAAATAAAAAATCAACTATACATACCTTAAAAAAATATACTTTAACATGACTAATTGTTTACCAGCAACATGGATTTATATTGTAGTTTAAAAATGGTTATAATATACATTTAAATTTAACGGTTCGTTTTCGTTCATAAATCTGTGTTATCTTACACAGAGTTGAATAGAACCAGCTGCGATACTTCAAGAATTAAAGTTCAAATCAAAACCAGTAATAACAAAGGATAAAAATACCATTGGTAGATTTTAATCCTGTGTTATTATTTAATTTAGGCAAACAACATGACGATGGCTTTGTAGCGAAAGCCGAAATTGTTGCTATCTAGCTTAGTTTAGAAGATGTTGGCAATCTTCAAATGTAACTAAGGTAAGCCTGATCTGGTCATTGTAAGTTTTAGGGGTATATTAATACCCAAAGGTCCAAAATTTCTATCTTCTAAACTCACTAGATAGCAACAAAAGGACGTTAATTTGGTACTTTGGCTATATCTTAAAAACTCAGCGAGACAGAGCAAAACGGACAAAATTTTGGCCCTATGGGTATTAATACGATATGGGTATTAATATCCAATGACCAGATTAGGCCTAACTTAGCTAGATTTTAAAATTCGAATATCTTCTAAACTAAGCTAGATATAAACAAGAGGACGTTAATTTGGTACTTTGGCTATATCTTATAAACTAAGCGCAATAGAGCAAAACGGACAAAACTAACGTCCTCTTATTTATCTCTAACTTAGTTTAGAAGATATCCGAATTTAAAAATCTAGCTAAGTTAGGCCATTGTATATTAATACCCATATTGTATTAATATAGTAAAAATATAGTACTTTTTTGAGAAATAGTACTTTTTTTTGAAAAATCAATTTAAAAAAACGAAATTTTTAGGAAAATTTACATTTTTTCATATGAAAATACCACAGCAAATACACCTGATAGCTTCAGCACATTCATATTTCAGATGTAAATGTGCTCATATCGCCAGCACCTTTACATTTCAGATGTGAACTAATACCCCTAGCACATTTACATTTCAGATGTGAATGTGCTGATACCGCCAGCACATTCACATTTCAAATGTAAATGTGGCAACATCAAATTTACATTTCATATGTGATGAGCCGTTAGTGTTTGGCACATTTCACATTTAATTTAAATGTGCCAATACTACCGGCACATGTAAATGTGCCCACATGTGGGGGCCATTCCTTACCCTGATTCATTTATACAAGGTTTGAGTTGATATGATATGAAAACGCCTAATGTAGAAATACGCTTAAACATAGTTTACAGTGGAAAAGTAGCATAAATATTATATTAGAAAATAAAAAAATATCTCACCGGTACAACTTGTCCTTTAATTTTATCCAATTTATGTATCAATATATTTTCCTTAACATCCTGAACCTCCTGACGAGGACATACACGTCGCATTAGGTTGCAAAAAGTTTCTCGTTGTCGCGATTTAAAAACCCTGGAGAACAAAAAAAAAATTGGGATTCAATGATATAATCGTACTATTTTATTTTATGACAGCTTTCAATGCGGTAAATAATTTATTTGCATCGCTGAGTAACGTTTTTATGCATAGTAGTTTGTTGTTGCAAAAAATAAGGTATACCGAAATGGTTCTCAATCGATAAGAATTTGTGCATCGAATGACGTGCCACGATAAGTGGTGCATTTCTTTTTTGTCGCTTATGGATCTTTTTTTGGGCCTAGGTAAAGTTTAACGAAATAGGTCAAAAACTGATAAAATTTGACCATTGACTAAAATGTCCACGCTGAGTTGAATGGTGCAAAAACTTTTTTCCGGCCACG
This sequence comes from Leucophora obtusa, assembly GCA_949987735.1. Lineage (NCBI taxonomy): Eukaryota > Metazoa > Arthropoda > Insecta > Diptera > Anthomyiidae > Leucophora > Leucophora obtusa. The sequence goes on along the minus strand of OX465299.1, from coordinate 42,233,554 downwards.
CTCCTTTAAAGTTGGCGAGCATTCGATTTAAAGTGTTTTACTTAGTGAAGGCGGTGTTGGACATACCACAGAAGTCAACACACCTAAAACCGCCCTAATGCCGGCTACGCATAAAAGCTTTACTCAGTGAAGCCGGCTTTGAACATACCAAAGTTAAAAATCTCTTAGCCGGTCACGCGTTAAAGCTTTTAGGAGTAAATTCTTAATGAGACGTGTTCACTCAAAAGGCGTGACCGACATTAATGAATTGCACCATTTAACTAAGCGTGGCCACTTTAGTCGAAGCACAAATTTTTATCAATTATAGTAGCATTTCGGTAAACCTTATTTGTTTTTTTAAGCAATCTCGGAACAAATCAAGTTTATGGGCTTAGAACAAAAAAAAAGAAAAATAGGTGAATTCAGAAAAAAAAAATGTTTGTGTCGGCGGCCCATATTTTCCGAGTTATAGGCCTCTTAAGTTTGGATATATCATTTAATTTATATAATTTTTAACTTTGATACGCGTTATGGGAACGGAACGAAATGGGTATCATTAGAAAGCTTTTTTAAGCATCTTTAATCCTAAAAATTTCTAAACTGTTAACCCATTTGGTCCCAACTCATGATTTTCCGTTTTTGAAATGGAATTTTTCCTAAAAAAACGGATATCAGGTAGAAAAATACAAACGGCACAATGTCGGCCCAATATTGGAGACGGTAGTATCCCAGTTGGCTCTGTCTTAAAGACATCCTCGACGCTGGGTGCACGACCATAGAAATTCGTAAACGACATATTGGTGATAGTCCAGACAAATCGTTGATGACGTTTTCAAACGATTGTCCGCAAAATCGTACACGGCCACCTGAGCGACATTTTCGTCGAGATTGTCCTTGAATTCTATTTGACCATTTGTGCGACAATTTGCCCCACTTTGTCGTTGAAGACGAAATAGACGACATTGTTCACAATGCTAACGTAGACGACCTTGTTGGTGACAGCTTCGCCCAAAAAGTCACTGACAACACTGAATTCTTTATTATTTTTTTCAAACAAATTTAAACTAAGAACTTCTCATCGAGTTAATATTATTATTTACTTAAATGTGAAACAAACGGCGCAAAAAACGCTTTTATATTTTTTTTTGCATATGTAAAAATAATTTTTTTTAATTTAATTATATTTATTTTTTGCTGTTAATTTGAATTTTTATTTAAACAAACAACATTTCATTGAAAAAATTGCTTTATTAATTTAAGAATAAAGCGCTTGTATTAAGCAATGTTAATACTAAAAGTTAATATAAAAGTTTTATATTTAAGCAATAAAATGATGAACTAAATGAACCATTTATTTTGAAAGTGGTATGAGTCCATTTTCAAAAAAAACTTAGTTAAGCATGGAATTAGGTAGAACACGAGGGGATGTTTTCATATAAAAAATAAAAAATTTTCAAAAACTACCCAGGTAGAAATTGCCGACGGTACAAAAAACAAAGCACTGGCAAAGCGTTGGTTTACAATGGTACAAAAAAAAGCATTGCAAAAGCACTTATTTAGAACGCTTTGCCAACCTTTGGAAAGAGTGCTTTCCCAATACTTGTTTTATAAAGTTTACCACCCCAGGTAGAAATTGCCGACGGTACAAAAAACAAAGCACTGGCAAAGCGTTGGTTTACAATGGTACAAAAAAAAGCATTGCAAAAGCACTTATTCAGAACGCTTTGCCAAGCTTTATAAAGAGTGCTTTCCCAATACTTGTTTTATAAAGTTTATCACTGTTTATGAAAACAAAAACCACCGGCAAAACATCGGTTCAAAACGATTTGCCAACGTTAGGTAAAAGGACTTTGCCAGTGCCTGTTTTACAAAATTTACAACCGTATATAAAAAATATCACTGGTAAAACATCGGCTTAAAACGAATTGCCAATGTTTGCTAAAAGGACTTTGCCAGTACTTGTTTCACAAAATTTACGACTGTACTGTTTTAATAGTGTTAACTTATAATTTATTTTTAATAATCTTATTACTAATTCCCTTTTATTACTGAAATTATCAGTATTTTAATACAAAAAATCAATGTGCTCAAAACACTTATTTTTTATATACAGAAAAAAATGTTTTGCAACCAGGCTTTATACTCAGAAAAAGGATTTATTTTTTAAGATTACTGTTTTTTCGAAAAACTTTTTTGCAAAAATATTGTTTTCACTCCTAATATTCTCAATTTAAAGTGAAAAACAATAATTTCAGTTAAATTTTTCTTTATTTCAAATAAAAACTGTTAAATAATGTTGATTCTTTTCAAATTATCCTAATTTCCAATATTTCAATGAATTTTCTAAGAAAAATCTTTAAATTTTATCAATTTCAATTGAAAATCGTTTAATATTACAAAAAATACGCAGAATGTAAGTTTAATTTTTTATGTTTTGTTTTTCCATTTTATGTTATTTCATAATTTAATCTTTAATCAAATAAAAAAATCTAAAACTTGAATCAATTGGGTTTTACTAATGTGTAATATAGGCATCTCTTTCGGCATTTAAAATACCTGAAAACCACTTTTTAGTCCATTGTAATAGTACTTTTCAGAACGTTGGCAGAGCACTTATTTTACCATTGTTACCAATGCTTTGCCAACGTTCGGAAAGATAGACGGCCAACCGAAGATCGACGTTATCATTTCAAGGTTGACCCAGTACTTTAATTTTCGAAAAACGGACGCTCTGCCAGCGCTTGTACCACCATATACAGTGATTTGCCAACGTTTTGCCGTTTGTATTTTTCTACCTGGGACTGTTTATATATAAAAAATATCACTGGTGAAACATCGGCTTAAAACGAATTGCCAACGTTTGCTAAAAGGACTTTGCCAGTACTTGTTTCACAAAATTTACGACTGTACTCTTTTAATAGTGTTCACTTATAATTTATTTTTATTAATCTTATTACTAATTCCCTTTTATTACTGAAATTATCAGTATTTTAATACAAAAAATCAATGTGCTCAAAACACTTATTTTTTATATACAGAAACAAATGTTTTGCAACCATTTTATTTTAATCCAGGCTTTATACTCAGAAAAAGGATTTATTTTTTAAGATTACTTTTTTTTTAAAATTTTTTTGTAAAAATATCGTTTTCAATCCTAATATTCTCAATTTAAAGTAAAAAACAATAATTTCAGTTAAATTTTTCTTTATTTCATATAAACTGTTAATTAATGTTGATTCTTTTCAAATTATCCTAATTTCCAATATTTTAATGAATTTTCTAAGAAAAATCTTATGCTTCAATTTCAATTGAAAATCGTTTAATATTACAAAAAATACTCAGAATGTAAATTTATTTTTTTATGTTTTGTTTTTCCATTTCATGTTATTTCACTTTTTAGTCCATTGTAATAGTACTTTTCAGAACGTTGGCAGAGCACTTATTTTACCATTGTTACCAATGCTTTGCCAACGTTCGGAAAGATAAACGGCCAACCGAAGATCGACGTTATCATTTCAAGGTTGACCCAGTACTTCAATTTTCGAAAAACGGACGCTCTGCCAGCGCTTGTACCACCATATACAGTGATTTGCCAACGTTTTGCCGTTTGTATTTTTCTACCTGGGTACTGAGATATTGATGAGAGAATTTTTACTAGTTAACGATAACGGTGCCGAATTTATTGTGAAAATACATATACTATTTATATATTTGATTAAATAATTTTAGTTAAAGGCAATTTTTTTTGAAATATTTTTTTTTTTTGCAAAATGCTTTTAAGGGTTTATAGTGTTGAAAAAACTATTTTGAGCTCCAATTGAAATATTTTTCACATAATTTTTAAACAACATCGCCAAAAAATTTTTTTTTTTTCATTTTTCCCGGACAACTGGAAGGAATCGATGATTACACCTATAGATAAGATAAAAAAATACAGTAAATTGTAAAGAATACCGACCAATTAACAGCTTAAAGACATGCGAAAAAATTATTGAAAAGATAGTTAAAAATCAATTAGAAACGTATATGGAAGGAAACAAACTATTGTCAAAGTATCAATCTGGTTTTAGAAAAAAATATTCTTGTGAAACAGCAGTTAACTACGTTATAAATAGGTGGAAATGTAAGAAGAAAAATAATAGAATAGCGGCTATTTTTCTAGATTTCAAAAGAGCATTCGAAACAATAGATCGAGATATTCTGCTACAAAAACTACAAAAATACGGTATTCAAGACAATGAATTAAAATGGTTTCAGTCCTACCTAACCAATCGCAGACAAATGACAAAACTTAATAATGTAAAATCAACAGCGATAGAAAATGACTTTGGAGTACCACAAGGATCAATTTTGGGCGCCGTTCTATTCATTATATACATCAATGATATGGAAAAGGTGTTAGAAAAATGTGAAATAGTAATGTATGCAGATGATACTCTAATATTCACAGAAGCATCAACGGATGAAATATGCTATGCAAATTTAACAATAGATATGGATAATATCAATAAATGGACAATAACATAACATTTAAAATAAATAATGTAATAATAGAAAAAGTTAATAATATAAAATATCTGGGTTTTATAATAGATAAAGACTTACCCCTAAATTCATAAACGCTTTGTAAAATTATAGGAGGTTTATTGAACAAATTTTATATGAAAATGACGTTTTGTAAACCTGCTATAACTTTACAAAACATTTATGAATTGAGGGTTTAAATTTCAAAGAACATATAGAATATATTTGTAAAAAAATTGGAAAGAAAATCGAGTTTTTTTAAACGAATAAGAAATAAATTATCACTTATCACAGCAATAAATATATATAACACGATCTTAAAACCACATTTTGAATACGGATCAACCGTGCTATACACATGCTGTTCAGATCAACAAATAATGAGACTACAAAAATTGCAAAATAAAGCGATGCGGTCAATACTAAAATACAATCGATTTACCTCAATAAAGCTTATGCTGGATACGCTACAATGGATGAACATACACCAAAGATTAGAATTCAATACGATTAATTTTATACAGAAAATTAAAATGGGAGATGCACCAGATTACTTGATAGAACATTTAACATATGTTGGGGATGTTCAACCATATAGTCTAAGAAATGCTCAGGACTTTAGAATACAACGTGCAAACACTAGTGCTATACAACGATCACTATTTTTCAAAGGACTGCAAATATACAACATGATGCCAAATAACATTAAAAATTAAAGAAACCAAAATATTTTCAGAAGAAGTATTGTAACTTTTATAAAAAATCATAATATAAATAGAGCTTAATAATAATGTATTTGATAATTTTGTAAAATGCTATTTAAAAAGTATTAATAATACTACTAATAAATAAATAATAATAATAATTTTCATAATAAACGATTTAAGAATAATGTTTATTTTGATAGTGGTATGAGTCACATTTTTTTTTTTTTGAAATACCCGAGTAAAAAAGTTTTGATATAATCATATATTATTTTATGTAATTGCATTTAGTAACTTATAGTTACATATGGCAGGATATGCTTTTAAATTCAAGCAGATATACTTTTATATAGTCATATGTTAGATATTTTTTCCTCAAAGGTTTTAATATGGAGGCATATGTGATTTTATATTATTACATACTGGCCTACATATAATTGCATGTGCTATATATAAGTACATAAAGTAACATATTACAGATATAATTACATATACGTTTATATATAATTTAGTATGACACTATACATAATAATATAAAACTATATGTGGAGCCATATAAGAAATATTTCATAATTTTTGTTAGATATGATTATATATTGACGAATAAGAACCCATATATAACTTAATACGGTTCCATATCTACAAAATTTCATGATTTCTTTAATATATAACAATATAACGTTCTTTATAAAATCATCTATAATTATATATCATCCCACATAAGCAATTATTTCAAAGTGATTTTATATAAAAATATATAAGGTCCATATAAAACCGTATTATATTATATGTGGTTCTATGTTAAAATTGATTTTGAACTAAATTTAGATTTAGTAATTACTAGGGATTGGCGCGTAACTAGAAATGTTCGTGAGTCACGAACATCTCTGTGAATAACACGCGATCGTGAGTGTAATTACTATACTCAAGTGATTCGTGCGTGAGCGTGAATAAGAATATATAACCCGTGCATGATTCGTGTGAGTTTATTTTTTGCATCATATATTTTTAGTAATTTTTACTATTTTGTAATATTTTACTATTTTTTTTACTATTTTTCTTATATCTTGGTTGTACATATAACATGATCGTATTAACTTTAAAATTTCAGTCTTGTCAACTTTAATTTAAAATTACTAAAAATAAAGAAAATTTTGTTCATGTTTAATGCACTGTCATGGTAAATCTGGATAAAAGTAATGGAAGATTTATCGAAATTAGAGGATCTTCAGCAGACCTTTGGGTTAATCATTATATTTGGAAATTAATTACACATGCAATTACACAATTACATGTAATTGTAATTGAAAAAAAATCAATTACAATTACATATTATTTGTAATTGTAATTAAAAAAAAACAATTACAAGTAATTTGTAATTTAAAATTTGCAATTATACATTACATATAATTGTAATTGAAAAAATTTCAATTACAATTACATTTTATTCGGAAAAGAAATAATGACAAAAAGCACAAGTGAGGGGTCAGCCCAACATGACGTATTCTTTTTATACTTATCCACGCCTATCCAACCTATCCCAGTCAGTTTTTTCTACAAAATTTTAACAAAAAACACTTTAATTCTAAATGTAATTGAAATTTGTAATTGAAATCACTTTCAATTACAATTACTTGTAATTGAAAATTTTCAATTACAGTTACATGAAATGTAATTGTGTTTTTTTTTAATTTCAATTACATTTATTTGCAATTGTAATTGAAATCCCCCAGGTCTGATCTCCAGATATTGCATATCTTTTTTATTTAAAAAAATAGTTTTTGTATATTGTTAGATATGGTCCTATATAATATGATAAAAAGTATAAGGTCAATTTTTAGATATAATTGTATCAAACTATGTCCACTTTTATAACATTTTATATAATTTTATACAAAAAGATATAATTTGATGTAATTGGATGAGGACAAAATTCGGATACAATTGTATCGAATTGCATAAAATTGTATCAAATTGTACCAAATTGTATACAATTGTATACAATTCGATACAATAAGATACAATAAGATGTTCTCATTTTTCGGATATAATTATATCTAATTACATAAAAGATTATATATAATTAAATATAACTTCATATGGCTCCATATCACTTTTTTTTTACTTGGGTAGAAAAAAACTTAAAAATAATTGATTGAACGCGCGTATTTTTTGGGATACTTGTTATGGGAAAGTAATAAAATATTGTTGGAATATTGATTTCATTTTATTGCCAATATTCGTGTTGAAGGCTAAAGTTCGCGAAAATTCGGTAAATAAAATTTTTAACTTTTTTATGGTTTTCTTAATTATTATGCGATATTAATTTTATTGTTATTATCGTTAAATATTAATGAAGTAATTTTGGTTAAAGGCGATTGATTTTTCCCAAAATTTTTTGCAATCTTCTAAATTTTTACAGTTCTTATATTTTGAGGTCTTCGAGAAAGATTTTTATATTTTACGAAAATGTTTATGTTGAAAGTGGTATGAGTCGCATTTTTTTTTGGAATAGAAAAAAACTTAAAAATAATTGACAGAATGAATACTATTGGAAAAAAATTGTGTTGGCAATATACGTGTTCAAAGTAAAAATTCGCGAAAATGTTTAAAATAAAATTTTACCATTTTTATGATAATTTGTATTAACTACTATGCGTTCATTCTTAAAACGCAAAAGTATCTCCTAAGTATTTAGTGAAGCAATTTTGGTTCAAAGAGATTGATTTTGAAAGTGGTATGAGTCGCATTTTTTTCTGAAATAGAAAAAAACTTAAAAATAATTGATAGAAGGAGGGTATTGATATTATATATTATTTTTTTACGAGAAAGTTAAAAATACTATTAGGAAAAATTGTATTGGCAATATACGCGTTCAGAGTAAAAATTCGCAAAAATGTTTAAAATAAAAATTTTACCATTTTCATGGTAAATTGTATTAATTACTATGCGTTCTTTGTTAAAACACAAAAGTATCTTCTAAGTATTTAGTGAAGCAATTTTGGTTCAAAGCGATTGATTTTTCGCACTATTTTTTTTTTTTGCAAAATTGTTTTAAATTTTTTGCAGTGGTTACCTCATTATTGCAAAACCTAATATCTTGAGCTCTTCGTGAAATATTTTTCACATAATTTTGCTTCGAAATTATCAAATAATTTTTTTATTTTTTCATATTAAACGATTTTACGAAAATGTTTAAATACAACGATCACTATTTTTCAAAGGACTGCAAATATACAACATGATGCCAAATAACATTAAAAATTAAAGAAACCAAAATATTTTCAGAAGAAGTATTGTAACTTTTATAAAAAATCATAATATAAATAGAGCTTAATAATAATGTATTTGATAATTTTGTAAAATGCTATTTAAAAAGTATTAATAATACTACTAATAAATAAATAATAATAATAATTTTCATAATAAACGATTTAAGAATAATGTTTATTTTGATAGTGGTATGAGTCACATTTTTTTTTTTTTGAAATACCCGAGTAAAAAAGTTTTGATATAATCATATATTATTTTATGTAATTGCATTTAGTAACTTATAGTTACATATGGCAGGATATGCTTTTAAATTCAAGCAGATATACTTTTATATAGTCATATGTTAGATATTTTTTCCTCAAAGGTTTTAATATGGAGGCATATGTGATTTTATATTATTACATACTGGCCTACATATAATTGCATGTGCTATATATAAGTACATAAAGTAACATATTACAGATATAATTACATATACGTTTATATATAATTTAGTATGACACTATACATAATAATATAAAACTATATGTGGAGCCATATAAGAAATATTTCATAATTTTTGTTAGATATGATTATATATTGACGAATAAGAACCCATATATAACTTAATACGGTTCCATATCTACAAAATTTCATGATTTCTTTAATATATAACAATATAACGTTCTTTATAAAATCATCTATAATTATATATCATCCCACATAAGCAATTATTTCAAAGTGATTTTATATAAAAATATATAAGGTCCATATAAAACCGTATTATATTATATGTGGTTCTATGTTAAAATTGATTTTGAACTAAATTTAGATTTAGTAATTACTAGGGATTGGCGCGTAACTAGAAATGTTCGTGAGTCACGAACATCTCTGTGAATAACACGCGATCGTGAGTGTAATTACTATACTCAAGTGATTCGTGCGTGAGCGTGAATAAGAATATATAACCCGTGCATGATTCGTGTGAGTTTATTTTTTGCATCATATATTTTTAGTAATTTTTACTATTTTGTAATATTTTACTATTTTTTTTACTATTTTTCTTATATCTTGGTTGTACATATAACATGATCGTATTAACTTTAAAATTTCAGTCTTGTCAACTTTAATTTAAAATTACTAAAAATAAAGAAAATTTTGTTCATGTTTAATGCACTGTCATGGTAAATCTGGATAAAAGTAATGGAAGATTTATCGAAATTAGAGGATCTTCAGCAGACCTTTGGGTTAATCATTATATTTGGAAATTAATTACACATGCAATTACACAATTACATGTAATTGTAATTGAAAAAAAATCAATTACAATTACATATTATTTGTAATTGTAATTAAAAAAAAACAATTACAAGTAATTTGTAATTTAAAATTTGCAATTATACATTACATATAATTGTAATTGAAAAAATTTCAATTACAATTACATTTTATTCGGAAAAGAAATAATGACAAAAAGCACAAGTGAGGGGTCAGCCCAACATGACGTATTCTTTTTATACTTATCCACGCCTATCCAACCTATCCCAGTCAGTTTTTTCTACAAAATTTTAACAAAAAACACTTTAATTCTAAATGTAATTGAAATTTGTAATTGAAATCACTTTCAATTACAATTACTTGTAATTGAAAATTTTCAATTACAGTTACATGAAATGTAATTGTGTTTTTTTTTAATTTCAATTACATTTATTTGCAATTGTAATTGAAATCCCCCAGGTCTGATCTCCAGATATTGCATATCTTTTTTATTTAAAAAAATAGTTTTTGTATATTGTTAGATATGGTCCTATATAATATGATAAAAAGTATAAGGTCAATTTTTAGATATAATTGTATCAAACTATGTCCACTTTTATAACATTTTATATAATTTTATACAAAAAGATATAATTTGATGTAATTGGATGAGGACAAAATTCGGATACAATTGTATCGAATTGCATAAAATTGTATCAAATTGTACCAAATTGTATACAATTGTATACAATTCGATACAATAAGATACAATAAGATGTTCTCATTTTTCGGATATAATTATATCTAATTACATAAAAGATTATATATAATTAAATATAACTTCATATGGCTCCATATCACTTTTTTTTTACTTGGGTAGAAAAAAACTTAAAAATAATTGATTGAACGCGCGTATTTTTTGGGATACTTGTTATGGGAAAGTAATAAAATATTGTTGGAATATTGATTTCATTTTATTGCCAATATTCGTGTTGAAGGCTAAAGTTCGCGAAAATTCGGTAAATAAAATTTTTAACTTTTTTATGGTTTTCTTAATTATTATGCGATATTAATTTTATTGTTATTATCGTTAAATATTAATGAAGTAATTTTGGTTAAAGGCGATTGATTTTTCCCAAAATTTTTTGCAATCTTCTAAATTTTTACAGTTCTTATATTTTGAGGTCTTCGAGAAAGATTTTTATATTTTACGAAAATGTTTATGTTGAAAGTGGTATGAGTCGCATTTTTTTTTTGGAATAGAAAAAAACTTAAAAATAATTGACAGAATGAATACTATTGGAAAAAAATTGTGTTGGCAATATACGTGTTCAAAGTAAAAATTCGCGAAAATGTTTAAAATAAAATTTTACCATTTTTATGATAATTTGTATTAACTACTATGCGTTCATTCTTAAAACGCAAAAGTATCTCCTAAGTATTTAGTGAAGCAATTTTGGTTCAAAGAGATTGATTTTGAAAGTGGTATGAGTCGCATTTTTTTCTGAAATAGAAAAAAACTTAAAAATAATTGATAGAAGGAGGGTATTGATATTATATATTATTTTTTTACGAGAAAGTTAAAAATACTATTAGGAAAAATTGTATTGGCAATATACGCGTTCAGAGTAAAAATTCGCAAAAATGTTTAAAATAAAAATTTTACCATTTTCATGGTAAATTGTATTAATTACTATGCGTTCTTTGTTAAAACACAAAAGTATCTTCTAAGTATTTAGTGAAGCAATTTTGGTTCAAAGCGATTGATTTTTCGCACTATTTTTTTTTTTTGCAAAATTGTTTTAAATTTTTTGCAGTGGTTACCTCATTATTGCAAAACCTAATATCTTGAGCTCTTCGTGAAATATTTTTCACATAATTTTGCTTCGAAATTATCAAATAATTTTTTTATTTTTTCATATTAAACGATTTTACGAAAATGTTTATTTTGAAAGTGGTATGAGTCGCAAAATTTTGAAATTTGGACTATGAGGGTAACGTCTGGATAAAAAAATCCGAACAGTTTAGAAAAATGTATTTAAAATACACACTTGTTGATTTATTTTTTTTTTGCTAAAATGTAAGTTTATGATCTAGTATTTACTTTAAAAATAATAACATGTATGCCAGTTATCATTAATTAATAAAAATGTCCCTAAACGAGAAAGAACGACGAAACTTGATTTGTAATTTTTATAAAAAAAATCCAAATAAAAGTAAAAATTTAATTTTTCACCACTTTAAAGAAATGGGATTTAAAAAAAACCTTTATATACCACACACTACACTTAGTGGAAAATAATATGAGTTTGGAAAGGAAAGCTGGATCTGGTAGAAAATGCCCATTAAGATACTCAAAAGTTCGATGTAAGTTGAAGGCTGAAGTTGTGGGTAAAAGCGGAAAATCATTGCGCAGGCTAGGAAGTAAATAGAAAGTTCACCACCAGACTGTCAAAAAATATTTGGAATCCATGGATGTTAAGAGAAAGAAGAAAAATACGCACCAGCTACAACGGAAAAACAAAAAGCGGTTATCAAATCAAGACTGCGTAAACTTTCCCAAAATTATTTTTCTGCTAACTCTCAGTGTATATGTATTATGGATGACGAGTCCTATTTTACAGTTGAAGGGATCGAATGGCAGCCGAAATATTACTATGAGTCTTCCACACAAAAAGCACCTGAAAAATCCAAATACATATACAAAACAAAGTTTCCGGGAAAAGTTTTTTTGTGGCTGGCCATAAGCGAAAAAGGCATAAGTGAACCTGTATTTTTTAAAGGTGGATTTGCGGTTAATTCTCAACTCTATAATGATGAGTGTATACCATCTCTTGAGAAATTTATTAAAAAATACCACAGATGTGACAAAATAATTTTCTGGCCGGATTTGGCGTCGTCGCATTACTCCAAAGCAACAATTGTAAACTTAAAAAAACGAAAAATAGAAGTTGTACCAAAAGATGAAAATCCCCCAAATGTTCCACAGTTGAGGCCAATTGAAACTTTTTGGGCGAATTTAAAAAGATAGGTATACAGCAGTGGATACACTGCGAAAAATGTTGACTGTCTAATTAGACAGATACGGAATGAACTGAAAACCATAGATACAAACGGAATTCAGAAAGCAATGGGTGAACTTCCAAAAAAAATACGCAAAGCTAATCGCTGTGGCGCTAATGTTTTTTTGAAAATTTACCTTTAGTCCTGTGTATATTATATATATAAAAATAAAATATAAAATTATTTAAATATACATATTTTTTTTCTTTAAATGATTGTTCGTATTTTTTTATCCATATGTTATTGATATTATTTTTTCACGGGAAAGTTAAAAATACTGTTGGAAAAAATTGTACTAGCAATATACGTGTTCAGAATTAAAATTCGCGAAAATTTTTAAAACAAAATTTTATCAATTTTATGGCGAATATGCGATGTCGCATTCATAGTTAAAACACAAGTACTTGTAAATATCTACACTTTTTGTTTAAAGCGATTGATTATTCGCAATATTTTTGTTTTTTGTGCAAAATGGTATTAAATTTTTTAAAGAGAATATCTTATTGTTGCGAAAAGTATTTTTGTACAATTTGTGATTTTTTTTTTTTTTTTTGTTTTTTTGCAAAATGGGTTAAATTTTTTACAGAGACCATCTTATTGTTGGAAAACCTTTTTTGTGCTCTTATTTATATTATTTCTCTTATATATTATTATTAATATTTTTCACATAATTTTGGTCCAACATTACGCCATAACTTTTTTAGTTTTTTCATATTAAACGATTTAACGAAAATGTTTATTTTGAAAGTGGTATGAGTCACCTTATTTTTTAAAATTTAAGAATAATTAATTAAATCAGGGCAGTGGCATTAGTTTTTTGTGGAAAAGTTATAAATTAATGTTAAAAAACATGTTAACCCAATGCCCGTAGTGAAAGTTGAAATTCGCGAAAATTTTGCAATCAAAAATGTTAACTTTTTTTTTGGTAAATTGTTTTAATTATTATGGGATGTCGAGTTCATTGTGAAAGATATATCTTTAGATATTTCATGAAGTAATTTTGGTTGAAAATTATTGATTTGTTCGCAAAATATTGGAAAAAAAATTTGAGCTACAGTTTCTCTTTATATTTTTTTAAGAAACCGATTAAATACTACTGCCTATTAAAATTCAATAAAAAAAGAATCTTCCAAGTTATCATATTTCAGCGTATAAAAAATATCAAACAAAAAAAGTTAAGTCCACGTAAGATAACAAAATGATAAAAACTATTATTTTGAAAGTGGTATGAGTCCACTCACCATTGAAAAAACCAGGTATTTTCGCAACATACAGTGGTGGCAAATTTAATAGGAACGATTCAAGTTTTTTCTAATTTTTTTTTCATTGCCTTTATTTTTAAAAATTAAAATAGTGGCTAAATTCGCCCCGGGAGGCAAATATGTGGTTTAGAATATTGTGCAGAATTTTAACATAATGTCTGTTTTTTATTTTGTCGGTTGTTTTAAGTGTTATCAAATTACAGAGTAAAATTTAGCGAGTACTGATCGGACCTATACAAACTGTATATTTTTGGAAATCCTACAAAAATATACAGTTAAAACGCAAAACCTTTTATATTCATTTTAAAAACAAGTGGACTCATACCACTTTCAAAATAAACGGCTCAAATGAGAATTTCTAAAAATAAGACATCTAAAGACAATCTCGCTCACCTTGTCGTCAACGGAGTCGTAAGACGACAGTAATAATATGTTGTCATTCACCATTTCAATAACATAGTGGATTATACAACATATACATGACAATGTTGCTGAACTTGTCACCAACAGAAGCTTTTACACGATCAGCTAAAATTTCGTTCGTACAGCTTATCGTTAAAGATGATTTCCTTCACATCGTCTTTCAAGACAATTTCAGCGACAAATGTCGTTAACCAAAAATTCCAAAATGTGTTAATGAAATCGTTTGGAAAATACCATTTTTAAAATGCTTTGATAACACTTTTTAACAAATTTTACAACTGTTGATTAAGAGAAAGATTGTATGTGTTTTAGTACTAAAAATTATTTTTATTACTTTTGTAATGTTTTGTTGCAATTATTTATGTAAAAGAGAAATAGCAATTGATTCGTTATAAAATGTTGTAGGAATGCATTTAGCTTCCACCTTATGTACATATACCTATTTCAGTGTTGTTTTCATCTAAATTTGTTACATTATATAATCCGATCGCCTTTGATTAGATCGGGTAGTCAAAAAATGTTCAGTTTTCTTGCAAATGTTGCATTTCAAATGCATATCACTGTATTTGTGTTTCGTATGTTTTGTACTAAAAATTTCTTTCACAATTATAATGTTCCCATTATGTAATAAACATAATGTCTGTTCCCGTACTTTACCGCGGTTACCCAAACTATCCCAAAAGCGTTCCCGTACTCAAAATTGCGTGTAAATTGTTGGTGTTTGGGCTGTTTTGGGATCCCGCGGGTACCCGCGGTAACGTCCGGGAACGCACATATACATATATTATCAGGATATATATATATATGTTCCCTCGGTTCCTATAAGGAGCATAGGGTCTTATCAGGATGAATAGATGTAATTCGAAATCCATAAATGTTTACGAAAGAAAAAACTAGACTTTCCCCAGAGAATAGTTGCTGCTCTTATTGAGAGGATATACTAATGGAATATTATTTGGGGAATTGGTATTAAAAACATGCAATTTCCTTTGTATATGGGAAATGGGATTAGTTGGCGATTTTACAATAGATTTAACAAAACCTACGCTATCAAGGTTGGCAACCGAAACGAATATAGGTATAGGTATCGGTATTGGTGTCGATTTTTTATTTGTTTCGGTATTGGTATCGGTAACGGTATTTTTATCATATCGGTATCGGTATAACTGATACCGAAACATTAATACCGGTATATACCGGTATTATTGAAAAAATTTACAAAAATATAAAAATTCGTTCTTAATTATAAAAAACTCAATTTTATTAAATTTTTATAAAGGATAACTATAGTTTATGGAAATGTTTTTATATTATGAACAAAAAACAATAAGTTATTAAAAATTTCGAAGTGTTTTATTTTTTAAACACAAACATTTTTTTATATCTATTAGGAACACAAGTTGATTCACTACAAATATTTTATATTTGTATTGAGATCATATAATAAAATAAAAAAAAAATAAGTTTATAACATTAATAAAAGGATTCTCTACTGTAAATTCAATTAAAGGTTTAAGAAACCAGTTTATTTATTAAATTTTATTTACAAATTTGTAAATTTGTGGCCCTTTGTTCCTAATGGAACCATAGGACATAATATATATATATATAAATTTGTCACAAGTTAGAGAATATTTATGAAGTTAAATAAATTAAAAACAATGTTGCCAATGCAAATTATAGGCTGATAACCGCACTTTGAATTTGTAACACGATTTTCTATTAACAATGAATAAAAAAGTTAAATTGTTTAACAATTTTGGAAATTTTATATTAAAAAAATTTGTATTTTTGATAAAAACGTGAAAAAAAACAATTTTTTTAAAACCGATTCCATACCGGTACGACACCGGTATTAAGGGAAAAGGTTTTTGAATACCGGTATTTTTTTAAATCAAGAATTTCGGTATTGGTATCGGTATCGGTTGTCAATTTGAAAGGGTTTTGAAACGGATAACGGTATTATAACGGTATCGGTTGCCAATCTTGTAAGCTATTTTCAAAATCAAATGCTGAAAATTGTGATATAGGCGCCCCCATATTATTTACGTCATATGAAATATGTATTAGATTATGAATATTCATTGTCACTGAGCTTGAGCCATAAAAATTTGGCATAAGTTCCACAAATTTTCTTAAAATCTTAAATTATTAAAAATTAGATTAGTGAACTAAGTTTGAGACCAAAAAAAATATTTATACCTTTCGATTTTTCAAACACGTCCATTCCATCTACATGAATTATAATTTTAATTTTCTTTTCATTATAATAAAGATTGGAATCAAAACTGATATCAAGATTAGACTTTATTCCAAAATATTGAAAATTTCCCAAAGTATCGTCTAAACCCAGCATCACTTTAGAATCGCCGCTCAAAGTAGAAGTTCCTAATAAAGTTTTAGAACATTTCGGAAGAGATGTATGTATAACCTTCATATCTCATTACCATTAATATTTCGTCTATAGAGGTTTGTGTAAGAGTTTTGATTTTCCTTACAACCCAATTTTTCAGTTTTTGCTCAATATGACCACATGTAAATGTGCTTAAATCACTATTAGATTCCTCAGGAATAAATTCATGCGAACTTGTTTCTCCAGGTGTGCTTAAACTGGAACTACCAACGTCCTCATCACCTGAATCTAAATTTTCCTCTACTACTTCTTCATCAAACACTTCACTTTTAACTATTTCATTGTCGTCAGAACCCTACACCAACAAAAAATTGAACACATCTACATTTCTCTTAATATCCTATAATTTTTTAACTTAATCATTTAAAACTAATTTAAGTTCTAATAAAATATATAAAAAAAAATAAATGTTTTTAAGTACTAAGAAATTACTTTATTTTTTGTATTTAGAGTACTGGAAAATTGCCCTACTTTTCGTTTTTAAAATTCTCGGAAGTTACTCCACTTTTGTATTAATACACTTTAAAATCACTTAATTTTTAGTTTTTCTAATGTTTTGAAAACGTTCTATAAACAAAAATTATAACGCTCACTCAAATCACTTTATTTTTTGCTTTTACAACGTTTCTAAAATACTCTAAATACAAACATGAGACCATAAATCATGGTTATCATTTTAGTGTTCTGAGAACACTATAAAACCCAAAAATATGTTGCTTTGATAACGCTTCAACCACCATACAAAGTGCTTTCAGAACGCTTTTATGTTTGTCAATTTCTGGCTGGGCAATTTCATCGTTGATGTTTGGCCAACTGTTATATGTACTAAACACGTGCACAGATACAACTACTTGTACAAGTTTCTGTGTGGCTACTGATGTGAATGCGTATTGATAAGTAGTTTATTGTTTCTGGTATAAGTATGTATTGTTATTCTTTCTAGTAGATTGTGTGTAAATGAATAAAGAGAGAATGAGTATAATATATTTGTTTTTCTATGGTATGCTCAAACAAATAAAACAGATAATGAAGATTGTACAATAGATACTTATTGTACGCTGCCAATAAATATATTGTGAAAATTTCGACCAAATCAACCGCATGTCTTCCTTCGACCTCTTTTTCACTAATTTTATTTAAATTAAATATAAATTTTTGTTTTTATTGAATTTTATTAATTGTTAAATACAAATTTCACAAAAAATTTACCCCTCAATTCATAAATGCTTTGTAAAGTTATAGCAGGTTTACAAAACGTCATTTTCCTACCAAATTTGTTCAATAAACCTCCTGTAATTTTACAAAGCGTTTATGAATTTAGGGGTTAATCTTTAGTCACTTGATTATTTGTTTCCACAACAATTACTTGAATATATTTGTGGTACAATAAGTATTTGAGAACAAGAAACAAATAAATGTGTCACTCAAAGCAAAACAAGAAATAACGGTATTGTGTTTATGAATAGAGTGAGTGCGTTGAAACAAAACATAACAATATGTGCGTTCCCGTACGTTACCGCGGATACCCGCGGGAACCCAAAACAGCCCCACCAACAATTTACACCCAATTTTGAGAACGGGAACGCCTTTGGGCTAGTTTGTGCAACTTCGGTAAAGTACGGGAACAGACATAATATCAGTTACACTTCTTCTCTTATTTATAGCAATACTAACAGTTATGTATATGGTATATTTGTTTTGGAAATACTTTAAGATATACTAGTGCACGTCTTTAATATGTACTGACAATGCCTCGGAGTTTTTGCTTTTACTTTACTGGCATGTTGTCGAAATGATAACACCAATAAGTGCTTGGCTGTAGTTATTTGTCAATGTTGGCACAGCCTTGGGATTTTTTTTTTGGTATATCCCAGTACATTCAATAAATAGGTTATTAGTATGCTAGTACTTTACTGTACTTTTAGTGCACTTGACAAATTTTTAATGCATTCTTTAGGAATTTCATAAAAAAAAAACAATGGATATGCCTCTGTTGGCCCTACGAAATTAGCCCCAAGCAGAAAAACGCAAAAACCCCCAATGAAATAAGAGCCAAAAGAAATGAAATAATACTCAAAGGAAAAAAAATTAATTAAATGAAATAACACCTGATAATGAAAATAAATGAAATAACCCCTGAACGAAAAATTAAATTAAGGCCAAATATTGGCCTTTATTTCATAATGAAACAACTCCCAAAAAGAAATATGAAATAACTCCCAATGAAATTGACCCCCAAAAAATTAAATAAAGACCAAAACTATTTCTTTAGAAATTCATTTTATTTTATACGAACGAATACATACATACATACATACATACATACATACATACATACATACATACATACATACATACATACATACATACATACATACATACATACATACATACATACATACATACATACATACATACATACATACATACATACATACATACATACATACATACATACATACATACATACATACATATATGAATGCTTCAGTTGCCAAATCGATTAACTCTATAAAGAAAAATGAATGAGTCTCAATGAAAAAAATTTTAATTGTATATAACTGATTCAAACTTTGAACCGAAATAACTCCCGAGATAGGTCCGACCGACAAAAATAAAAGCTTCTTCTGGAATCCCTATAAAAAGTTTTACCTGTGGTAAAAATTTGGAAATGATCGCAGCTGTTCCCCTAAGCTCAACTTTAATCTAACTTTGTTGTATGATGGGTTAAAAGACCAAGGTATATCTTGAATGAAAGACGTAAAGCCATCCAAACATTTGCTATATTATGTGCAATATGATGGCACAGTTTTTTTCTCGTTTTGCCAACACACCATACAACAAATTGTAACATATATGTTACAAAAGATCGCCACAATATTTTATGCAATATATGAACTCAACATAAAATCAAAATGCACATAAACAGCGCAAAATTAAAATTTCACAGTGTTGTCAAAAGATTATGCAATATCTCAAGTTGTCCAATAAAAATCAAAGTGTTTTGATTCGCTACATAATATTTCTCAACCTTCAATTTAATACGTACACAGTCAATATGCTCGCACTACTTGGAAAGTTGTACCATAATATTGCAAATGTATGGCCTGCTTAAGTCTCGACAATAAATTAATAAGTACGAATTATATTATCTTCGATCTTCTGAAATAAAACTTTTTTTAAACAACTTTCTGAAAATTAAAAATTTTAAACTAATTGAAATAAAAATCTTTGTGATATAAAAGATATTTTCAATACCTTTCCAATGTTGCGCGTGCTGTCCAAATCCGACCATAAATAACGGAATTATGAGCAAGCCCAAATTTGAACTAAAATAATTCCCGAGATAGGTCCGACCGACAAAAAAAAAAAAAACAAAGCCCAATAAAGTTTTTTTATTTGGACCCAATCGGAGTTGTGCCCCTAAACTAGACTTTAGCCGTTTTTGTTATTGTTCATAGATTAATTTCATATGGCATAGATTTTTCTCCTACAACATGCATACATCTTATAGAACAAAAACTTTCATGGGGGTATGTGTATTTTTCTGTGCCACTGTATATGACAATATTTTGTCATATGCATATTTGAAATACATTTACAACACATAGTCCAATCCGATTATACCGACGGACACATAAGCAAGTTCAGATTCAAACTTTGAACCGAATACTGCTTTGGAATCTCAACAAAAAGTTGTGTGTGTAATAAAAATTTGGACCCGATAGAGTTGCACCTAAACTTTAATCATAATTTTATTTTTGAACTCACAATTATCCAACTTACGATTTTAAGGCATCTTCACTGGGTATGGCATCAGGTGGACATCCTAATTTGGTAGCCCATACACGAAATGCTTCCACATCATCTTCTATAGGCATTTTTCTAAAAATAAAACCAATTAAGCAAAGAAAATTTTTCCACAATTAAACAAACAAAAGTATTTTTTGAAACATGGCCGCTTTGGGAAAAAGATGCTGCCAAGTTTCTTGACAAACAAAGTAGCCATATTTTCCAAAAGTCGTCTTTCCATTGTTGTAACAACAGTCCACACTAGTATGGAAACAGAGTTGATTTTCTGGCATTTTAAAATATGGGTATCAACTCAATGGCTGAATATCATGTATTTGCTGAAAGTCGTATATTTTACATCCTAATATAGAAAGGACAAAGGCAACTCTGTTTATGTTTCTAAAGGCACATCTACACAGGATAGAGTTTGCGTTAGCTTTGTCATCTATACTATTGTTGGCACTAATTCTTATCGTAAAAGTACCGTATCTAGTTGTCAAGAATTTGTTTTTATTAAAATTTTTGTATTTCAAAGAATAATTTGTTCTCCAAATACCAAAAAGTGCATTTAATCAACTGAAATGTTCAATAATGTTACAAGACACTTTAAAAATTGTTACTAATTAAAAAACCTGTGTATGACAGCAATTGTCAATGGTCTAGAGATTACATTTCGTAGACTTATACAGAGCTGCATTTTCAAAAAATCTCGAGAGTTTTCTATCCCGTGTAGATGTGCCTTAATGGTGGACTGTGGTTGTAACATTAAAAATTGATTACCCGATATTTTCAAATGCAATAAATGATATGAATTATAAAAACAATTGTAGGGAAAAGTCAAAATATCAATTGCACTGTAGTAGTGGGGGATGAGGTATTTCATAAAGGTGCACCTAGGTGTGGAAAGCTCTCTGTCTGCTATTCACTTGGGAATAGCAAGATGCGATTCCTTTAATGACTAACCTAAGCAGCCCACTACGTCCGGTTTTTTTTAACCACATATCTCCTGGAAATGCCGCCCAAACTCCCGTTTGTCGGCAGCTAAAGTGAGAAGGCGGTCAATGAGTAACCTGAATGGCATAAATATCAATGCGTCTCGGGTAACTAGGCCACAATAACTGTGACTGAAACTCAATTGACTTAAATTTGCCTGCCTAGAGGTTGTTGGCAACCCCAACACTAGGATCGGATGCTGTGGTCCAATCAATCGCACATTTTAAAATTAACGAAACAATGTTGCTAGAAGCTCCAATGGGAGTGATGTAATTATATTATTTATAAGTACATTAACTAAAATAAAAAAAAATAAATAAATAAAAAACTGTAGCAGAGAAGACTTCACCATTTCACTGTTAAGACATATCATACTTTTTTCTTTGAAAAACACAAAATTTTATCATCAACGGCCTTGTTTTGTGGCTCACATATTAGAATACGAAAAAATACGAAAAAAACGACAACATTATTCTTCATACAATCTGAAAGTTGCCCGTACATTAGCTGTGTTTGTGTGACTCTCTGTCAGTGTTATCAAGAACGATTTTGACAGTTTTTCAACGTATTCCGGCTTTCTACTGTCAAAATTGTTCGAGATATCATTGATAGGAATGCCGCACAAACGCAGCTATTATCGACGTTGAAAAAATTTAAAGAGTTAATACTTAATATTCCCAATGTCAAAATTTATATGAGATTTCGTAACACATATAAGAACAAATCTATATAGGAACAAGTATAGGAACTAGCCTAATAACTTTTTTTCTACAAATAATAAGTAATTAAACTCTTCTCTGTTCTCGATTACTTAAATTTATGTTGCTTTTGATTGTTGAATTAAAATGAAAACTAATGCTGCCTACACACGAAGTAACATTCGTCAGAACATGGGCATGTTCTACTCAATGTTATCGTCTGTATGAATTTTTCATGTTGAATTTGTTCAACTGTGTCTGTATTAAAAAATGTAAACAAAAATGAACCACATGTTCCAACGAATGTTGCTTCGTGTGTAGCCACCATAACAGTGATATTTGATGGCAATTAAATTTGAAACAGCAGCTTGCATTTCAACAATTTCATGATATTGCAATAAAGTGGCCTATACATTACCTAATGTCTTCAAATGCAATGAAATGTGCAAAGAAATTTGAAAATAACACACAAAACAACAACAACGAAAATAATTTTGTTGTTACTTTGTGTGTTATTTTCAAATTTCTTTGCACATTTCATTGCATTTGAAGACACTAGGTATGGGCAGCATAAGATTGAAATTAATGGTGGGTCTCATACTCATAACTTCAACTTAACTAAAAACAAAATAAAATGTCAAAAAAATGTACACAAAACAACAACAAATTTTTGGGTTAACTATTAACCTAAGTTTAAACCTGCAGTATGAGACCCGTAAGTGTCTTCACTTGAGATGAAACCATTTTTACCATTGCTTGCTATCATTTTATTGCATGTCAAGACACTGCGTCACTTGAAATGAAATCATTGTGCAATTGCATGCTATAGTTTTATTCCGTGTCAAGATACTAGATTAGGCCCGATTACTGATTGTTCAGTTAGCTACTAACTGGGACTTAACTGACACATTTGTTGTTGTTTTCCATATAAAATTTTAATTTAACTGTCGACTAAATTTTAACTGGACATTCAGTATTCAGGCCAAAAATGTAAATTTTGCAATGTTGCCATACTGTTTTTAAATTCGACAGATGTTCGCTGCACATATTTGACAGCGCGCATTTTTTACTACGCCAACAAATGTCAAACGTATTTTCCTCGAATTTTTTTTCATTCAAAATTTTCCTGCACTTTTTTCAGAACTGAACATGAATACAATTTATAAAAAGTTAAATAATTTTTAAATTAAGCGGTGCTAAAGTGAATAAACAATAAAAAAAAAATATGAATAATGTTCAAAAGTTCTTCAGTAGACAACAGGGAGTTTGTAAGTATCGCTTAAATCATAAACGGAAAGATGAACAAATAAACTTTACCTTTGAAGCCTTTTTTGGTGAAGCGAGATTGTATAAAGGGGGTCCGGTTGCAAAAACAACAATAACTTATTTGGCGCTTTAATAAAGAAATTTTGGCTCCAAAACTCCCCTCTTTCTTTTAATAAGGCGGGAAATATAATTGATAAAGTTTTTCAATAAAATTAAGATATACGGGTTGAAATATGAAAATATTACTTTTATGCAAAAAATGCTGATGTAGGCTATAAATAATAATGTTTACTATAAATAGTTACAATATATTTTTCTGTTTTGATTTTACAGCGAATGACCTGAGCTATGATTTTGCTCTAAAACGTTTATGTGTTGCAAAAGAGGATAGTTGGCGTGGCATTTTACCCTCTAACTACAGTTCAGACTTTAATCCAGAACCACCTATTTTTGCTGCTAAATTTGCCAATTGTGAGGGCTATCGTCATATGTTGGCTATTGCCAATGAAGATGGCAAAATAGCTCTACAAGATACCACCAAACGTAACTATGAACCTGAAGAGAAAGCTTTAACTGCACCCCAGTGTCATTATAATGCTGTGTTCGACCTAGAATGGGCTCCGGGACAAATGCGTTTTGTTTCTGCCTCTGGCGACCATACCGCCCGGCTATGGGAAGTTACCAACAGTGAAATATTGGCTATACGACCATTTGTGGGCCATACTCGGTCTGTAAAAACCGCAGCATTTCGTAAGAATGATTCTTCAGTTTTTGCTACCGGCGGTAGAGATGGTGCTATTATAATTTGGGATACTAGAGCTAATTTAAATATTGATATGACACCACGAGCGGATAATTGTATATATAGTGGTCATGTTGGCGGTCCTGGAACACCCGTGTCACAGAAAAAACGTTCTCGTACACCAAAAATGCCACCAAACACAACATCAAGCAGTATTACAGGATTAGCTTTTCAAGTAAGCACTAGTCTAAATAAAATTTATTCGTCTTAAATGCGAAAAATATATCTTTGTTAAAACGCTAACTTCTCAGAAAAATTTAAAACTAAGATTTACGTGCTTGTTTATAATGAAATATTAAGGTTTTACTATTTTTTAATAGTAGACATTTTTTTTGTTTCCACGTAATTTTGTTGTATAAAACTTAGAGTGTACATAAAATGTGCGTTCCCGTACGTTACCGCGGGTTCTACGGGAACCCAAAACAGCCCAAACAACAACAATTTACACGCAATTTTAAGTACGGGAACGCCTTTGGGCTAGTTTGTATAACTTCGGTAAAGTACGGGAACAGACATGATGTCTGCTTTCTTAAAAAAGGGCTTTGGTTTATCCGAAAAATTCTTTTTTTTTAAAACATCAGTTTTGGTTTTTGCAGAAAACACAGATTAACCGGATTTTTATATACATTAAAAATTTTTGTACGGCGTAAAAAATTCAAATAACGATATTAAAAACAAAAACGGATTTCTAATATTAAAAAAAAAGTTTTATTCACTGAAATGTATTTTAATAAAAAAAATTTTTTTTTTATATATTGCTCTGAGAAATTGATCTCAAAAAACAATTGAAAATTACCAATTTGGTAATTTTTCGTCAGGTTAAGGATTTTAATTTGACTAGCAAAAAAAAAAAAAAATTGTCCTTTAAGCACATTATTTTGTACACAAGAGCGAAATAAAATTCCGCTCTATATTTAGAGCACAAAATCTAATTAAAACTTTAAAATTCATAAATTTTTTATAGTCATTAGAAAGCTACAATCATTACATAGCCAAATGTCACTTTTTCGCTACATTTCCAAATCAATATTTTAAATTTTTTCAGAACTAGCAAAACTTAAATGTATTTAACCTTTTAAATCTTAAAAAATAGTTCCCTTTCAGCAAAAAATGGAACAACTTTTTACATTAGATGCATTTATTTTTTTTTTTTTTTATAAAAAACAATAAAAATACTTTTAGAATTTATTTTATTTCGTTAAAAATTCCACGTTTTAATTTTTTATTTGAAAAAATTAATATTTCCATATACATATTTAGTTATAATACGATATTGTTCTACCTCTAGTCCAAATTCTAATATGATATTCGCGTTAACTATATCCGTTAACTCATAAAAAACTCAAAGTACATAGAAATGCGTTTTAGGCAAAAACCTTACACATTACTTTTTGTATGCACGGTAACTTTCAACATGGATAGTTATCAAAAATGAAACCTCAACGTTTTCACTTCTACCGTAACTTCTTCGCGGTACTACCAACAAAATTCTTCTAACATACGTTCGAATATATGTACCTCAAGTATTATAAATATTAGCTGTTTACAAAACTTTTTTACTTTAAACGGTTTAACTTAGATTTACTTTAAGTACTTAACGTTTATATGTATGAGCGAATATACAGCTATCATGAAAATGGTCAATCTTTTTGAAACAAAAAATAAAAATCTAATATGACAATATCATATTAGAATTGGACCTGGAGGTAGAACAATATTCTAACTAAATATATGATGATATTGTCATATTAGATTTTATTTTTCTAAAAAGTTGACCATTTTCATGATATACAATACAATTGTTTCGAGGTCATCACCCCAACTCATCAGTTGACTGCAATAAGAAAATGATCATTGGAACACACAAAATCATGAAAATGGTCAACATATTTGAAAAAACAAATAAAATCTAATATGACAATATCATCATATATTGTATATATTCGTATATTTTATGAAAGATTTTCGTGGTGCCAAACTACGAAATAATTTGTACAATTACGTTTGGATTTGTTTCAGTGTTGAAAAGACGTCGGCGTTCAGTCAGAAAAATACGAATGGCAAGGTGTTGGTAAAGCGTCGGTGGGGGTAGTACAGGTGTTGGCAAAACACCCGATTTCCAACTCATACATCACTGGTATGACGTCGAAATGATAACAACGGAGGACGGTTGGCTACGGGTGTTGGCAAAGCGTTGGCATTTTAAAAATGCAGTTCCTTCCTAGTGCTTTAAATACAAAATAAAATGGGTGATTTTTTTTTACTGATTTGCCGGTACATTTAAACAATGATATTGTAATTTTTTTTTATTTGGAATTAATTTTATTATATAAAACACCTAAAAAAGTAAATACATAAAAAAGAAAAAAAAAACGTAAAAAATAAAAAGTGCTGGAAACATATAAAATGTGTTGTTAACATCCGCGAATAACGTTAATTGACCGCCCTAGGTTGTTATCATTTCGACAACTTTACAGTACCGTAAAAGGATAAAATACGGTGTTGCGCCAGTACCTTATTTTTTGTACCGTTGGCAATTTCTGGCTGGGCGTATTTACTAAAAACTTCTTCATACAAACCGTATCAAAATTAACAAAATCTAAAATTATCTTGGCGAATATAATACAATTTTGAAAAAATTTAAGTATAAGTAAATGTTGCAAAAACAGTCGTTAAAACAATTTTACTGTAAAGACGCCTAAAAACGTTTACGCACTGCATAATCTGGGGAATACTTTTTGCGAAATATCCCCAATTTGATGTCTTAACCGATAAAATTCTCCAGTTACATAGTTAACGAAATCAGTAGTTGAATTAAAGAAAACTTAATTTTAATTCTAACCAACTATATGTTTAGTTGAAAAAATAACTATCAAGTTACCCTGTGAATGACATTTAAAATTATTTAAAATTGACAAATATTATTTTTTATTATTCATGAAGAAAAACACTCAAAAAAGTTTGTCGGTAGAATCTGCTGAAAATTACAGTTAAAATAAAGGCATATGAAATAAACAAAAATGTTATTTTTAACTGTTTAAAAATAACTAACGAATGCATAAAAAAGAACTAACAATACTGTAAAATAAACTGAAGTAAAATTAAATTGGTATTATAAAAGCATATTTTAATAAAAAACTATTTTATTTGCATTCGCTTACAAAAATTTGTGTAATTACTTCAGCCTATTTAAAATTTGAAGTAAAACTTCCTAACATTTCTCCAGTTATTATGCTTTTATGTATTGGAGATGCAACACAAATTTCTGATTTATATTTGCAAATTACACTCATAGAAATAAATCTGTAAAAATAGCAGAAAAAGTTACTAAAAATTAGTTAAAAATGATGCTACAGAAAAAACTTCTAAAATTAGATTTTTTTACTAAATACTAGTAAATAAGAACAGCAAAATTAAAACTGTTAAATTTACAGAATTTTAGTTATATTTAAGTTAACTATTAGTTAATTGAAAATAGCAAATTGTACTTTAAAATCTGCAAAAAATTTTGCTAAATATTAGTAGACTAAAAGTAGCAAAAATAAAGTGTTATATCTACAAATATTTTGCTACTTTTAAATTTGTTGGTGATTTTTTAAGCTACTAATTATTTATCAAAATTTTTTGCTGATTTTAGCAGGTTAATTTGCTAAAATTCTGTATATTTAAAAGTTTTTTTTTGCTGTTCCAATATTAGTAATATATAGCAAAAATAATCTGCTAATAGCAGTTGTTTTCTGCAGCATCATTTTTAACTAATTTTTAGTAGTTTTAACTGAATTTTTTACGGACTTTTTTCTATTAGTGTAGGAATATATCAATAATAACAAATATAAACTAAACAAGAATTTTTAAAATTCAACGAAATTCAACGATTTTTTTTAAATAACTAACAAAAATAACTATTTGCAGTAAAAATACTGCTTTGGTAGCTGTTTATTATCATATTAAAAATTACTGCTTTAAACAACTGTTACTAAATTACAGTACTTTTTGTTAGTTGTTTTCTTAAATAACTGTCATAACAATTGTTTTGTATATTTCCATAGAAAAACCACAGTAATTACAACAACTACTGATTACTACACAAACAACTGTCATGTAGTAAATGTCAAACTTTTTTGAGTGAACAAATGAAAATTATTATTTCCAAAAAATTTATTAATTTTCAAATAAATGTAAATTCAATTTTTTTAAAATGTATTTGGATGCGGTAAATTTATATTATTGTATTTGTTTCAATCTTATTTGAAAATAATGGAACGCATTGCAAATAAATAAAATAAATAAATAAATAAATAAAATAAATAAAATAAATAAAATAAATAAAATAAATAAAATAAATAAAATAAATAAAATAAATAAAATAAATAAAATAAATAAAATAAATAAAATAAATAAAATAAATAAAATAAATAAAATAAATAAAATAAATAAAATAAATAAAATAAATAAAATAAATAAAATAAATAAAATAAATAAAATAAATAAAATAAATAAAATAAATAAAATAAATAAAATAAATAAAATAAATAAAATAAATAAAATAAATAAAATAAATAAAATAAATAAAATAAATAAAATAAATAAAATAAATAAAATAAATAAAATAAATAAAATAAATAAAATAAATAAAATAAATAAAATAAATAAAATAAATAAAATAAATAAAATAAATAAAATAAATAAAATAAATAAAAGAAATAAAATAAATAAAATAAATAAAATAAATAAAATAAATAAAATAAATAAAATAAATAAAATAAATAAAATAAATAAAATAAATAAAATAAATAAAATAAATAAAATAAATAAAATAAATAAAATAAATAAAATAAATAAAATAAATAAAATAAATAAAATAAATAAAATAAATAAAATAAAATAAATAAAATAAAATAAATAAAATAAATAAAACAAATAAAGTAAATAAATGGTAAATCACGCGAAATTAATATTTAGAGATGCCGACTTTTGAAATACCTCATAGAAAATATATTTTCTATGCAATAGAACAGCTTGAAGAATTTGTGAATTGTCCATGCATTTTTAGTTTTATATAAATTAAATGTATTTTATGTTTTTAATAATTTAATATTTATGCAGAATATTGTTTTTGACCTTCTCCGAGAAAAGGGACCTATTGTGTCAAAAAACGGGTTTGGACTTAAAGAGTGGATTCTGGTACCTAAAAGAGTGTAGAATAAGATGAAATGAGTTAGATTTCTGATTTTTATGGGGTAAATAAATTTATATCAGAAATCTAACTCATTTCATGTTATTCTACACCCTTTTAGGTACCAGAATCCACTCTTAAGTCCAAACCCGTTTTTTGACACACTAGGTCCCTTTTCTCGGAGAATGTCACATTTGTTTAATTCCACCTAGCAAATCGTTGCTATTGACCAAACTCATAGTTATTATTGATATTTAAAAAAACTTAATTGACACCAACTAAACTAATTCAACAATATATTAGTTAGTGGTATTTCACCTATAAGATGGTTGAAAATTTCGTTATAAACAACTAAGATTTTGTTTGGGTGTAGAATGAAAAAACCGGTTTCGGTTTTAAATTCTTTATTAAAACTGTTAAAAAAAAAATCAACAAAATTTTGTATTTTTGCCCTCTTTTTCTTTTCTTTTTAGGATGAAAATACTTTAATATCCTGTGGTGCGGGTGATGGTATTATTAAAGTTTGGGATTTACGTCGAAATTATAGTACCTACAAAAAAGAACCCCATCCAAAACACAGTTTGCCTTATGAAGGATCATCAACATTTAAAGGTTTCACCAATTTAATTGTAGATGATTCAGGATGTCGTTTATTTGCCAATTGTATGGATAATATAATATATTGTTACAATTTACATTCGTATTCACCAAAGTCTTTGGCCCGTTATCGTGGTCTGTTAAATAGTACCTTTTATATAAAATCCTGCCTTAGTCCAGATGGAAAGTACCTATTAAGTGGCAGTTCGGACGAAAAAGCCTACATATGGAATTTAGACTATCCGGATGAGCCTTTAGTGGGTTTAGCGGGTCATACGGTAGAAGTAACATGTGTGGCTTGGGGTTCTACCCATGACAAACCCATTATTACTTGTAGTGATGATGCACGACATAAAATATGGCGTATTGGACCGGAAGAGTTATCGCATTCAGAAGTAACAGAAAACTATCGAGGCCAGGCGGAATATGTTAGAACATTTTCAAAACCTGCTGCAGGACATACAGCATCAACACATAAATATAATTTACGGGATTTAGAAAGTACCCCAAGATCTTTAAAGAGGCTAGTAGAAAAAAATGAAAGAACACCAAATACAGTAGAGAAGGTATCAACGAAACGTAGTTTCCTAGAAATGTTGGGTTGTGCCGCATCTAATCAAACGGGATATGAAAATGCAGACATGGATTTGCAGGAACCAAAAAGACCAAAAACTTTAGAAACAAGAGGGAGAAGACTTTTTAGTCCTTGTACCTCACATGGCAATGGTCCCTCTACAAGCACTGCTGCCGGTTTATCAGCGAGAAGTATTTTTAAACAATTGTCTAGTATACCAGAAGAATGTTGTGTTTCACTAACAGCTTCAGCAACCACAACAAGTCCTTTGACACACCATGAATCATTAAATAATGATTCAAATCAAGAAAATACACAACAAAGTACGGTTTTACAGACACCTCCTTCCAGTGTCAGTATTTCGAAAATTTTAAATATGGCAAATACTCCTTCTCCATTGGCCGAAAGACTGCCAGGTTTGGAAATGAATCTCTCTTCAGTTTCCTTTACTTCACCGCCATCTACGGGTTTACAAGCTAGTCGTACGTCCTCCACACAACCATTTTCTTCTATGATCTATTCACCCACATCAAATTTACCCAATTATGTGTTAGATGGTGAGGCACCACATTTGGGTATCATGTCACCAAAACGTAAGTTAAAAGATAAAGTAGATTGGTTAACAAATTTACGTAAACAAAAATTAATGTCCTCATGTCGAGGGACATCGATAACGGAAAAAATTCAAGAACATCATCAGCAATCATCAGCCAATACAAATGATGGTGCAGCAGGAGGTAGTTGTACATTAACGCAAGTATCATCACCACGTTTACAAAGTCTAAGAAAATCAGAGATTAGTCCTAGATCAACTACACCCAGAAGACGATTATCACAAAATCTTCATATGGGTTCACCCTCCTCTTCGTCACAAAATCATCAACCTCGTACACCCACTTCAAGTAGAAGAAATAGTGAAACAACTCTTTTAAGATTTTTTAGTGTTCGAAATCAAAATTCGACATCTACGGCCACCACTTCATCGAGACAACAAACATCTTCGTTATCTTCGGCAGATATAGGTGAAATGAGACCATTATCTCCTATTACCACCACCTCTTCCTCTTCTCATAATTCACATATTAGCTCTACTAACAATACTTCCACATCGTCATTACACACACCGGCTCCTACAGCCACCACCTGCACTGAGTGATTTAGTTTTTCTTAGTTTTAAATTTAATTTTTTTCTTTTATTTCATTTTACCTTATTATTATTATCTTTTCTCTTCTATTTTCTTTTAATTTATGTGTTAATAAACGTTGTTTTCTTTACTAGCTTTCACGTTAATTTACATTTTTAGTACTATATTTTTTGTTTAGTATTGTATATTATTTAGTTGATAAGTTTAAATTTAATTGAATTTTTTAATATTATTAATTTATTTAAAATTCTAATTTGAAAAGAATTTTAATCATTATTTTTTTTATAGAATTTATTTCTAACAAAAAATTGGCAACCAATTTTTCTGTTTTTAAATATTTTACTATGTTTCTGTGTTGAAAATCGATTCACAAAATCAATAAAGACTTATAGCGGTATTCATAAGTTAAAACTAACGACTAACATTAAGTGCACAACTTTTTTACACACAAATTCCTATAAGGGCAAGTTGTGCGTGCAGTCGTTATTTTTGAACTTATTAATAGCGACCTTATAAAATTATTTATAAACATATATTGTTTCCTTTTTCTGGTGTTTTTTAAGCACGAGCAATCTTTTTCCAATTACGTAATATTTTTAATAAAAAGTGCTTTTTTAATAAAAGGTGATTTTTTAATAAAAGGTACTTTTTGGAAAAGTTACTTTTTTAATAAAAGGTATTTTTTAATAAAGGTACTTGTTTCACCCCAGAAGTGCATCGATATTTTTCTAGCTGTTGTTGTTGTTGTTGTAGCAACGGCTCCTACAATAAAATATGTAAGCATATATAACAATATCATTAATCTTCTTGTTCTGCTGACTCAGCTAGATCCAGACCAAGGAACCGGGCCGCCTCAATCGGGTGGGTCCATAGTGACGTGGGATCTAGGTGAGTCGGGTTTGACGTGCAGCCAAAGAGGAGGTTTACGTCGTGGGGACCTCTCTGGCATGCGGGACATGTGTTCGGGATGGTGGGCTCGATCCGAGAATTAAGGTGTGAACACCATCCCGAACGCAATTGCGCGAGGAGAACTCTTGTAGATCGAGAGTCCTCTCCTCGTTCTCCGCAATAGGTGGGGGACGACCTCCAAGAACGATATTCATCCGGTAAGAATTGATGGCGTCATTTACCGCGTCCCGATGACTATCGTTTATACTTGCCCTATAGGATGCTTCGTCCAGCTGATCTCTCATGTAACGCTGGACCGTGCCCTCAAAGATACGATGGTCCTTTATGACATGCCTCGGGGGGGGGGGGGGATCCACCTCCGTAAGATGGTGATTCGGGTAGTTCCTCCGATGACATCCCAGCAGGAACTGCTTCGAGAGCATTTGGCAGTGTTCCTTTACTGTTAGGACCTTCGTTTCCTCGTGAAGATGTTGAACCGAGGACATTTGTAGGCATGCCGTAATGGTCCTGAGGGCAGAATTTTGCCAGGTTTGGAGCTTTCTCCACTGGGTATCGCTGACTCTAGGCGACCACACTGGCGCAGCATAATTAACCACTGACCGACCAATTGTTTTGTAGGTTGCCAACAAGGTTTCTTTGTCCGTACCCCAAGAGCTGCCGGCTAGCGACTTGAGGACCTTGTTCCTACTCTGCATCTTGTTGTAAATTGCAGTGTTGTGCGCTGAAGACATGAACAGGCTGTCGAATGTAACCTTGTTGCTGTTGGGACGAGATCGGGGTCATCGCGACCGTTGATGTCAAGCCGACGATGTCGCCGACGTTGACAACTCCGATGACGATGAGCTGTTACTTTGGCCTATACAGCATGGGGCCACGTAATTGCCGTACCAGTCCCTATGGGTTCTTAACCCACTGCAGTTTCTACTGCTGTCCTTCCTGAGGTGAACCCACTGATTGCAGATGTTACACCTGACTGATGTTCCGCCAGAGTGTAACCGGTCCTGGCAAACCGAGCAGAACCATGGTCCTGGATTTTGTTCGATTCCGGCACGGACCAAAAGGATATGGAGCAAGTTCGCCGGATAAAGTTGCTCCAGGTTAGAAAAAAGAAGAGGGCATACATATGTACGTATTGTGGGTTTGTTGAGTTGGCATTCCTTGGTCGGGGCTTGTTGGGCTCCGAGTCGTTCCGGTACGAAGAACCGAGTGCCGTGGGAACGTCTAGCTGTTTGTGAAGCACGGTTGATGTTAGTTGAATCGACTAACAATGCACTTCTAGGGTTAATAAAAAGTACTTTTTTTATAAAAGCTACTTTTATAATAAATAAAATTAACTTTTTAATAAAAGTAACTTTTTAATAAAAGTAACTTTTTAATAAAAGTAACTTTTTAATAAAAGTAACTTTTTAATAAAAGTAACTTTTTAATAAAAGTAACTTTTTAATAAAAGTAACTTTTTAATAAAAGTAACTTTTTAATAAAAGTAACTTTTTAATAAAAGTAACTTTTTAATAAAAGTAACTTTTTAATAAAAGTAAATTGCCAACAGTACAAAAAAATAGTACAGGAATAATACTAGCTCTGTTCCACGTACGTTACCGCGGGTACCCGCGGGAACCCAATCTTACCAAAAAGCGTTTCTGTTGTTAAAAATTGGGTAAATGAGAGCGTTGATGAGAGAATAATTTGTTTCTCTTTTTACCAGAAGTTACCCGTACTTTTTTTGCGGGTAAAATGGTAAAACTGTCAAATCACTAGTTTTTTATAAATCAGCTGTTTTAAATTTGTAAAAATAATTAAAATATTAACAAAACTTGTAAACAATAATTAATATTATTAACAAATACCACGTTATAACATTTTTCCTTTGTTCCCTTCGATATTTTATTCTTAAAAATAGTTTTTGTTTATATGAATAATTTTGACGTTAATTTTTGGGCTTGAAATGTGGTTTTGTGCGTTCCAGGTATTGTGAGCAATTTTACCATTTTTTGAGATAATTATTTGTTTACTCTCATTTTACCAGACTTTACCCAGAATTACGTGGAACAAACCTACTGTTTTTTTTTCGTTATGCCTGTACCATTCAAGAAGTGCGTTGCCAGTACGGTTTTCTGCAAATTTACGACGGTTTGGTAAATTTATTTAATTGGCAATTTTATTCAATTTATCTTATTTAATCAGAGCTTTAAAGAATTAATTCCCTTTTGGATGAATTGACTACCAATCGAATTCAATTTCCTCTTAAGTAATTCACTGAATTCGTTCAGCAGAACGCTTTCATCAAACAACAAATTGAAAGAATAAATTCAATTGCAATCGTCCTTTTTATTAAATCAAATGAATTCACTGGTGAACGCGTTCAATTTTATAAATCGAACGGAAAAAATTTGTTCAATTTCATTTTCGTTCAGTGAATTAAAATAAAATTACGTTCAGTGAATTAAAAAAAAATACGCTCACTAAATTAAAAAAAAACCGAGTAAAAAGGTTAAAGTCGGGCATGCCGACTATACCATACCCTACACCAGTCTGGGTAAAAGCCAACTAATGTTTGGATCCGAAATCCGAATGGGTTAAAATGGGGCTTGTGTCAAAATTTTCTATAATGTGAGTCAGCTCACCAAATTTCATTAAAATAACTTAATATTTGCGACCTGCAGTTTGTAAGCAAGCCAATTTTGGGGGACCATTATATGGGCACTAGGTCTAAACATGGACCGATGTTCACCAAAATAAAAAGGCTGCGGTATTGGGCCAACATAGGTCTGTGTACCAAATTTCATCAAAATATCTTAATATTTACGACATGCAGCGTATAAACAATATAATTTTGGTAGGACCCTTATATGGGCACTAGGTCTAAACATGGACCGATTTTAACCAAAATCAACAGGCGTCGTCCTTGGGCGGACATAAGTCGGTGTACCAAGTTTCATCATAATATCTTAATATTTGCGACCTGTAGAGTGCGCACAAGAATGCATGGACAGACAGACAGACGAACGGACGGACAGACGGACATTGTTAAATCGAAATAAAAAAAATTCTGAGCCGATCGGTATACTATAAGGTGGGTCTAGGACCAATATTTTTTGGTGTTACAAACATCAGCACAAACTTATAATACCCTGACCACATAGTGGTGTAGGGTATAAATACGTTCACTGAATTAAAAAAAAAATTAGGTTCAATGAATTGAAAAAACAAATTACGTTCACTGAATTAAAAAAAAAATACGTTCACTGAATTGAAAAATAAAAATCTGTAATATCTGTAAAGTTTTTATTTTTATTGCTAAAAGGCTTTATTTTTGAATCATGTAGGTTGATAAACAGCATCCGGTGT
Organism: Leucophora obtusa; assembly: GCA_949987735.1. Taxonomy (NCBI): domain Eukaryota; kingdom Metazoa; phylum Arthropoda; class Insecta; order Diptera; family Anthomyiidae; genus Leucophora; species Leucophora obtusa. The sequence continues at coordinate 42,197,377 of OX465299.1, read as the reverse complement.
CTAATTTGTTTATTTTTACTAGCACACGCTGTAAAATTGCTTATTTAAAAATTTTATTTCTACATTATTGTTATCTTCTACTGAACGGCAGAAAACATACTTTGAATTCAGTGAACTTATTTTATTTTTTCAATTCAGTGAACTTATTTTATTTTTTTTTTCAATTCAGTGAACTTATTATTTTTTTTTTAATTCACTGAACGTAATTTTATTTTTTTTAATTCACTGAACGGAAATTAAATTGAACGAATTCAGTAGTGAATTAATTCAGTAAGGAATTAATTCATTTGATTTAATAAAAAGAACTATTGCAATTGAATTAATTCTTTCAATTTGTTGTATGATGAACGCGTTCAGTTCAACGAATTCAGTGAATTACTTAAGAAAAGGAATTCATTCAATTCTAGAGATAATTGAATTCGATTGGTAGTGAATTCATTCAAAAAGGAATTAATTCTTCAAAGCTCTGAACTAAACAAATAACCTAAAGTTAACACAAACTGAAAAAATGTCCCCTTAGTGCCATCAATAACTTTAGGTTATTTGGTTGTTAAAGGCAATGGCTGTAATTAAAACTTACCTTCTAATTTATAAGTGTATCAAGGGTTTTCATAACCAAAATTTCAGTTTTGAATTAATCACTTTTATTCGTCTCAATAAATTGTCAAAAAAACATGTTCGTCCTTAAACTATTGCTTAATGCTTCTTAGATTTAGTATTCGGTATGGAACCATTAGAAGACTTCTGTTGTTTCATATTATTTAAATCCTGTTCGCGTATGTCACTACTGTGATTTAAAGTCTTAAACATATTACGACCCACACCAAATAATAAAACCAAATGGCATAAATGTAAAGCAAAACTAGAATAGTGAGTACTAGGATAGGTATTCCAACAGAATTCTATGAGACCTAATATAAGATAACGTAACCCTAAACTATAACATGTAGACCAAGCCAAATATGGTAAAGAGTGAAAATACCAAACATAGAACTGATAATGTAGAGAACGAGCACATAAAACACCAATAAAATTACAAACAAAAAAGGGCAATAAAGCCAATTGTGTACATTGATCAAAGTGTATGGAAACTTTATCGTCTGTTTGCATTGGGGTGACTGGTTTTTCTGTTTGAGATTTAAAGGGTCCCTTTAGACCAGTAGATTTTTGTAGACCTTTTTCGAAACTGTATAGAAAAGCTTCTTGATCAGCAGAAAGTTTTTCTTCAGTTACATTTGTGGAAGATTTTTTAATTTTCTTGCCTTTATTCTCATTACACTTTTTATTCTGTTGCTCCAATTGTGGCTGTAATTGACATTGTAGTTGCCGAAGACGAGCATAATTTTTGAAAAACATTATAGATGGTTTAGCAAACACTACCAACAATAGAAGATGTAACCCCAAGAGCGCCAAATGAAAATATTTGTTTTCGAAAATTTCTTTAGGTAAAAATCTATAATTTACAGTCCATTTATGTTCAAATACACGGCCTAAATCAAAACTGCCTTTTAAATATTGCAAAGGATAGGTTAAGAAAAAGGGTAAACCCAATAACAATTGCAAAAAGCCACATACAGCCAACTGTAAAATGGTCTTCGTAAAACCCAAATTAATTATGTAGAATATTAATAAGGCAGGGGAAAATAAAAGAATATTCATTTTACAACCTACTCCTAAACTAAAACATATACTACCCAAAGTCCAACGACGATCCATAAATAAATTTAGAGCAGCATACAGAAAGAGTATGGCGACAGGATCATTGAACATTCTTAAGATATAGATTGAATGTATGCGGTATGATGTAAATGCACTTATTACTAAAACATATGGTGGCACTTTGCGACTCTTGGAATAGAGTCGTAAAACCAACCACATTTGTAGTAAATAAATTGTACCAAATAGATATTGAGCCAAACGTATATTCTGTCCATTGGAGGTGATGAAATATAATGTAGAATAGATGTAAACAAAAGCAGCTGGATAAACCAAAGGTCCTGTATCACCTAAAAAATAGAAACAAAGAATTATGTTTAATATAAAAAAATAATTGCGCAATTTTTAAAAAATTAAAATTCAAAATAATAGGGGTTTTCATGTAAATTAGTTTTCTAGTTGTAAACCTGGTATGTTTATGAGCTTAATGTCAGTGTAGAATAATTTTTTGTAATTCTTATGCCTAAGTCGTGCCCCCTATTAGTGGTATAAGTGATTCAAATTGCAACTAAATGGATAACATTTTCTCAAAAATTATCCCCTCAATTCAAAAATGCTTTGTAATGTTATAGCAGGTTTTTTAGACGCTTTTTAAAAATTGTTATTCGGCAACACTAATAATTCAGATTTGAGTGCATGCACCAGTGATGGTGTTTGAGAATTTTTGTTTGGTGCCTAAATGATGCCAAAAAAGTGCCAAAAAAGCTTTAAAAGTGCCAAAAAAATTAAGCAACATGCAAATGTTTCAAAAATTATGTTCAGCTTTTATTTCAAATATTTATACATTTAAACCCTTATTCTAAACTTTATAACAATAACAAAATTGTCACAAAACTGGTGTGAATGGAAATTATTATAATTTTGGTATTCTGAGAAAAATTGTCACAGCAAAACCTTGACAAAATTATCATGTAACAAAAATCACATAACAAACAAATATTTTCATTTGTCAACAATTTAAAATATAAAAATTTTATTTTCTTTTAAAGAATGTTATGTTTCTTCATAGAAATAAAATATGAAATACCTAATTCATATTTTGAGATATTATTTTAAGATGCATCAAACCTTTTACCGATTCTAAAATTCCTGCAAATTCCTCCAAAAGATTACGTATAAACATGGGATTTTTGAGACTAAAGTTGTTTGGAATAAGCTCAGGGTGCTTGATGCTAAAATTTAAAGGAAACTCCATGCGCTTACAACTAGTTCTCTTGTGTTCTGCGGTTCCTGGACATTTTTTTAAGTTTTCATTTCATTTAAGATTTCATAAAAAAATCGAAAAAATCGTAATTTTTTACAAATTACAATTTTTTGATAATTTAATTTTATTTTTGGCAGAAAAAGCTTTCACCATTGTATTGTTTGTCATAAAAAAATAGAATACCATAACAAATTTTTGAAAAATTCCAGTGACAACAATAGAATCAATTCAAGTTTTTCTAATTTTATCCCCATTGCTTTTATTTTTAAAGATCAAAATAATGATTAAATTGTCCCCGAAGAACTAGAAGCTAGTCCAGAAAATTGTAGAAATTTTTAGTGTAGCGATAGTTTTTTAATTTTGGTACCCGTTCTAAGTAGGCATGGCTTTTAATGAAAAACCAGCGATATCGACCTTTTATCAAATTATATAGAAATTTTCTTAAAAAGTGCCAAAATTCTATAAAGAGTGCCATGGTGCCATTGAACATTCAATAGTGCCACAAATGGCACTTTTGTGCCACTTTTACCAACAGTGGCATGCACCGGGCATAGATCTGTTACTCTTTGACATTCGCTATCAGTGCACGTATCTCATGAGAATGTGTTGGACATACGTGGTATACCTATACAAAAACATTTCAATGTGTGTGTAAAAATTTGTTTGACAAAAGAAGAGACACATCTATTTCCAGTGTTGCCATTTCAGTGCTTTCCGGGTATTTTTTGGTGCTTTTTTCCTACCCGTACCCGGTGATTTTTTGCAAATACCCTTTTAAAAAAAAGCGGGTATTTACAGTGCTTTTTCAGATTTCTGGCAGTGCTTTTAGTGCTTTTTGTACAGTTTATAATTTTGGTATTTCTTCTCGTTTTTTAAATTTTTCTTGAATTTTCTGTCAAAGTTGAAAAAATAATACGAACTATACAAAAAATACATTTTTTCACAATGTTTGTAGTACAATTTTAAATAGCAACTTCGTTATATTAAAACTTAAAATTTTTTAAATATTAGTTTGGTGCTTTTTACCCTTTTTTGGTTATTTTTTGAACCTTTTTTACATGATTTTACAAAGCTAAAATGTGTTTTTAAATTCTTTATTAAAATTAAAAAAAAAATTAATATCGTGCTGTTTTACCCCATTTTTGGTAAATTTTTACCCTTTTTACCCGTTTTCATAATGCTCACGGTGCTTTCCTGCCTTCAAGGGTTGGCAACACTGTCTAGTTATCAATGCACAGGGTGCTACTTTCGCAGTTGAGAGAAAATATCGATCTTTTAATATAACAAATAAAAACGGATTAATTTTCTACATACATAGTTACAATTTTGCAAATACGAATAACCTGGGATAAGATCAATTTATTTTTTAAAATGCGAACTGAACTCAGATTTTTCTTTCCTTAATTTTTTTTATATATCTTTATCAAATCAACACTTCTCTTCTTAGGGCGCATTTACACGCGAGAGAAAACTGCTAGAGATAGAGCAAATTACACGTCTAAATACCTCTATTGTGAACGATTTTAGCAAATTAATTTAATTTAATTTTATTTACAATTTCAAACCAAGCCCATAGGGCCAAATATGGCTCACAATACAACTCACTAAAAAGAGAGGTATTTTTCGCTCTATCTCTACCAGTTTTCTTTCGCGGTTAAATATGCCTTTATATTTTTGAATATTTTTTGAAAAAAGTGCTTTGAAAAAAAGTGAAAAATTGTTTTTCCAAAACATATGGCAACCCTGGAAGTAAAATTTTTGTTTATATTACATTTATTCCTGAGCAAAAACTACCTGGTTTTTGGCTCTTCTAGTTTTTAACTTAACAAAACTAATACAAAAAAACAATCAAAAACTAGTTTTGTAGAAAAACTAGGTGGTTTTTGCTCAAGTATAAATGTATTATTATAGTCAAGGCCTCAAGGTACCTATCAGATGCTTTCTACACCATTGTAATATCGCCTTCCAATCGAAAGTTATAGACTCTTAAAAATAGATGTGACTTTAAAGTCACATTGGCAAGAACTGTGCACAATTGAATGAATTCCTTGACCAAAAATGTAATTAATTCAATCTGAATGAATTCGTTAGTGAATGAATTCTTTAATTTAATCCTTAAGCGGCCCATACATTAAGGAACATTAAGTAGGGAACAAAAAATATCAAAAAATTTTGTAAACACGAATTGCACGAATGTCAACACGAACATTAACATACACAAATCAACATTCGTAAAAAATTTGATTCGCATTAAATCCTGGTTTTTTCTAATTATTAAATTCATTCCTTGGATTAAAAAATTTAATTGTAGGGAATTCATTCCCAAAAGGAACTATGGCCTTTAGGCTAGGCTATTGTTATAAATAAAGAAATTAATCGTTGGGTTTTATTTAAAAATAAGTATATATAATTTAAAATAACTATTTCATTCAATTTCCATATTGCTTTTGTTTGCCGTTTACAGGTTAATTGTGGTGTCACAACGCCCAGTTCGATTGTGATTTTCACTGTTGCCATAACGGCGATTTTCTCGTCAGATCTAGCGATTTTATTTTGAACCTAGCCGGAAAAATTGTAGTGTACACGCAGAAAAAAAACAGGTGGAACTTTAGCTAAGTGATATGTAATTATACAACTACATAAGTTCGAAGTAAGTTTTACAAATTTCTAGCAAAATATATGCAATTTTTTGGATATTTTCCACTACATATGTATATATTTTGCAAGGATTGTATATATTTTACAAAAAAATGTGGATATTTTACTAGAACTTTGTAAAACTAACTTGAAAATTATGTAGTTGTATAATTACATAGCTCTTAGGTAATATTTCCCCAGTTTTTTCTGTGTGTAGCTAGTAGCCATAGACTAATTACCAAGGACTATTTGCGACGTTTATCAGAACAATAACATTTCAAAATACGTATGAAATTTCATAATATTTGTGTACCCCAAAATCGTACTACAAAATATTATAGTGTGGAAATACTATAGAGATTAATCACAATTGGGTCGACGACAACGAGAATTGCTTTTTCATATATTTTGTATGGGAAGCAAAATGTCGCCGTGTCGACTTTGTTTTCACGCAAATTTAATATACAAGACTATTATTTTTCTTGTGAAAAAGTGACATTTTGTGTTTATTGTGATTGTGGCTTTCTAATTACATAAAAAAGATTTCCATATTCAGAATTTAAATCACTATTTAAGGCCTTTAAAATTTGAGTCAATTTTTTCCACGTGAAAAATAACTTACGGAGCTGATATTGCATGATATGTTTACAAAATTGGAAAAAACTAATCAAAAGGGATAATATAAACAATTTAAGTGATAAAATCTAAAAATTGTGCAAAGCTAATAATTAATAACAATGAAAATTAAAAGTTTTTGTCAGAAATATATGATCCGTTTTTGTTTATCTATAACTGCAGCTTTTCTGCCCCATCCCGTTACGTTAGGGTACGTCACGTCTACGTATGGCTAATGAGCCCTTAAGCGGAGAATACACGAAGGAAAATTCGTGAAAAATGCCCATTTTTTTACGAATGTTCATTCGTGTTGACATTCCCGCAATTCGTGTTATCAAAATTTTTTGATATTTTTTGTTCCCTACTCAATGTTCCTTCATGTATTCTCCGCTTTAAATCTAGTAATTATCTAGCGATTTTTGGGTCTGATCTAGCCATTTGTTTTGAAAATTTGTTGGCAACAGTGGTGATTTTTCTGCGTTTTGTCATTTATATATTCGTTTGAAGAAGCATGGCAGTTACGGCATTTCATCAGCTGTAAATTTTGTGAAAGAGTTTCGTGCGAGGGAGATTCCTACAAATTTACATAAAAATGATAACGTATAATCGACTAAATTTACATTTATTACGAAAAGTATCAATTAAAAGTATAGGCCAACCAACGTTACTATCCATCGATAATGTAATTGTCACAAGACAGCACACGAAATCCTTGACCAGCGTAAATTCCACCAATGGAAATTTCATAACATCAACACATGGAGGGGGTCTTCTAAAAGAGCAACAAAAGCAAACACAACAACGAAGTTTTTATACCTCTAGACCAGTGAATGCTAAAGATTATTATCAAACATTGGGAGTAGCTAAAAATGCCTCAGCCAAAGATATAAAAAAGGCCTACTATCAATTGGCTAAAAAATATCATCCGGATACAAATAAAGCTGATCCAGATGCGGGACGAAAATTTCAAGAAGTTTCTGAGGCATATGAAGTATTAAGTGATGACACTAAACGTAGAGAATACGATACGTATGGTCAAACCTCAGAGAGTATGGGTAGACAAGGTGCCGGAGGATTTGCTGGCCAGGGTCCTGAAGGTTTTTCGCAAAATTGGCAATTTAGATCGACTATAGATCCAGAAGAACTATTTCGAAAGATATTTGGTGAAGGCAATTTCCGTTCAAATTCATTTGATGATTTTGCCGGGTCGCAATTTGGTTTTGGTCATTCTCAAGAAATGATAATGGATTTATCTTTTGCTCAGGCTGCTAGAGGTGTAAATAAAGATATCAATGTTAATGTTGTGGATACTTGTAACAAATGTAATGGAACAAAATGTGAACCTGGAACAAAACCTGGCAAATGTCAATACTGTAATGGCACTGGTATGGAAACTATATCAACTGGACCATTTGTTATGCGTTCCACATGTCGCTATTGCCAGGGAACACGTCAATATATAAAATATCCCTGTGCTGAATGTGAGGGTAAGGGTCAAACTGTACAAAGAAGAAAGGTTACAGTACCCGTGCCGGCTGGCATTGAAAATGGACAAACAGTACGCATGCAAGTGGGTAAAAAGGAACTTTTCATAACGTTCCGTGTGGAACCTAGTAAATACTTTAGACGTGAAGGTGCTGATGTTCATACAGATGCTACAATTTCATTGGCTCAAGCTGTTCTAGGTGGCACTATACGTGTTGAGGGTGTTTATGAAGATCAATGGTTAAATATTGAACCGGGCACCTCATCGCATCACAATATATTTCTACGCGGCAAGGGTTTAAAGCGTGTTAACACTCATGGTCATGGTGATCATTATGTAAATATTAAAATAGAAATCCCCAAAAAATTAACTAAAGAACAAAAAGATTTACTACTACGATATGCTGAATTAGAAACGAATACTCCGGGATCTATACACGAATTAGCAAAACGACAAGATGGCAGCAAGAAAGCAACGTAAAGTATTATCAAAATCAAATTAGAGAAATATAAAAACAGTTTTTTTATTAACTATTAATTAAAACATATTTTAGATATTCCTCTCAAAATTCCACAAAAAGTGAAAAAGATTCTGCCCCAAAAAATGATGATAAAAATGCATCAACAAAATCATCGCAATCTTCTTCTAGCTCATCTACAGAAGTGGATGATAAAAAGGATTCCGGCATATTTTCAAAACTAAAATCCATGTTTAACTAATTGGCCATGTTTTGAATGTTTTATTGAAATTTTGTGTCTTTTATTTCTTTATGAATTGCTAAAAGGTGTTAGTAAATCAGATGCTTATTTAATTTTTTTTTTATAAAATGTTTTAAATTTTATAAAAGCTACACCACTACAAATTGTTATGTATAATAATTGTTAGTTATTTTAAATTAAAAAATAACAATAAAATAGACAATTAAAACAAAACACAAGTAAAAGCGTTAAATTTGGCTTTATTTTTTAATTTTACTTTTTGTTACGTACCCTCGTATTCTAAGTTTAAAATCTTCTCTTAAAAATGTATTTGCTTTCAACTATATTCATAGTTAATATTGATCAGGGCAGAGACTTTAATGCAAATGCATGTTTGTAGTCGTTAATCCAAAAATGATTTATACTTTTCCGAATCAAAGAATTTGCAACAAACTGGCATCGATTTGTTGTTGTATATTTTGTTATAAATACATATTTTGCTTTTAAGTGCATATTTTTCATTAAATTGCATATTTTTGCATATTTTTTAAAAAAATAAAAATTAGATTTAACGAAAAAAAATAAAGAAGGAAAAATTTGCAAACCTTAACGCAGCACTTAAATAGAAGGTATACATCAAATTGTCATCTACTTTGACATTTGTATTGGATTTAATCTTTTACCAAACGCTCTCGAGTAACAAATATGATTTTTAAAAATCGATTAATTTGAAGTGCCTTTTTGATTTTAAGCGTTTGTTTTTGGACCTTTAGTGCATATTTTGTTGGTTTTTAGTGCATATTTCCATTTAAATGCATATTTTTCATTTTTACTGCATATTTTAAGCGCATATTTTCAATTTTTAAGTGCATGAAAGTCGCTGCCCTGATAATGATCATCGAAGTTGTTTTATATTTTTTTAAAACAAGTAACGAATTCAACTATGCACTCAAAAAATTTGACAGTTACTACATGAGAGTTGTTTGTGTAGTAACCCGAAGTTGATGTTTTAACTGTAATTACAGTTCTTTTTCTATGAAAAAATGCAAAACAAATGTTATGACAGTTGTTTAAGAAAACTAACAAAAAGTATTGTAATTACCAGTGCAGCGACTTTCATGCACTTAAAAATCGAAGATAAAATATGCAGTAAAAAATGCAAAATATGCACTTAAATGAAAATATGCACTAAAAATCCAAAAATATGCACTAATAATCCAAAAATAAACAATTGAAACCAAAAAAATGCACTTTAAATTTATAGATTTTTAAAAATCATATTTATTACTCGGGAGCGTTTGGTTAAAATTTAAATCCAATTAAGATTTGCAAATTCTTCTTTTTCTTTATTTTTCATTAAATCTTAATTTAAATTTATTAAAAGATTTGAAGAAAATATACAATTTAATGAAAAATATGCACTAAAAATCATAAAATATGCAAAGAAATATACACTTAAAAGCAAAATATGCATTTTTATTAAAATATGCAACAACAAATCGATGCCATTTGTTGCAAATTTTTTGATTCGGAAAAGTATGTATATGTTCAAAATAATCTTTGGATTAATGACTACAATGCCCTGGTAATTACTTTACAGTAGTTTGAAGCAGATATCTTCAATATAATTAAGAACTGCCAAAACAGTAAACAGTTACTTTTCCTAGGCATTTAAAAAAAGTTTCGCTGTTTAAAAATTTATGTACTAAAAATTTGTCAGTTAATTTTACGACATTATTAGTTATTTTTAATGCATTTGTGAAGTTATTTTTCAACAGTTAATAATAACAACATTTTTAGTTATTTTAAAGGTAAATATTTTTATGACCTCTTTAACTGCATAAATGTATGTATCTTTAACTGTCATTTTCAGTACATTCTACCGACGATGTACGATCTTACCCCTAAATTCATAAACGCTTTGTAAAATTATAGGAGGTGTTTATTGAACAAATTTTGTATGAAAATTTCGTTTTTTAAACCTCCTATAACTTTACAAAGCATTTATGAATTGAGGGGTTAATTTATATTTGTTTTGAAATTTTGTCTTAAGCCCCCCATACATTTACATTATTATGTGCGTTCCCGACGTTACCGCGGGCACCCGCAGGAACTAAAAACAGCCCAAACTATAACAATTTACACCCAATTTTGAGTACGGGAACGCCTTTGGGCTAGTTTGGGTAACCCAAAATCGCCATGTTTTTATAAAAAACTCTGAATAGTGCATCTACTTTTCTGAAGAAAACCTCGTACAAAGAATGTATTCCAAGCTATATTCTCAGATTATTATGAAATTTTGATATTTAATGGAGAAAAGAAATCTAAGATCAACCTGTCTAATTCGTCCACCTCGGACGAACCCTATCTAACCCCATATTCTGACCACTTAAATTACCGAGGTGGTCAAAAACAGTGAGATGTTCATCTTACAATTTTCGTTTCTACAAAATATTGAAATTTCATTAAAATAACATAGTGAAGTAACTTCCTTGTTAGATATTAACTAATTATTCGTTTAGAAAACTATGAATTGTAAGATATTTAACTCACCAAAAAAGATTCTGCGTTATTTTTTTTATTATTGAACAACTTTGCGATTCTAATAATTTTTCTTAAAGAAAAAGTCTTATAGTCAATTTTATGTATAATCAGAACTAAGATCGATTTGTTTCTTAAATATTTCTTAGGTAAGAATTTTTCAAACAACATTTCTTATTTAAGAAATATTTAAAACAAAAATCGATCTTAGTTCTGACTATAGAACTGACCCTTAGATTTCAACAAATTATCTGCCTAGGAAACCAGTAGGCATTTTCCCAAACCAAAAACACAGGATTAATTGATATTAAAAAAAAGTAATATTGTGATACTTTTTGCCATCAAAATCAATCAAGATAAAAGAATTGTAGGTAGATTTTTTAAAAATTCTGGAGTGGGCAAAAATCAGTCTAGGGTGGGCTTAGCCCATATGGATAAAAATTGAAATTATTTCTTATTGAATTAATTCACCACTGAATTCGTTAAATTTCTTTCACTTTTGTTCAGTAAATTAAAAAAAAAATACGTTCAGTGAATTAAAAAAAAAAAAAAAAATTATGTTTATTGAATTGAAAAACAAAAAATTACGTTCACTGAATTCAAGAGCTGTTTTCTGGCGTTCAGTATGCAGTGGAGTTGAAATAATACAGCCACTTCTTATTGGTTGGTGGATTGAGATAAAACTTAGCGGTTGACCCACGGGATTTTTTTCAACTTATCTCAATTTTTTTTTCTATTTTGTTATAAAGAATAGTAATAAATAAGAAATGGCTGATTTATTTCCAAAATATGTTGAAAACAGTCCACTGTGTACTAAACGGCAGAAAACAGCTTTTGAATTTAGTGAACGTGTTTTTTCGTTTTCAATTCAGTGAACGAAATTTTTTTTTTCAATTCACTGAACGTATTTTTTTTAGTTCACTGAACGCAAATGAAATTGAACGAATTCAGTGGTAAATTAATTCAGTAAGAAATCAATGCATTTAATAAAATTAACTATAGCAATTGAATTTATTTTTTGTTGAACGAGTTCAGTTGCACGAATTCAATGATTTCGTAAGAAAAGGAATTGATTCAATTCTAAATAAAATTGAATTCGATTGGTAGTGACTTAATTCAAAAACGAATTAATGCTTCCAAGCTCTGTATACAATATATCAAGTTGACAATCAAAATCAGAAGTGTTTTGATTTACTCCATAATATTGCTCAACCTTCAATTTATACACACACGGTCAATATGCTTGCACCACATGGAAAGTTGTGCCATAATATTTTAAATGTATGTGCCGCTTAACTCTGCAAATTTGTTAAAGTAATTTTTACTGCAAAAGTACCCAAACAGACCTAATATAAAACAATCTTGGTGAAGAAAGTTTAGCAACATTGTTGTATTAATAAAAACAAAAATAGACCAAGCTAAAAAATATCCGCCGACACCAAATTGGGATAAAAATATATTTAAATACGTACCTCTTAATAATGCATAATTGGTGGTGCCATTTAGGAAACCCTCACATTCTTGCATATAAGCTATCCAATCAATTTCTGTATATGGAACACGATTAATAACTAAAACATTTAAAAACAATTCGGCCAACAAGATGAATACGGTAACAATTGGTAAAGCAGCCGGCTCCAAGATAAGGTATTTAACAAATTCAAAATTTACATATTTTCTATAGATTTTTTGCATGAAATGTTCACTACTGTGACGTTTATTAGCGGCAGCACGTGCTAAAGCCGCTGGAGGTTTTGTTAAAGGAGGTGCCATCTTCAAATGGACCTCGTTTTTTACTCCACTAAAATATCTAATATGAGGCTATGTTGGCAAAAATGGTGGAGAATAAAAAAAACAAAAATGTTGCTAGGAAAAACAGCTGTTTATTTTTTTATTTAATGTTGACTACATATACGAGTGTGGCCATATTATTGTAACGTTGCTCAACTGTCTAAGGACACACTAGGAAACATGTTGAACTACATCAACGGAGTCTGGCAACGTATAATTTGAATAATTATTCAAATACGTGATTGTTTACACCACAAAGTTTACACATTCGTTGGATCATTTTTGAATAATGATTTTTTGAGTAGTTTTTATCTAATTTCGCTCTTTCCAAAGATATTTGGGGCCAAACTTTACATTTTTACATATTACGTGGAAAACACCAAACCATGAAAAATATCAATTATAATTAAGGCAACATAGAAGTAGCTCTTTTAAAATTGTTTTTCCTTACTGAATTAATTCACCACTGAATTCGTTCAATTTCATTTTCGTTCAGTGAATTAAAAAAAAAATTACGTTCAGTGATTTAAAAAAATAAAATTACGTTCAGCGAATTAAAAAAAAAAATAAAATTACGTTCAGTGAATTAAAAAAAAAAATATGTTCACTGAATTAAAAAAAACAAAAGCCTGTTTTCTGCCGTTCAGTAGAAGAAAATATTTATTTACAAATAAAATTTACAACTTAGCAATTTTACAGCGTTTGCTATTAAAAATAAACAAATTATATATTAAGTGTTAGAGAAACCCGATGCACTTTATCAACCTACATGATTAAAAAATTAAGCCTTTTACTATTAAAAATAAAAACTACAGATATAGATGAATTTGGAAAAAATATAACTATTAATTTTTCAAACTTATGCTTCCCAGTAAAATGTAGATGCTTGACTATGACGTATTTCATTTATACGTTTCTACAATACAATGTTTTCTTCTACTGAACGGCAGAAAACAGGCTTTGAATTAAGCGAACATAATTTATTGTTTTTTAATTAAGTGAACGTAATTTTTTTTTCAATTCAGTGAACGTATTTTTTTCTTTTTTAATTCACTGAACTTAATTTAATTTTTTTAATTCACTGAACGTAATTTTATTTTTTTTTAATTCACTTAACGTAATTTTATTATACTCTACACTACTACGTGGAGAGGGTATTATAAGTTTGTGCTGATGTTTGTAACACCAAAAAATATTAGTCCTAGACCCACCTTATAGTATACCGATCGGCTCAGAATTTTTTTTATTTCGATTTAACGATGTCCGTCTGTCCGTCCGTCTGTCTGTCCATGCATTCTTGCGCGCACTCTACAGGTCGCAAATATTAAGATATTTTGACGAAATTTGGTACACAGACCTATGTCGGCCCAAGAACGGAGCCTATTGATTTTGTTTGAAATCGGTCCATGTTTAGACCTAGTGCCCATAGGGTACCCCCCAAAATTGTAATTTTTACACGCTGCAGGTCGCAAATACGAATATATTTTAATGAAATTTGGTTCGCTGACTTACATGGTCCCAAGGAAAAAGCCTATTGATTCTAGATAGGATCGCTCCATATTTGGACCTATCGCCCACAGGGGCTATATTTTCGATTTTCTCTTCTTTTATGATTTTATAGAAAATTTTGACCGAAGTCCGTTTTAACCCATTCAAATTTCGGATCCAAACATTAGTTGGCTTTAAGTCAGACTGGTGCAGGGTATTATATAGTCGGCATGCCCGACTTTAACCTTTTTACTCGTTTTTTTTTTTAATTCACTGAACGAAAATAAAATTGAACGAATTCTGTGGTGAATTAATTCAGTAAGGAATTAATTCAGTAAGGAATTAATTCAGTAAGGAATTAATTCACTTTTTTCCGTTCGATTTATAAAATTGAACGCGTTGACCAGTGAATTAATTCATTTGATTTAATAAAGAGAACTATTGCAATGGAATTAATTCTTTGAATTTATTGTTTGATGAACACGTTCAGTTGAACGAATTCAGTGAATTACTTAAGAAAAGGAATTCATTCAATTCTAGAGAAAATTGAATTCGTAGTGAATTCATTCAAAAAAGAATTAATTATTCAAAGTTCTGTTCCAGATGTAGTAACTTGTAGTAAGTAAACGAACAAGCTTAATAATATAAAATGTGATTTAAATTACAGACAAAATAAAGTATTTAAATTTAATGAAGATAAAAACTCAGCAAAATCAAAATGTCTTATTTTTAGTTAAAAAAAAAAAATATAATCAATTCAGCAAAAGTTGCTAAAGGTAATAAAACTTTTTGTTGAATATTAGTATACCAAAAACAAAAACTTTACAGAGATATTATATTTTAGTTTATTCCTGAAATTTTAAACACAGAAATTGGGTTTCTGTTATTCTTTTGAAATTATTTAGAAAACTTTGTAAAATATAAAAATGTCCAGTCTTAATTGATCTTTAACTACAATTACAGTTGTTTTTCTATAGAAAATACAAAACAACTGTTATGACAGTTAATTAAAAAATAACTAACGAATAATACTGTAATTTCGTAACAGTTGTTTAAAGCAGTTATTTTTAATAACATAAACAACTACCAAAACAGTATTAGTACAGTAGTACGGCAGTAGTTGGTTTTGTTAGTTATTTAAGAAAGAAAAACTTTTGTTGAATTTCGGTGAATTTCAAAAATTCTAGTTTAGTTTATATTTGTTATTATTGAATATTCTTGGTTTGCATATAAAAATCTGAATTTGGATTTTTTACTTTAAATTTTAAATAGTGTGAGTTAATTCTACAGATTTTTGTAAACGAAAGAAAAACAATGATTTTTTTATTAAAATATCGTCGACCGGCCTGCAAAATGTCACTTGTGTTTTTTAATAGATTTCCAGGAGAGCGAAAAAACTGTTACAAAATCTACTTTTAAGATCTTTTATTGGCATCATATGCTCCTTATAGGAACGAAGGGAATATATATATATGCCTTAATGATGATTTTACTAAATGAAGTCGTGAATCAATAAGGCATATAATGCCAATAAAATACCTTAAAAGTAGATTTTGTAACAGTTTTTTCTCCCTCCTGAAAATCTATTAAAAAACACATGTGACATTTTGCAGGCCGGTCGACGATATACTTTTATAATACCAAACAATTAAGTGTAGAATTAAGGCAGTTTTTACGCGTTTTGTCAGTTTTTTTTTCAAATTTTTATAGTAAACTTTGTCAGTTAATTTTACGACATTTTTAGTTATGTTTAATATATTTGTCAGTAATTTTTCAACAATTAAAAATGACAATATTTTTAGATATTTTAAAGGTAAATACCTTTGCCGCCATTTTAACTGCATATGCCGTTGTCATTTTCGGTAGATTCTGCCGACAAACTTTTTTGAGTGAGTTTATTGTTGGAATTGAATATACATAAATGCAATTTTTTTAAAGCGAGAGGCAACACAAAAAAGTTTACCAATATGTTTAAATTCAGTTAAAAAATTTACTAAATATCAATAATTTTAGTACAATGAATTTAGTATAAATAATTAGTACACGCTACTAAATTTCAGTACATTGTTGTAAACTACAATTTAAAATCAATCTGTAAAATCTAAAAAAAAAATTAAAATCAAATTTAATAAAAAAAAATATTTTTTTTCTTTCAATTGTAAAAAATGTATAATTACTTCAACATACTTGAAATTTGGAGTAAAAATTGCAAAAAGTTCTCCAGTTATTACCTTTTTATCATGGTTGGCAAACACTAACCGTAAGATACCGTCAACGATTCAAAACCCTTTCAACGAACTATTTTTAACCCTAAAATACCACTAACGAAATAACTTAATTACCGTTAACCTTAAAATACCCTAACGAAATAAATTAAAATATCGATAACTTAAAATACCCTAACGATATAACTTAAAATACCGTTAACCGTTAGGTTTTTTTTCTCTAAAAAACATAAAAATTAAATTAGAAAAAAAATAAGTTTGTATGAGTTTGTTTTGATTTATTATAGATAGTATTGTTAACTATACGTACACTCATAAAAAAAAGTTAGTACAAAAGTCTGTCAAACGCGTTCTGTTTCTATTGAACTAATTTTCCTGTTATTTTGTCTTAAAATTTAGGATTGAACTAATATTTTTTGTAAATCTAAATTAGCATTACAACTACTTTCAGCCGTTTTTGAACTAACTTTGCATGCTAATTTTTAGTAATTTGTGTTTCTTAACTTTACAAATTTTTCAGCTAATTTAAACCACGATTATTTTCTAATTATTATATTTTTGTGTCTCTGCTATCAATATCACATAGAGATGGCGCTATATTTTAATTTTTTTTATTATAAGATCGTAAAATAGTTTGTATCTCGGAAACTAAGCGAGATAGAGCAAAATGGACAAAATTCGTCACTCTGTACCAATAAAGTAACCCATATCAGACACATATACTCCCAATAATAAATATGGGCCCGTCTAGGGTCAGATGCCGGATGTCGAAATTTTAAGCGACATTTTAACAGAAATTTGTAGTTAAATCAGGTAAAATTTCTGCTGAATTCAGCTCAAATTTCCTAGCTAATTTAACTAAAATTGTCCGTATATTTAGCAGTATGTAAAATTTAGCTTACCTAAATTTAGCAGACCATGATTTTTAACTTCATTGAAAATTCTGCTGGCGCAAATTCAGGTACTATTCTTGTTATTTTAGCAGAATTTTGAACTATTTGTACGGGCTTTTTTTATGAGTATACGTAAGTTTGTTCGACGTAATTTTGGGTAAAGTCTGGTAAAATGAGAGTAAACAAATAATTATCTCAAAAAATGGTAAAAATGCTCATAATACCAGGAACGCGCAAAACCAACCAGCAAAACATTGGTAATGGGTTAGACATTTTTCACGTATTGCCTGGCAATGGGTACCCCTTTACCTTGGTTTTACTTAGAAACCTAAAGTAATACGTTACTAATATTGTGATACATCAATACTTATGTGGGAGGTATGAAATAATGATTTACCGATATAGAGATATATCACTACTTATTTGGAGGCTTTAAAATAATATATTACTGATATTGTGTTATATAATAACTTATTAATAAGGGTAAAAATAATAATCTGATATCTTTAAAATATAGTACGAAATAACGTAAAATACCGATAACCTTAAAATACCCTAACAAAATTATTTAAAATACCGTTAATCTTAAAATACCCTAACAAAATAACTTAAAATACCGTTAACTCTAAAATAACTTAACGATATAACTTAAAATACCGATTACCTTAAAGTAACCTAACGAAATACTGTTGAAATAACGTTATCACTTATCACCAGGGCAAGGACTTTCATGCAAATGCATATTTGTAGTCAGTGGCCCAAAAATGATTTTGACCAAATACTTTTCCGAATCAAAGAATTTGCAAAAAAATGGCATCGATTTGTTGTTGCATATTTTTGCATATTTTGTTATAAATGCATATTTTTGCATATTTTGCTTTTAAGTGCATATTTTATTGCATATTTTATGATTTTTATTGCATATTTTGCACATTATTGCATATTTTTGAATATTTTTAAATATGAAATTCGATTAAAGAATTTTTGGCAGCTCTGTTGGTAATATAACACTACACTAGAAAGGGAAACACATAGTATACAATATGTTGTCATCCACTAACACATTTTTTATAGATGTAATTTTAAATTAACGTTTTCGGGTGTTATTGCTCACAAACAGAAAGTTGAAAATGTTATAAAAATTATTTTAAGGAAACTTGTCCCTGAGCATTAATTTCTGTCACTTTTTTCTCTGAGTTACGAAAGTGAGTACGATTTTATAGTACACATATTTAAGTTCTATTTTATAATAAAGTTTTTTTCAGGTAAAATGACACACACAAAAATATATTTAACTATGTGTATTTGAAGACATATTCAGTGCGTTCGTTTACTCGAATTTCTTACTACTTTTACTACAATTGCAGTTTTTTTTACTTTTTGTATTGAATTTTTCCAGCTGTAGTAAATATAGTAACTTGTAGTAAGTAAACGAACAAGCTTATTGTAACCGATACCTGAAGTTTTACGTTTATGTTAGTTTTTAATAAATATAATTAAAAAAACATTTATTTTTAATTGCATATTTTTTGGATTTTAGTGCATATTTCGTTATAAATGCATATTTAAGTGCATATTTTCCATTTTATAGTGCATATTTTAAGAGCATATTTTCGATTTTTAGTGCATGAAAGTCCTTGCCCTGCTTATCACTAACTTTATGAAACGGTTGCCAACCCTGCTTTTTATGCATTGGAGATACAATAAAATTTTTGAAAATTAGTAAAAAATATCCGTAATTTGTAATAAAAGAATAGAAAAAATTATTACTAAAAAGGAAAATTGTACTAAAAATCAGTACAAAAGTAGTAAAGTGCAATTGATAACTGTTTACAAATTTTTTACTAACTTTTTTATCTGAATGTACTATAAATTACTAAAAAAATGTATACGATTAATTTAAACACTTAAAATATTAATTGATTCAATTAAATATTTGATTAAAAACAGTTTTTGTTTTTATCATATGCTATTCGATATTTTAGGTTAATTATTTTTTTCTGTATAACTAAAACTTTTGCTGAAAACTACTGTTTCCAATTATTCGACATAGGCGGTTAACCGGTTATTGAATTATTCGAAAAATCACTAAAACTGATTAACCGGTTATTCGGGTCGGTTATTCGAGAAAATTGGCGATTAATCGATTAATCGTTTAAAACAAAATTAATGTATTTCCTTAACTTTTTACCAACAAAAACACAACGAGCTTCATGTTTTTGTTAAATATCAACATGACACATGAACACGATGTATTTAAAAAAATTTTCAAATTAAAAAAGCACATCTACACTAGAGAGAAAATGCTAGAAATAAAACAAAAATTACCTATAATTAGCTCTGTTTTGAATGAGTTTAGCTATTTTGGAGTGTTTTTGCTGCATCTCTAGCAATTTTCTCTCGCGTGTAAACGTATCTTAAGGTTGAAAAGTTTCGGAATCTGAGATTATCTAAATTGAAACTTTTCTTATACTAATAGAAAAATTTATGTAAAATATAGCTGAAGCTATTAAAAATTAGTCAAAAATGGCAAAAAAAAAACTGCTGATACTAGGAGATTTTTTTTCTAAATATTAGAAGTTAAAAATAGCATAACTCAAGGTAGATTTTTTACTTCTTACGTAATTTTTTTTTAATCTGTAAAACTTTGGACACAAAATTTCTTTGAATGAAAATTTAAACAATACTACAATAATATTGCATTTAAAAAAATTATTATCCAAAGTTCTTCCTCCTCCCCTGAAGAAAAAAAAAAAATTAGTTACATTTGAGTAAAATATTAGTTACATGAAAATACCAATTTACTCTACAAAAATTTGGAAAAAAAATTTCTGAATAATAGAGTTAGTAGACTAAAGAATATCATACACCATTGTTATATTTTTTTTTAAGGGCCATTGACAATAAACAAAATTATCCAAAGTTTGAGCTAACATTCCCTTCTGTATTTGTGTATTTAATAAAATTCTGAATTTTTCCAATTGTATTTCAGAAATTTCTATTTTTATTTTAAAAGCATTTTTTCAAACATACATGCTTTCTCTTTCTCTTAAGTCTCACAATTCCTATAAAATTTTCATTATGAAAGAGAAAACATGTATGTTTGTAAAAATGCCTTTTAAAAAAAAGTAGACATTTCTGAAATACATTTGAAAAATTTGAAATGCAATTGGAATTTTTTTAAATACATTTGGAAAATTTTGGAATACAAATAGAGTCTTTTTAAATACATTTGGAAAATTTTGGAATACAAATAGAGTCTTTTTAAATACACTTGGAAATTTCTGAAATACAGTTGGAGAATTTT
The DNA here is from genome assembly GCA_949987735.1 of Leucophora obtusa. Lineage (NCBI taxonomy): Eukaryota > Metazoa > Arthropoda > Insecta > Diptera > Anthomyiidae > Leucophora > Leucophora obtusa. The sequence continues at coordinate 42,176,776 of OX465299.1, read as the reverse complement.
GAAATACAAATGGAATTATTTTTAATGCAATTTTACAATTCTGAAATACAGATTTAAATTTTTTAAATGCATGTGAATAATTTTGAAATGTATTTGAACAATTTAAAAATACAAATATAATTTTCTTAAATACAAATAAAATGTATTAAAATATATTTGTAATTTTGAAATACATTTTGAAAATTTTAAAATGCATTTTGGACAATTTTGAAATGCAATTGGGCAAATATCAAAGTTTTTAGACAATTTTAATTTTTTAGACAGATTTTTGGATAATTCTAAAACAATTTTGAACAATTTTGAGTAATTTTTGGACAATTTTAAAACATTTTTGTAAGAATTTAAAACATTTTTGGATAATTTTGAAACATTTTAGACAATTTTGAAACTTTTTTAGACAATTTTAAAATATATTTGGATAATTTTAAAACATTTTTAAACAATTTTGAAATAAAACTGAAAATGGTGTAGTTGGACATGTTGTAGAATTGATGTGGTTTTAAATCGATTATACTTTCTTTGGAGATGTGAGAAAAGGTAGACTTTCAACAGAATTAAGATGTCAGTTGACAGTTGTGGGACAAATATTTAAAAAAATGCAACCTTGCCTTGAAGGACATGGAAATAGAATTTACATTAGCTTTAATTTTTAAAAGAACAGAATCAAAAACCGCCTACTGTATTGATTAAAGCCTATAGAGCACTTCGACGCTGATCCAGCCAGACACTTCGTATATTTTGGGTAGTTTTAGAAACTCCTTTATTTTGCTTAAAAAAGGTATCTAAAGGCTTAACGACCTCTTTCACTCAATTTTAAAAGAATTTGATGGTATTTTAGTAATTTAGCCCTATGCTCCTTGCAGGAGTAAAAGGAACAAATATATATTAGTAATTTTATGTTTATTCTAAGCTTTTCTTGTAATTTTTTAGCCAAAGTTAAGAAAATTATGAAGTTTTGGGAAAAAAAATAAGGGAAAAATTCCATATTAAAATTGTAACCGGTAATCGACCTGTTTTAACCGATTATTCGGATCGAATAATTATTTGAGTTTTAAATTATTTGTTTCGACATTAACCGAAATAGAAGCGATTAATCGAGGAATCGGTTAATCGATTAACCGAATTGGAAACACTACTGAAAACACAATTTTAACAAGAAAACAAAAATCGCTGAAAACTATTTAGTACACTTGATGTACCATATATATATTACTAATGTTTCTATTAATTTATTTTTTTGAGTGCAGTTTTATATTTTTGGATTTTTAAAATACAAAATAAATGACAAAATTGCATATTTATAGAAATTTTCGTCTAAAATTCATAATTTACCGTAATTTTTGCATTTTTTTCAGGTAAGATTTTAAGTTACGAATTTGCGTGATTCACGGGAATTACGCGTAATTGTGAGTAAAAATGTTAGTTTCGCAATTAGATCTTGAATTCTACTTTCCGCATTAGTACGATGCATTCAACAATTTTATACAAACTTTCGTACTTTTCCAAAACGGGAGGAACTGAGCCACACTTTATGCTTAATTTTTTTAATATGGTGGTAAATTGTTGATGTTTTTTTACAATCCCAGCAAAATCTTTCATTACCAAATAAGTGGTTATATAATGAAACTAAAATTTTTTACTACTTATAATTCGGCGTCAGTACTAGTTATTTTTGTTAGGCGAAACCGTTTTTATAAGCAGTCTAGATACACTGATAGAATTTTCGTTCATACTATTAATGAATCAATTTCATTAATCTAATGAAACATTTTCATTGAATTAATGAAAAATTCATTAATTTAATGAATTTTTCATTATATATTTTCAACTAACCCGTAAGATATGCTATAATTTTTATAAGGGTTTTGAATTAGCTAATTACTAAAATAGATATATGTTCCAGTAATGAACGCTAGGGTTGCAAAATGAAATTATTAAATATAAAAGTCCAAATAATGAAATCATTTTGTTTTGCCTATTTAGATCAATCGGTAACGCGGTAATGTTTACATTCTGGTGATTGCGGGTTCAAGTAGAGTTCAGTGAGATGTCAAAAACGTTATAAAAACAAAAAAGAAATATATATACAAATAAAAATTAATAAAATAAAAATAAATAATAATTAAAAAAAGTAACGCAAAAAAATATATTTTTTTCAATTAGATTTCATTTAATGAATACGTTTCATTGATTTAATGAACGCATTCTTTGGGGACTTTTCAATGAAAAAATCATTGGATTAATGAACAAATTCATTAATACTATGCACAAAATTCTATCAGTGTACTCGCGAGTCGCGACTACTTATGTATTTATAAAGATAACGTGAATTTGGTAACTACTTATTTTTTTAACCACTAATAAGTTCATAAGTAAGTCGTATTATTTAACAACTTGTAACCACTTATTTTTTAACTGCGTATAAGCACACGAATAACTACTTATTTTGGTACCTAACTATTTTATATACTTTTGTAATGCAGCGGGTGCACAAATTTTGTGCGTTTTTTCATGCAGCGAATATGGACAACTACTTACAAAAACGACCTTGTCGAACAAAAATAATGAGTTTTGACACCGAATTATAAGCAGTAGACCCTAATTCTACTGCTTATTATTTCGATATTAGTAATGAGCACCCATTACTGAGATTTTGCTAGGATATTAATCATTAAAACGTAGGCGCCGATAATACGATCCAAACATATAAATATTTATGGGCGAATATATTATATTTGCAAGCAAACATATTATTTTATGAACACTGCAAATATATTTTTACAGTTTTGCCAAACATATGTATATGGGGCATTCCATGCCAAATCACCGAGTTTTTGGCCCAACCCTCTACGATTTCGATAATTTTTTGATATATTTTTTTACTTATCTGAAGCAACTTAGCCACACTCAGCGCTATGCCGACCGTGGTGTATCTTGTTAAGAGGTGATACTACGAGTCATAGCCTGTCCAGAGGGCTGCCGGTTTAATTCCCGGTCATTAAAATACACAAAATTAATTGACGATTGTGCTATGCGACGGTTACAAACACTTAATAAAATTTTTTTTTTTTAATTTTGACTTAAATTTTCACCAGAAACTTTTTAGATGGAGTAGAACAAATAAATAGAGTTTGCTGTTCGGTTTTAACCAAAACCGAAATCGCGGTTTTTGAGGCCTCAAAACCGAAACCGAAAACCGACAAAAATAAGTCGGTTTTTAGCAAATACTTAAAGCAATTAAAATAATTCATTAAATTACATATTACTGAGCCTAGAATTTCGAAAAGGATTCAGCTCTTATTTTACAAAATTCTGTATTTAATTGTAATGATCAATTTCTCCATTAAATATTACTTTAAAGATTTTTTGTTTTTACTACTACAGATAATATAAGCTGAGGATTACAATTTTAGAAAAAAAATTGCACCAAAAGTCATGTAGTTTAAGAGATATTGGGTCATATGAATAAAACTTAGCAATTACTTCGAAGTAATTACTTTGGGCTTAGGAATGGCTTTTAACTCCAAATTTACCAATTGGCTGGTAGAATGGCATGAAATGTAAACGAAAATTAAAAAATTAAATTTCTAATCTACTCCCAAGCAGACTAGATTTGTGAAGTAATTGCTTAAAAAACCCTGTATTTCCCCCTATTAGTAATATCTATTTTTTATTCATATGAGCCAATGGGTCATATGAATAAAACTTAGCAATTACTTCGAAGTAATTACTTTGGGCCTAGGAATGGCTTTTAACTCCAAATTTACCAATTGGCTGGTAGAACAGCATGAAATATAAACGAAAATTAAAAAATTAAATTTCTAGTCTACTTCCAAGCAGACTAGATTTGTGAAGTAATTGCTTAAAAATCCCTGTATTTCCCCCTATTAGTAATATCTATTTTTTATTCATACGAGCCATTGAGTTTCACGTATTCAGTTCAGATTCTCACCGCTTATATTTCAAAAAGTTTTATTTCGTAGTCCGCGAAACTTATTGTATAAAATTTCAACTTTATATTGTTTTAAACAAATTGTTTAATTCCAAATTCTAAATTCTTTAAAAATAGTTTAATCTGACAAAAAAAGAATAAAAAATTTTAATTTATAACGGCTTCCCCGTTTTTTTCCCAGCAATGGTGTTATTGCCTTTATTCGAGTGAGAAGTTCAGTCGAATTTTAATAAATATCTTGAATGCATTAAAATATTTAATTGTTATACATACATATTAAATTATTTTAAAACAATTCTATTAATATCACAAGAAAACCGAAAAATAACCGAAACCGCGGTTTTTATAATTTTGAAAAACCGAAACCGCGGTTTTCAAATTTTTCGGTTTTTAGCAAACTCTACAAATAAAACAGCAAAGATACAAAAATCGTTTTTTGAAGGCCAGTCCACACTATAAATGTTTTAATCAGCACAATTTTCGCAGCAAAATAAATTAGTAAAACGTTTGTTCAAAATTAGTTTAGTGCTGAAAAAATATAACTTAAACTTCAGCTGAAAACAAAATTTCAGCAAAAAAGATTGCTAAAAATACAATACAAATGTATTACATAATTAAAATGATTATTTTGAGAACTAGTTTTAAAATTAAAAGTCGAAAAAATAGTAGGTACTTTTCTATACCTGATCTTCGCAGGTATATTTTAATCAATGTGGCAGTTTTTTATGGTATTGGGTGTATAACTTAAAAATGCGGTATGCACAAAAGATGGCACATTTATTACAAATGGTTTGTGTCTTTAATAACTTATATGGTATTTTGGAGGGTTAATATCTGTCATTTATTCTCACTTAAAGCCCCCATACATTTGCAATATTATGTCCAATATAATGGCACAGTATTTTTCTCCTTTTGACACACACCATACAATAAATTGCAATATATATGTAACAAAACATTGCCACAATATATTATGCAATATATTAATTCAACATAAAATTTATAATTTATAAATTTAATTGTTTGTTGTTTTATATAATAAATAGGATTTATCAATTGAGAAAATAATTACAAAACCTATTAAAATTTAAATAATGTGTTCAGTTGATTTACAGCGGAAACTATACTACCACACCTTGAATTTAAAACATGTAATTGCCATATTACGGATTATTTTGTCTCAAATTATTATTAGCAGTTTATCAGTGGTGATTGATGACCAGCAGTTGACAGATGAACAATTATAATAATTTTGTGTAACGAATATAATCCCAGCAAAAAAAATTGGAAGTAAAGCCCAAACCACTTAGTGAAAGTGCCAGTGGACAGTGGCAGTGCTGTCAAACTTTGTTCTTGAATTTCGCGAAAACGATTTAATATTTTTAAAAATTTCTTTCGCGTATTGTTTGAAAACAGCTCTTGTTTATTTAGAAACTTTTCAAATTTCTCGACAGTGACAAATTAAGAAAATAAAAACCCTGCTTTATCGACAAAACGTTGCACTGCGGTCGACACTGCGTTTATCTGGTTTAGGCTTAATGCTTTAAGCCCAAACCACATAGTGAAAGTGCCAGTGGGCAGTGGCAGTGCTGTCAAACTTTAGCCCAATCCAGATACTCACAGTGACAGTTGACAGTGGCAGTATTGTCAAACTTTGTTTTTGAATTTCGCGATAACTATTCAATATTTTTTAGAATTTTTGTTGAATTTCGTTTGAATTCAGCTTTTGCTTATTTAGGAAATTTCCTAATTTCTCCGCAGTGACAAATAAAGAAAATACAAAAACCTGCTTTATCGACAAAACGTCGCACTGCGATCGACACTGCCTTTATCTGGTTTAGGCTTTGGTTCTTGAATTTCGCGAAAACGATTTAATATTTTTAAAAAAATTCTTATTGCGTTTTGTTTGAAAACATCTCTTGTTTATTTAAAATCTTTTCTAATTCCTCGGCTGTGTCAAATAGAGAAGATACAAAACACTGCTTTATCGACAAAACGTCGCAATGCGGTCGACACTTCGTTTATGTGATTAAGGCCCAAACCACATAGTGAAAGTGCCAGTGGACAGTGTCAGTGCTGTTAAACTTTGTTCTTGAATTTCGCGAAAATGAATTCAGATTAATGAAATCGATTCATTAATAGTATGAACGAAAATTCTATCAGTTTATACATCATACTTAGGTAGAATTATAATATGAAGGAACTGTTTGTCTTCTTATTCTACATAAAAATGCCTATATAGTAAATTTTGAAAAACGTTAAATTTAGAAGTTATGGCGCAAAAAAGCTTTGAGGTGTTTTTAGGTAATTTTTAGGATCAAAAGTTCAAACTGACTGCACTGATAGAATTTTATGCATAGTATTAATGAATTTGTTCATTAATACAATGATTTTTTTCATTGAAAAGTCCTCAAAGAACGCGTTCATTAAATCAATGAAACGTATTCATTAAATGAAAACTAATTGAAAAAAATATATTTTTTTTATTTATTGTTTATTTTTATTTTATTAATTTTTATTTGACCATGTATGTATGTACATATTTCTTTTTTGTTTTTTATAATGTTTCTGACATCTCCCTGAACTCGACTTGAACCCGCAATCACCAGAATGTAAACATTACCGCGTTACCGATTGATCTAAATAGCCAAAACAAAATGATGTCATTACTTGGACCTTTATATTTAAATAATTTCATTTTGCAACCCCAGCGTTCATTACTGGAACATATATCTATTTTAGTAATTAGCAAATTCTAAACCCTTATAAAAATTGTAGCATATCTTACGGGTTAGTTCAAAATATATAATGACAATGACAATTTTTCATTAAATCAATGAATTCAGATTAATGAAATCGATTCATTAATAGTATGAACGATAATTCTATCAGTGTGGCCTGTATGCCCCCGAGAGATCCAATTTTTGTACACATAATTTTTATGCCCAATCTATCGGATACTACCGGTGGAGCGAACAAAAAAGCACTTTTGAAAATCTCATACATTTCATGGGTGGTCTAATGGACAGACAGACAGACGCACATCGTTAAATCGAAATAAAAAAAAATTCTGAGCCGATCGGTTTACTATATAAGGAGGGTCTAGGACCAATATTTTTTGGTGTTACAAACATCAGCACAAACTTATAATACCCTGACCACGTAGTGGTGTAGGGTATAATTACCAGTGCGTATGTCATATTGGCAGATTGTACACTCAGATAAAAAAGTTAGTAAAAAAATTTGTAAACAGTTTCCAATCACACTTTACTATTTTTATACTGATTTTTAGTACAATTTCTTTTTTAGTAATCATTTTTGCTATTCACTTATTACAAATTACGGATTTTTTACTAATGCTCGCTGCTGATTTCAGCAAAACATTTTACTAATTTTTCAAAACCGATTGCTAAATTTAACAGAAAAATATACTAATTTAAACAATTTTTTTTTGATTTTTTACAATTCTTGTTTAGTTTATATTTGTTACTATTGATATATTCTTACCCCTCAATTCATAAATGCTTTGTAAAGTTATAGCAGGTTTACAAAACGTCATTTGCATACAAAATTTGTTCAATAAACCTCCTATAATTTTACAAATCGTTTATGAATTTAGGGGTTAGTTTGGAAATAACACTCAGAAAATTTTATTGTATCTCCAATGCATAAAAACTTAATAACTGGAGAACCGTTTGCAATTTTGACTCCAAATTTCAATTACGGTGAAGTAATTATACGCTTGGTGCAATCGGTAGAAATAAAAAAATTATTATTATTTTTTTTAAGATTTTACAGTTTTTTTTATTTTTTAGTACACTTTTTTGATAATTTCAGCATATTGATTTTAAATTGCAGTTTAAAACAATTTACTGACATTTAGTAGTTGCAACTAATAATTTATACTAATTTCATTGTACTAAAATTATGATATTTAGTAAGTTTTTTAACTGATTTTAGCAAATCGATTTTGAATTGCAGTTTACATAAATTTTACTAAAATTTAGTAGCGGCTACTAATTTTATTGTACTACAGATCAGCAGACATGTGTTGCTAAAATTAGCAAAAAATACCGCTGGCCTCAAAACAGTTAAATTTCTCGTAATAACAGCAAAATTTTCAGTAGCCATTACAGACTTTTTTGGTTGAGTGTACAATATATTGGAAACTGCATTTGATTCTTATTGTGTAAACATGAAAAATGAAAAATATTGTGTAATGTGTAGGTGATATTATCCAATTTTATATTCCTACACTCAACCAAAAAATATTTGTAGATAAAAATAATGCAAGACTTAATGAAATTTCATAGGATTTCCAAAAATATACAGTTTGTACAGAATCGATCAGTACTGCCTAAATTTTACTATGTAATTTGATAAAAGGTTGATATCGGTAATTTTTCGTTAAAAGCCACGCCCACTTAAAACAAGTGACAAAATGAAAAAACAAACATTAATTTGTATCGAATGTTACCATATGAATTACACATGTCTGCAAAGGCTAAAATTTCTCGATACAAAATGTTAATCTTCGAAAGAGAACGACGAATACCGCCTGGAGAGATGACGAACGTAAACGCTTCTAAAAAATGAGAATACAGTGGTGACAGACGTGACGCTTTTACGACATGTCACCCTGTGACTATTTTATAGACATGGATCAATCGGAAGCTTTACAAGACCTAGCCTATTTGTATTTTTGGAGTGTGTTAATAGTTCGCAGGAACAAAAATTTTGTCCGTTTTGCACTATCTCGCTTAATTTTTGAGATACGGGCCATTTTAATAAAATCGCCATTTTAGAAAATGGCCTGTATCCGAGAGCGATTCACAGGAATCAATTTTTATGAACAGTCACGGTGACCCACGTGACTGTTGTATAGAAATCGATCAATCGGAAGCTTTACAAGACCTGGCCTATTTGTACTATTGGGGTGTGTTAATACTCCTAGGAGCAAAAATTTTGTCCGTTGTGCTCTATATCGCTTAGTTTTCGAGATACGGGCCATTTAAAAAAAATCGCCATTTTAAAAATGGGCTGTATCTCGAAAACTAAGCGAGATAGAGAAAAACGGACAAAATTTGTGCAAGTTTTGGATAAACATAAACGCTCCTATTATTCACATGTGACAGGTCCGAGAGCTATTCCCGAGAATCAATTTTTATGAAACAGTCACGGGAAACCCATGTCACCCTGTGACTGTTTCATGTCATTCGGTGAAGACAAAAAAGCCAATATAGGTACTCATGCAGGCCTTAACTACGCAATATATAAGAGTGAGTAAGCAACAAAAAACCCAAAAGAAAGAAACAAATATACACGAAACGAAGCGTACTCGGGTTGTGCACGGAAAAAAATCTACAACTACCACAAGGAAGGGTATTTGTTGAAAGCACAGTACATGACCGTAGGGATTGCGTTCGTCATCAGACAAACGCAAAGGCTACGCTCGGTTTGTGTACAAACACACAACCGCTAAATCGATAGATGTTGTGTTCAGTTTATTTTCCTACTAGGCGTATGAGTACACTCAAAATAATACGTCTGTTGGCTGGACAGAAAAATTTGTTACTTTAACAAAATTTATTCCTATAAATAAAATTTGTTGATTTTAACAAATTCTTTTGTTGATTTTAACAAATTCTTTTGTTAAATTTAACAAATCTAAATTTAAGTAAAAAATTTGTGAAACTACATTTTTATCTGTAATTATACTGAGTCGTATATTTATCCAAATTTAGGGTCTCGGGGTTCTCCCCGGACCTAGTCCATATCATGTGCTCTATCTCGCTTAGTTTTCGAGATATGGATCATTTTATGAAGTGGAATATTTTTATTCAAAATTTCCGAGGGTCCAAGGCCCCACCAAGGTCCATTTTTGGACTACCCCTAACCGCGCTGGGGTATTGCGCGGTTAGGGGTAGTCGAAATTTTCGTCAATTTTGCTCTACCTCTTTTAGTTTTCGTGATATGGGCCATTTTAAAAAATCGGGAGGGAAAGAAATAGCGCCATCTTTAAAACTTCGAATAGATTGGGGCGCCATCTACCGGGTAATAACAGTAACATGAAAATATTATATTTTAACAATAAATTTTGTAAAATTTAACGAATGGGTTCTAAAAGTTAGTTATAAATAATTTTAAAAATTAACACTCAGAATTAGTTAAATTACTGAGGATTTTTAGTATTGTGTTAAATGAAGATAACTAAAATCTTTGCTTAAATCAGTGTTTCAACTAAAAATTTGTTAAAAATTAGTCAAAGCGATTTGAAAGCGGTTTGACAGATTTTTCTACTTACGTATTATTTTAAGTGTACTTTAATGCAAAATTGCTAGCTCCAATCAATCACCTTGACTTATTTTGTATTTGATTACCGGTTAAGAAACTCTGCACTATATATTAACCCCTCAATTCATATATGCTTTGTAAAGTTATAGCAGGTTTACAAAACGTCATTTTCATACAAAATTTGTTCAATAAACCTCATATAATTTTACAAAGCGTTTATAAATTTAGGGGTAATTTAAAACAGTTTTTTACATGCTCATACACTTTAAAAAAATTCTATAATCAAAATAACTATTCTATTTTTGTATGCTTTTGAATGCGTATAAAGTTGACTTCGCAGTTAGCAGCAGTAGGCCAGACAAATAAACAACAAATGTCATAAAAATAAAACACTGATAGTGTACGAACAGTGGTGCTTTTACTACAATTATGTGATCAAATATGATCAATTTATATATAATTTCGTAAGTATTTCGTTGTCCAAATTACTCGTAAAGAGATAATTGTTAATAACTACAGCTGTTGACAACTAATTAGAAACGCTCTTTTTATATTAATGCTAGATGAGCATTATTGAAAAAATTTTAAATTTGCCATTGTTTTTTTCAAAAACACTTGTATTGTATTTAATACTATTCTTATTATCAAATGCAATCAAATGCCTGGTAAAACTATACATACCTGGTAAAACTATGCATACCCAGTTTTTCTCCATCAAATCAGATGTTATTATAAAAGAATTAAAAATATCAAAGTACACTACATGATACAACCATACTAGGTAGATGCATTAGAACAACTTATTATTTAAGGCCTTTAAAGTTTCTATGAAAATTTTCCACGTGAAAAACAACTTACGGTGCTTTACCTAAAAATGAAAATTCTGCAGGCGCAAATACAGGTACTATTTCCTGTTATCTTAGCAGAATTTTGAAATATTTTTGAGGGCTTTTGTCATGAGTGTAGATATAATCCTTTTTTATTTGAAACACTCAAAATAATGCGCCTGTTGGCTGGACAGAAAAATTTGTTACTTTAACAAAATTTATTCCTGTTTTTTGGCTTAAAATAAAATTTGTTGATTTTAACACTTTTTTTTTTTTGAAAAATTTGTAAAACTACAGTTTTATCTGTAATTATACTGAGTCGTAGAATTTATCCAAATTTAGGGTCTCCGGACCCTCCCCGTGAGGGCATATAAGGGCACTCCAGCGGAGCAAACATTTTGTCCGTTTTGCTCTATCTCGCTTAGTTTTCGAGATATGGGCCATTTTATGAAGTGGAAAATTTTTATTAAAAATTGCCAAGGTTCCAAGGCCCCGCCAAGGTCCGTTTTTGGATAGATAGAAAACCCTTTTCGCTGCGTTATTGTACGGTTAGGGGTAGTCGACATTTTCGTCAATTTTGCTCTTAGTTTTCGAGATATGGCCCATTTTAAAAAAAATGGGGGGGGGGGGAAGAAATAGCGCTATATTCGTATACACTGATGGCGCCATCCACCGGGTAATAACAGAAACATGACAATATTATATTTTAATAATAAATTTTGTAAAATTTAACGAATAGGTCCTTAAAAATTAGTAGTTATAAATAGTTTTGAAAATTAAGCCCAAACCACATAGTGAAATGCCAGTGGACAGTGGCAGTGATGTCAACTGGCATTTCAGTCTTGTATAATAACTTTGCGTGAAAACAAAGTCTATACAATTTTCACGTGAAACTCATTGTCGTGAAAAATTATGTTTTTATATGGAGTATAACAGTTTTTTCACGTAAAACTTAAACAACTTACGGTGCTTTATGTGGCAATTCTACAATAACAGGATACCGATCCGAAGCAAATGGCGAAGTTCACAAACAAATTTTTTCCTGACAAATTTTAACACCATCGAATATATGGGCGGTGACGTGAAAAGAACCGTATGCCTCAAAAATATGACAAATATGGCAACTCTTTTTGAGGAAGTAAAGCTGGCGTGAGAGATAATACCAAGAAGCATATATAACTAGGATATACAATCATTATCGGATTGTACATCGGACTGGACAGAAAATTTTGACCTTGCCAGACAACGCCATAATGTTCTCTGACAACTCTGAAAAACTTAAGCGTTTTATGTAAATTACAAAGCGATTCTAATTAGTTGTCAACAGCTGTACATAGAGGTATTTGTTTTTCTATTCTAATTTATCGGTCAGTTGTTATCAATAATTATCACACGAACACTACCACCATTAACACTAGTATGTACCACCATCAGACAACATTTTTTTAACGTTATCAATTTTTTGTTTTAATTTTCTATAGGTTTTAATGCACTCCTTTTTTATTGTTGTAAATTGTTTATAAATCAATAATGTTTTAATATTGTGTGCTCACAGCTGATAAGACACAACGTTAATAATTTTTTAGCACCCTTCGTCTATAAATTTAAACAGAGCTTCTGAAGAATTAATTCAATTTGAGCCCATTGCCATTTAAATTATACAAAACACTTTTTATTTAATATTTTCTTATTATTTTTTTTTTTAATTTCGGCACTTTCAGTATTTTTTGTAGGTGTTTACGTGTAATCATCTCGCTGAACCCTTGCTCTATTTATTTGGTCGCATTTTTTGTAAATAACGAGGTAGAAAATTAAAGTGCTTTCCTGACACCCAAATGATTTGCAAGGCATTGATATAGCACCAAGAAATACAAAAATCAATTGTTTTCCCTGCAACTAAAATCATCACTGAAGAATATTTATAGCCTAATTTCTTAAAACACTACTTCACCTAGTTTTTTAAAATTTCGTATTTTGTAAATCCCGGTGATGAACGCGGTGATCGTCCGTGCTGACTTACGTAGTTTTTAAACAAAATTATATGAAAAAGCTAATTTTGTAAATCACCAGGCTGTTATTTTGATCACTTGAATTGTCAAATATTATCGCTTGCATTTTTTAGGTGTTGAATGAAAAATAATGCAATAAATCACCAAAAACTTAAGAAAAAAAAAAACACTAGACAAAAAGTAATTAACGATAATTGCGCTGAAAAATATATGCATAAGATAATCCAGTGGAATAAATACAATTATAACACGACTTTATTTTTCAAAAATTTTATTGCAAAAGTACAGTGCAGAAAATGAAGTAAGAAACCTAATCAGCGATTAACATTCTACAACCGAATATATTACTTCAAAAATTTTTCTTTTTTGACAATTTTTTTCGCGAATTCTTTTTGTAACTCACCACCAAACTTTGTTGTATGAAATGGGTATTACATATAATCCCTAGATTATAAATTAAAAAAACCGCACCTAAAAAATTGCAAAATAATGGCGGCACGCGAAAAAAAGGCTTTATGGCATTAAAAATTAATTTAAAAACTTAATCAGCGATTTACATTCTGCAAACAAATATGTTGATGGAATAATTTTCCTATTTGCAATTTTTTTTCGCGATTTTTTTTTTCAACTAGCCGCCAAATTTTGTTGTATGAAATGGGTATTTTAGTCCCTAGATTACAAATTTAAAAAAACCGCCCTTAAAAAATTGGCGAAATAATAGCGGTACGCGAAAAACGATTTTATGGTACAAAAATTGTACTGAAAAACCTTATCAGCGATTTTCATTCTGCAAACAAATATATTGATGTAAGAATTTTACTTTTTGCAAATTTTTTTTCCGCGACTTTTTTTTTGCGATTTTTTTGCAATTATGCACCAAATTTTGTTATGGATCTTTCTTTTCGCAAAGAAAGATCCATTTTCCACAAATAGGCCTACGCCCAACGCCCTACTATATTGTTGTTTTACTCCGAATTGAATATGTGGTCTTATACTAAATCCAGACTGAGCAAAAACTATCAGTAGTGGAGCACTTTGCTTGTTTTTTATAAGCAACTATGTAGTTTTTCCTCAGTTAAATTCAGCATTAAACTCTCGAGAGATTAAGTAAATGCAGCTGTTTACGTCATGTTTACGTGTTCATAAAGTATTATCACTGACAGTCTTCTGTCATAAATAATTTCTTTAAGAAGTATGCATTTTAAAGCTTTTTGTTAAATCATTTAACATTTGTTGTGTTTGGAAAACAAGTTATTGTTAAACAATACACACGAGATAAAACTGCTAGAGATAGACAAAAAAACACCATTAAATAGCTCTGTTGTGAATAATTTAAGCTATTTAGTTTTTGCTCTATCTCTAGAAGTTTTCTCTCGCGTGTAAATGTGCCTTTACAGCTAGATATGGTACTTTACGAAAGAAATTTGTATTAACAATGTTAACGATAAAAAACTTTGCTCTATGTGGTTTCTAGCTCACGTAGATGCGTCTTTTCACAATGTCGCGTTCTCTACTAACTGGACCCTTAACCGGCCCATTTGTCGTTGGTTCCCATATAAATTTAAAATTTAACTGACGGTTAAATTTTAAAGAAACATTCAGTAATTGGACCTTAAAATTCTGTTACGGAATAAAATTTGAATACAATTTAATTCATTTAAAACAAAGCGAATTAAAGAATTAATTCATTCTAAGCTTGGGTATTTATTTTTTTGTTGTTTTTGATATTGCTACTCGTATGTAGAACACATATGGTCTTTCGGTCACAAATGCATTAAAGTGTGAATCTATTTGAAAGCAAACAAGGTGTTTAGTAAACACTGTTTATATATGAATGGTCATACCCGGTGAAAAAATTTTTATTTTTGTCGTATGAATATGGATCATATATGGATTGCACAACTTAATACCTCATTCATACTAAACCCAAAACTAGTAGTTTTCAAATTTATTTCGTTTTCGATTGTCAAATCCCATACAAATTTCAAATCGAAAACTAAAAAAAAACAAAAACTTCTAGTTTTGGGTTTTTTTGGAATTGGAATTTTGAAAAGTAATTTCATAAACTTCTATCAGGGTATCGAATCCGGTTCGTCAAGCGAAAATTTTGTCAACTTGCGATTTAAGGCCGTCCCCCCTAGAAATATGGCTTTTGGTATAAAAATACACCACGCAAAAAATTAAGGTGATTGGAAACGGGAACACGTGCCGCATCGGCCCTGAAGTTTGAAATACGATTTACAAGGCGAAAAAATCACTTTTTGTCTTTTTTTGAAAATATTGGCTCTTAACTAACTGTATTTTTGGAAAATGTAAATAGAAACATAATCCCCTCTGGTAATGTATAAAAATCCAAAATCGGTTGGAAAATATTTTAGTAATTGCAATTTCCTCAGACCATTGTAGGGTTAAAATGAGATAAATTATGAAAATCGTAAAAAAATAAAATATTTCTTTCAAAAATTTAGAATGTTATACTTTAGTTTCATTTCTAAAGGCACATCTACACGGGATAGAAATCTCGTAGATTTTGCGTTAAATTTGTCATCTCTAATATTGTTGTCACTAATTTTTATCGTTAAAGTACCATCTCTAGTCGTCAAGAATTTGTTTTCATTAAAATTTTTGTATTTCAAAGAATAATTTTTTCTCCAAATAGCAAAAGATGTATTTACTAAACTGAAACATACAATAATGTAACAAGACATTTTAAGAATTGTTACTAATTAAAGAAATTGTGTATGACAGCAATTGTCAATGGTCTAGAGATTACATTTCGTAGACTTATACAGAGCTGCATTTTCATAAAGTCTAGCGAGTTTTCTATCCCGTATAGATGTGCCTTAAGATCCACAAATATTCAGATATAAATTTTTGTCTCTCTTGGATTATGATAACCTAGTCCCAGGTATGGCAAAATATGGGATTTGTTTTTTTTTTTATAAATTTGGAAAACTCTAGTTTTGAGTTTTTTAAAATTTTGTTCAATAAAATATAAAAAAAATGTGGTCAACGCATAGGGGTTTATTAAATACATCTTAGAGAATAATTCTACTGAAAATTACACATATCCCTCTTTTAACTTAACAGTGACGGAGTTTTAAATTTGAAAATTTTAGAGAAAAGTGTGATTTTAGGCAATAATTTAGATAATAGTATTAATTTTTGTGTTTTTAGCTAGCTGTAACAAAATCACTTTTCTTTTAAATCACAATTTCTTTTAATTCTGATACGAGAGATTGTTTTCCGATTTGTAAAACTCCGAAAACGTTAACCCTTTCTTTAACAAGGTCAAAGGTGAAATTTTTGAAATTTGTCGATTTTTCCTGGAAGTATACCAAATCAATGTGTTGTTTCTTGCGGAATTTGGTGAAAGTTGTCCAAATAACTCTGTTAACACCAAATTTTATACATAGTAATAAAAAATTTGAAATTAACCCTTAAATGAAAATGGGGTCGAAATGACCCCAAATTTTTAAAATGTAAAAAACTGCCATTTGGCATGAAAATCGATATAAAAACCATTAATTAAGCATTTTCTGGCCCATTTTTAAATAGAAAAATTATAACTGAATTCAGATGAGATATGTTTTTACAACTAGTCTTGGTGGAAAATTAGCGGGTCAACAGTCAGCAATTTTACAAAGTAAAAATTTTAACATAACATAACCCTATTGATGCCTTATTATCCTAGCATCGTCATATGACGACACAACTTCAAGAACCGATATTTTCAAAACGGTATTCGAGATAATAGTGCAGTAAAAAGCATAAGCATAAAAAATTTATTTCAGGGTTGCCACATATTGATTTAAAAACTTTAATGTCGGATATTTTTTAAAAGTTCAGAAAAATCACAAAACAAAAATTAAGAAAAAAGTTCCTAAAAATTGCGCATTAATCTGAATCCACTTTATTTAAGCCAAAAAACTGGAATAAATTTTGTTAAAGTAACAAATTTTTCTGTCCAGCCAACAGACGTATTATTTTGAGTGTATAAAAAATTATTTCAAGTCAAAAGTATTGAAGCAGGCACGTAGCTAGGAATTTATTTCCGGGGGGGGGGGGGGGCTTTTCAAAAATTTTTTTGTTAAATTTTTCCCATTTTTTTTTTGTTTACTGGGGAAACTTATAAAACTATGTACACAGGAAAAAATTTATAACCGTTAAAAACCCGTTATTTTAAGTTAAGTGTGCTCCATTACTTTTTGTGTAAAGTTCGGTAAAATGAGAGTAAGAACAAAATCCTCTATCTAAATAACAAAATTGCTCAAAAGTACGGGAACGCACAAAATCACTTTTCTAACCCAAAACTTTATTTAAAAGAAAAAAAATTAAAATGCGTATAGTTTTAGTCTGAAAAATCGCGAAGGTACACATATTTTTTCCATAATTAAAATTTAAATTTTTTTTTTCACAATTGTGTAATTTGTTTAACAAATAAGCTATATTTGTTAAAGTTTTTTTTTGCTTATTTTATCTGATTTTGCTTATTTTGTAAATATTGGCTTAATTTTGCTATTTTCTTCAAAAAATAAGCTTATTTTAGCTTTTTTATGCGAAAATAGAGCATATTTTTGTTTTTTTTCATAAAATCCGTAATTTTAAACATTAGTTTAAGTCGACATAAATTTTTTTATAAAAAATTTGTTTTTTTTAATTTTTATTTTAAATTAAAAAATCTCTTTTTTTAAAATAAACTTTTTTATTTTTTTTTTTATTCTAGATCATAAATTAATATCACTTTCTGTTTAAATTATTTTCAAATCAAAGAAAGATGATACAATTTTTACAAGTAAATTACAAAGAATAAAAATTTTTGAAAGAATTCGATAAGACCAGCAAGACAGAATACGCATTTTTGGCTTTCGCTACAAAGCCATCATCAGTGTATTTCGACTTGAGTGGGCTAATATTTTAATGATTGTCTACTTATGTGACCGCTGAAACAAAATCGAATTTCTTATCAACATCTCAACTTAGACTAACATCAACGAAATTTAACAATGCTATTTTAATCCTTTGTTATTAAATAAGAGAACAACTAAACATTTCGCCCTTTAATTTTTTTTTATTATTATATTTTTAAGATCAGAACTTGTATCTAATCTAAATTTTTCTATCTTTTCAAATAAAAAATATGGTCTGCTTTCTTTTTGGTTGTCCTACTAATAACTAATAATTTGATTTCAAGGTGAGTTAAATTTTCAAAAATTTTAAGTTTTTGTCGATATTTAAAATTTTATGCAATCCGTTTGTTTATGCAATTGTTTATTGTTTTACCCATTTTCTGCAAAGCATGGATTCCGTGCGAATCTTCTGACAATACTTGGTAGAAGGATAGGTAGACGTCTTTAAATATATGTTGGTAAAAAATGGGTTAAACAATTTAAATACTGTGTCCCAAAGTTCTGTTACTTGATTTTAACAGTGAAATTACATTTTAACACTTTTTGGAAAAATTTTTAATTTATCTGCCTGGTTTTTTTGTTCGTTATTAGTTTTAAAAGGTTTTATTACAATTTTATAGATTATCGGAAAGCTTAAATATTAAAACTGAATTACATCATTATTATTTTGATTTCCAATGGAGTGCGCCATTCCAACATTTCAATAATTTCAAGCCCAATGCTTCCAACGCGAAATGAAAGTAAAATTCCAGAGGATTTTGCAAAGTTAGATCGGATTTTTATTTTATGTCCTCTTGAAATATCTGTGTGGCGCGAAAGTCCAAAAATGTGGCACATTTTTAGAGTTAGGAGCTCTCTCGCGTTCACGAATAAGTTAAATTTCAACTGTTCCTTTCGGTTCTGTTATTTTGTTCGGAATTATCAAAACCATTGACATAATCAATATGTTCGTTTACTCGAATTTCTTACTACTTTTACTATAATTGGAAAGTTTTGTTTTTTTTTTGTATTGAAATTTTCCAGCTGTAGTAAATGTAGTAACTTGTAGTAAGTAAATGAACAAGTTTATTATAATCTTATACTGATAGAAGAAATGCGGAAAAAATAGCAAACAAAAAACCGTGGTCGAAATTAGTTAAAAGGGGCCCAGCACAGAAAGCCTTTGGAATTAGTAAATCCTTTTTGCTAAATATTAGTAAGATAAGTGCAGCAAAAATGCAACTGTTAAATATACAAAATTAGTAATACTTGAGTTAAATATCGTTTAATTGAATTGCAAATTTATATTTGAAGAAATTGTTATATATTTAAAACTTAATTTATCTTTAAATTTAATTGAGTTGAATACAAATAACGGTCTCTCCTGCTATAATAAACAGAAATATTTGATATAAATTAGTAGACTGCTTTCTGCAGTGTAAATATATTTTTATACGCATTACGAAAATCAAAAACAAAAATTTTAAATTATTTGTGATGGTTTAATCGACTAATATCCAGGAAATTTTGTAAATTTAAGAGATTTTTTGTTTTATTTTGTGTGGAAATTTCCGGGTGTCCTCACATTTTTACTCAATTTCTAAACCGATTTCGACATTTTTTTACGAGAGACTAACACTCAGCGGATGTTGCTACCCAGCGAAATTGTCAGAAGCAAAGAACCGATTGTAGAATTATCAACCTATAGTAATGGCAAGCAGGGAACTGCTAATTTTTATGGAAAACCAAAGGTTAATTTATCAATTTTACGTCTAAATTATAATAAATATGATGAAAATTATTAGTAGTAACAAAAAAAAAAATAGCCACTTAATAATTAATATGTGCGAAAAAATTTCAGTTTTCTATTTGAAGCCACATTTTATAAATTTTTTCTCAGTAAATGCGATGATTGCATTCTATTTATTTTCTAACCTCTTTGAATATACCTAGCATGCAAGATTAAAAAAAACCATAAACAAAAACAGTTTCTATGGGCATAAATAGCTTAAAATTTTTTTTAAAAAACAGTTTTCGCAATTGGATTTCGGGTCCTTTTTATTTATGGAAACTTAAGAAACTTATCCATATGCTATTTGTTAAAAAAAAAAAAATATTTTTATTACATTTTTTTTTAATTTTTTTGTTTTCGATGTATTTTGTTACGTTTCAAAATTTGTCAAATCATTTCGGGGGGGGGGGGGAAATTTTCTCAAGGGAGGATTTTTTTTATGTTAAATGAGCTTTTACAGAGTTGTTAGGTAAGGGGATTTGGGCCCAAGTTAGGGATTTCGACTTTGTTTTGGGGACAGCTTAAAAAATTTGTAAATTTTAAAAGATTTAGTTTTAGGCCCAAAATAAGAAGAATTTTGGTATAAATTATATGCGTATTATTTTAAATTAAAGTCGATGAAATTAGGTCTGTTGAAGAATTTAAAAATTTACACAAAATATTTGAATTATGGAGGAAATGTTCACCAAATATTTATAAATCTTGAAATAACTAAAAGCAACCAAGCTCAATAATTAATCAAAAAATTTTCTATTTTCCAAATTGTTACATGTAAAGGATTTAGAAAAAATAAATTTTGTGTAGGCTCAAAAAGTACAAGGGTTTTTCATATAACCTCTTATGTATCTTCTGAATCGTCTAAACTCGACTTATGAAAACTTAATGTTCAAAAGAATTTACGAGCCCTAGAATTTGCACCTTACTAGATTTACAAATTTTAGAAAAAAAAGACTTCACCATAATGTGACTTTTTACCATCGTATGAAAATTGTGTAGAAGTTTCGCTATCGAAAATTTAATATACGACTTTTATTTTGAAACGGTGACATTTCAGCTTAATTGTGATTTGTCTTTCGTATAATAAAACTTTTTTAGTTTTACAATTTTAACAAAGATTTGAGGCCTTTTAAGTTCGAGTGAAAACGTAAATATTTCTTCGTAAATTATTCAATTTTATTTAATTTGCAAATTTCCTAATCATTTTCTGAACTTAATAGCGATGCTAACTTAGCTCCTTTTTTTGAGTTTTTGTTTAAATTAAAATGAATTGGGTATAACATTGGGGATTTGAACATTTAAAATGGGAATAAGCTAAAACATTTTGGGCAACACTGCTCCCCAATAAAATGAAACAGTATTGCCAGAAAAACAAAACAGCAGTCAGCGCCATCTGTTGCATTAAAAACCGGTGTTGCCATTCATCAGGACCATGGGAGACCCCTGCAAATAACTGCAATTTAATATCTTGAAATGTCAGAAAGAGCCAGTGAGAGATTGGTTAACAGTAGTGTGTAACGATGAGTTTTCCTCCGTTAGCTGGGGTAAGCTCGCGGGGGTAGGGATCGTCACAGAAATTTGTTTGATTCAGTGACAGAGAGTGAAAGGCGTGGTTTCAAACGTTATAAAATTCAATTTATTTACCTATATCTACACACAAAATACTCGGACTAACGGGGCGGGAAAAGAGAGGGACCTCGGAGGGAAAGTGACGACCTAGTTTCGCCGGAGTCGTGGGAGAATGAGCACCCGGCGTGTTGACGGATCCACTGTAGGGCCCATGGGATCTGTATGCACGGATTTTCTCGGTAGGTGATCAACGATCGGCACACACTCGACGCTGAAAAAGGAGGTGACCAACGCTCGGCACACACTCTACACTGGAAGAAGAGGTGACCAACGCTCGTCACACACTCTACGCTGAAAAAAGAGGTGACCAACGCTCGGCCCATATTCAACGCTGAAAAAGGAGGTGACCAACGCTCGGCACATACTCTACGCTGGAAAAGGAGGTGACCAACGCTCAGCACACACTCTACGCTGAAAAAGGAGGTGGTGCTGCAAAGGACCTCAAAGTATCTTCACCGGACCTCTAAGTACCTTCGCAGGATCTCGACGAATGTCTGCAGGACCTCAAAGGATCTTCGCAAGACCTCGCAGAATGTGTGCAGGACCTCAAAGGATCTTCGCAGGACCTAGAAGGATGTGTGCATGACCTCAAAGGATGTCAAAGGGTGTGCACAGAACCTCAACGGATGTGTCTTCAAGAGCTAGAATAGAAAGGATAATTAATGATATGTACCTCGCTAGTTGTGAACGCGTTGGCGGCTGCCAGCAACTGATCCAGATTTCTTCGATGCTGCACTTTATATATCCTCTGAGTCGCGGTGTATGGTATTTTCTTAACATTAGGGTGTCTCGTACAAACTAAGTGATAGATTTCTTTCATGTTCACTTTATTTCAATTCTTTTTTATTTTCATTTTGGTAATAGTAATACTATAGTATAGTATATAGTATAGTATAGTGTAATAAAATTCAATTCTATTCAACTCTATTTAATTCATTTAATCAATTCATTTGATTCATTTGAGCAAGGGTGTTGGCAGAAACGAGTTCCCAACTTCTGCCATTACAAGTGGAGCGGATTGCATACAGCCTGATTTTATTTATTAAAATTTCTTGAAATTTCGTAGAGAGCTATTTAACAGAGGTTGAGATGACTGCATGCTCTTGATATTCTATGCTTGTTACTTAAGCTAAATTTCATATATTTTCATGGTATCACTCTTTCTCTTAATTCAACTTCGCTAAAAAAAGTTGGTCCTCTATCTTAAAAAAAAAGATCACCGTGCTAAATGCAATCCTCTGGGCTACAGGTACTATCTTATGGCATGCATGCGCCGCTTCAGCAATTAATACACATAAGGGGGAAAATCATACGCCACCGTACACAAAAAACAACAAACACCAAGTCAATGTGTCGGTGGCTTATGAATTTTCCCCTTATATTAATTGCTAAAGCCGCGCATGGTGGCATGGGTATTTAAATACCCATTTAGGCATTAAAGGGTTCTAAAACACATGAAATATGAATTTTATTTTTCAAGTACAACTGTGTTTTTTGTATACTCAGAAAAGTTCTGCAGTAATAAACATCAAAAAATTCTTAACAGAGGTTGTAACGGCATGCTGTTCACATATGTTAAAATAAAATAGAAAAATATTTCTGTTGATTTTAGCAAAATTATTATTTGCATTTAATTAAATTTAGCTTATATACCAAGGGTGGGCACGGATTTGTCACCGAGGGCCAAATTATAGTTTTTCACAAATTAGAAAGGGCCGCACCATACATTTAAAAAAAAGTAAAACTACTAAACTAAACGGAACTACTGCTTTACTTTACTAAGAAAAATTAGGTTCTCAACTCCATCTGTTCCCAAACTGGTTCCACAAGAACCGATTGTAAATTCAGCTTTTTGGAACGTCAACCTTACACCACAACTTATTATTATACCCTATAGCACTAGTGGACAGGGTAAAATTTTGTGCTGATATTTATAACACCAAAAAATATTGGATCCAGAACCACCTTTTAGTCTACCGATCCACTCAGAATCACTTTTTGTTTCGACTGTCGTGTATTCTTGTGTGCGCGCTGCAGGTCGCAAATATTAAGATATCTTAATGAAATTTGGTACACCTATCCATGAGCGAATCTTGTTGATTTTGGTTTGAATCGGTCCATAGTTGGAAATATTGCCCAAATGAAGGTCCCCCAGATTTAGATTTCCCCACGCTGCAGGTCACAAATAGGAACATATTTTAATGAAATTTGGTTCGCTTACTGACATATGCTCAAGGACAAAGCCTATTGATTCTATTTAGATAAGATCGGTCCATATTTAAACCTATCGCCCGTATGGACTTTACTTCCGATTTTCTCTTAAATGCACCTAAAATTAGGTAAAACCAAAATTTCTTACCGTTACCCTATTTTTTTTAACACTTTATAGACAAATTTTGACACAAGTCCACTTCAACCAAACATTCAACCATATTTATAGCTTTACCATACCATAACTGTCAACCATACTGGAGTAGGGTATCGTATTTTTTGCTTTAAATTATGTAAGTTTTTAAATTTGGGAATATTTTTTAAAGTTTTTCTCCTTTGATCCCTGGAATCTGCCAAACGATAATTTAAAACTCAATGAGTTGTAAGAGAGTGAATAGGAAATAGCCTCCTTGATTAAATTTTTATTTATTAATTTTATTGCGCAGAGCAAAAGAAATTGCAGTTTTTAAAGGGACACCATTCACTAAAGGATCACAAACTAACAATTTTCGTGGTCTTTATGAAATCCCCACCGGAATTGGATTGGAAACGTATTCGATTCTGTAAACGGGTTTATAAAAAAATTAAAGGAAATGTCATTACAATGAGTAAAATATATTTAAGTTTTAAAATATTAAATGAAAACATAATAAATATATAACGCTTAAAATTTTTTATTAAAATAAATTAGTTTAATGAAAACAATTTTAATCATCAAATCCAAAGACAGGATTTAAAGAACGCAATATAGGAAATTTCGTTTTAAAATTTCCATACAAAAAGAAAAATTAGAAAATTTCCTACATTTTTCTTACGGAAATTTCCGATTGTTGAATTCTATAAATCAACTCTATGTATTTGATGAGGATATTTCAGATCTGACTAAGATTTTTTTCTTAAAATAACATATTTTGACAGCCAATTTTTAGTTATTTATTTGTTGCGCATATTCATTAAATTTTCTGAAACAGAAATATTTAAGAAGTTCTATGATGTCATAGTAATACCATTTCCGTTAATTTTTATAAACCCGTTTACAAAATCCAATCCGTTTCCAATCAAATTCCGGTACGGATTTCATAAAGACCACGTTGTTCAGTACTTTAAGTGCTTTTTGATGAACTAAAACGCTAACTTTTTACACAGTTCTAAATGTACTACAAATATTATTATAGTCGGAACTAATTACGAATTTTTAATAAAACTCAAGTAAACAATTTTCAAACAAAATACCTACTTAAGTAAAATTTGAGTATAAAGTCTTAAGTGCTTAATTCTGACTATAAAACTGGCCGTATAGGTGCTATTTGAACTTTATATTTAATTTGAATTTATTTTGTTAATAACTAAGAGCCAGATTAATAGTCAGAACTAACATCGATTTGATTCTAGATTATTTCTTAAGTGAGAAATTTTCAAATCAAAATCTTAGTTCTGACCATTGTACAACTACCCAGGTAGAATTATTAGATAAAGTTGTCATTTTTGTCATAATTTTATTCCCTGCAACGAAAAAAAAAAGAAAAAGAAAACGAAAAGAAAAACACAAAATTTGCTTATTTAAAAAAAAAAGAAGAAAATTATAAAATATTCTTTAAAAAAACATGCATTTTCTAATATAATGGTGAAACAAGATAGTTTCCGTTTTACTTATGGATGAAAATTTCCCACAAATGCTAATATACAAGGTTAGTTGTCTGGTATTTTGATATGCGTTTTCTAACATCATTAAAAAATACCCTTATCATGCAGCTAGCAGCAGTCGTCCTCTATTACCTAACCAATCACCAACGGGCGGTACAGATCGTGGTTCAAGTATACATGCTTGAAACACACCATCGTTAAAAACACAGACAAATTTGGTCATGTTTAAGGTTCTGCCATTTTAAGTCTGGCGACTATTTGTAGGTAAAAATAATGCAAGACTTAAGGAAATTTTTGAGGATTTCCAAAAATATACATTTTGTACGAAACCGATCAGTACTCTTTAAATTTTACTATGTAATTTGATAAAAGGTCGATGTGGCTAATTTTTCGTTGAAAGCCACGCCCACTTAAAATAAGTAATAAAATAAAAAAACAAATATTACGTTAAAATTCTGTACAATTTTCTGAACCATTTCCTCGCCTTTAGGGGCAAATTTAGCTACTATTTTGCATTAAGAAGAGGTGATTGTCCCTCATTACAAATTAACGGTTCTGAAATAACAAAAACAAATTCTGTAAAATATCTAGGAATGCATCTTGATAAACGACTTACATGGAAGCAGCACGTTAAAGCAAAGAGAGAACATCTAAATATTAAAACTAAAAAGATGTACTGGCTGTTAGGCCATAAGTCTCAGCTTAGTCTGGAAAATAAAGTAAAGTTATACAAGTCTATTTTAAAACCAGTGTGGACATATGGTATCCAATTATGGGGAACAACAAGTAATTCCAACGTCGAGATTTTGTAAAGGTTTCAGTCTAAAACTTTAAGATGTATAGCCAATGCTCCATGGTTTGTAACCAACAAACAAATTCATCAATATCTTAGAATTCCCTTTATAAAAGATGAAATAAAACGATTCAGTTCTAGATATATAGATCGAATTAGCAACCATACACTCAAAAAAAAGTCAGTAAAGTCAGCAAAAAATGTTGCTGTGTCAGCAAATTTTTAGTCAGGAGCGTGCTTGCAAGAAAGTTGGTAATTTCAGCAAAAGATTTGCTGAAAATCAGCGAGCTGATTTTTACCAAAAAAATAGTAATCTTCAAAAAAGTTTTGCTAACACTTAGTCGACTGCAAATGAAAAAAATCCTTGCAAAAATCACTAAACTTTTTGCTGAATATTAGTATACTGAAAAAAACTCAAAAAACTTGTAGCGAAATTTTACTTTAGTTAATTTATTTGCTGAAAATTTAAATATAGAATATGTGTAGAGTTGTTTTTCTTTTTTTGTCATTTCCGTTTCCAGACAAGCTGCGACATCTACATCTTGTCTATCTGGTTGTCGCCCACGCTATTAATGCAGTTATCAACACAATTTTTGTAGCACAATAAATTAGTAAAACATTAGTTCAAAATTAGTTTAGTGCTAAAAAATATAACTAAAATTTTTGCTGAAAACGGAATTTCAGCAAAAAATTGCTGAAAACTCGTACACTTGATATACAAGACATTTTACTAATTTTTCTACTAACTTATTTTTTTGAGTGTACAATTCAAAAACCGCAAAATACAAGGTCATTCCGCTGAACCGTTTTTATTTTATTCAAGGTTAAAGATCAAAATTGTATGCGTGCGCATACAGGGGACCGATGAGGGTTAAGAAACCTAATCAGCGATTAACATTCAGCAAACGAACATAGATGAAAAAATTTTACATTTTGTAAAAAAATATTTTTGCGATATTTTTTGCAAAAAGGAAAATTTTTTAATCAATATATTTTTTTGCAGAATGTAAATGGCTGATTAAGTTTTTTAGGGGGTTATTTTGTAATACGCAACGCCTTGCGTTGCGTTGTTTTTCATACAAATTGTTTTTGTAACAATAACAATTTACACATAAATCAACGCAACGCAAGGCGTTGCGTTTTACAAAATAACCCACTCAATTAATTTCACTATGCGACAGTCAAAATCGGGATGGGATGAAACCAACGGGAAATGTTATATCGGTCAAAAACAAGTTATACGTGTCCCGGCGTTTCGCTGGGTCACCCCTAGGAATCGAGATATATCTTTATTTTGACATAACTCGAGAACCACTAGTACGATTTTGCTCAAACAATTTTAAAAAAATTAAAAATTACAATTCTTTTAATCTGTTCATATAACGTTTTTCTATATACTCAACAGTTTTGCCGGTAAAAATAAATGTTTGTTACCTCTACCATAAAAATCAATAACCTTTTGTTTATTACTTTTTTTTAATATTTTTGGCAAAAAATATTTTTTTCTTCATACATTTATTTTTACCGGCAAAACTGTTGAGTATATTAATTTTTTTAAAATTGTTTGAGCAAAATCGGACTAGTGGTTCTCGAGTTATGTCAAAAAAAAGACCACCAAAGGTCAAATCGATATATCTGGATTCCTAGGGGTGACCCAGCGAAACGCCGGGACACGTATAACTTCTTTTTTACCGATATAACTTTCCCCGGTAGTTTGAACCCTACCCGATCACTGACCCCTACCATTTGTCTCACATTGTTTTTTGTAACATAAAGCCCTTTTTCGCGATTCCGCAATTTTTTAAGTGTGTTTTTTTTTTATTCATAAACTAGGAACTTAATACCAATTTCATACACCAAATTTTGGTGCTTAGTTTGCAAAAGAAAGTCGCGAAAATTTTTTTGCAAAACGAAAAAGTTTTGCATCATTATATTCGTTTGCAGAATAATAGTCGCTGATTGTGTGTTTGGCTGAAGTACAATTTATGGGGCACCCCTCAAAACAAAAAAAAAATTATGACTCCCTCTGGAATTAAAAAAGAAAATTTTTTTTCTATGTGGTGTTAAGGGGACCGGGACCCGCTAGGTCCAAAAAACCGAAACACACACGGAAATTTTCTTAAGAATCCCAGCAAAATCTTTCATTACCAAATAAGTGGTTATATAATAGAAATTCATAGCTCCGCACAACTTATTTTTTGGCGTCTAAACTCATTATTTTTGTTTGGCGTGGTCGTTTTTATAAGTAGTCACGCTTACCCGCTCGCTTACGAAAAAATGAGAAATAAGTAGTTATGAGTTTTTGAATAATAAGTGGTTACACACATGCTTACAAAAAGTTTAATTATAAGTGGTTATCCGATTGCTTACTTGATTCTTAAAAATAAGGAGTTAGGCATATACTATTAGCTTAAGGAAATATATTCAGAAAAAGTTAAGTTTTCTCTAGTGTGTAACTCGTCATAAAAATTTAAACATAAAACATATTTACATATAATAAATAAAAATGTATAAAATTTAGCTATGTAAAAAGTACTTATTTAAACTATTACGCGTAAGTCATTATTTGATATTTAAAAACATTGAATACAATAGGCTGTTATTAGGAAGTCATTATTTTATATTATAAAATAATGCAAAAGGTAATGATATATCGTTTTTGGTAATGCAGATAGTAATGAGGTGTCATTACCAATATTTTGCTGGGAATGCAAGCATGAACCCAACGTACCAAAAAAATTTTCAAATCGCGCGATTTTTTCAAAAAAATTTTCGCCTGCGCTATGTCCCACAATACACAAAAAACCCTTAAACATTTATAACATTTTAATATTTTCCAAAAAAAAACACCAACTTTTACCAAAATAAAGCTTATGTACGCTACATATGTACCAAAAAATGAAAAATTTTTGGAAAAAATCGCCGTGTAATAGATTTTTTACACCAAAAAGCCTTTTTTCGCGTTCCGCTATTATTTTGCAATTTTTTAAGTGGGGTTTTTTAAAATTTTTAATCTAGGGACTGTAATACCCATTTCATAGAACAAAATTTGGCGACTATTATATTATTTTTTTTGAAATGAATGGGGGAATATTTAGTTGATCTCTTATTTTTAAGTAAGTGACACAAGACGAAATACACTGATGATGGCTTTGTAGCGAAAGCCGAAAATACGTATTCTGTATTGCTGGTCTTATCGAATTCTTTCAAATATATTTTTATTCTTTGTAATTCACTTGTAAAAATTGTATCATCTTTCTTTGATTTGAAAATAATTTAAACAGAAAGTGATATTAATTTGATCCAGAGTCAAACTAAAAGGAACATTCACTTACTTATTATTTTTTTTGTTTAAAATATATGTTATTGTAGTATTTTCAAAAAAATATTAGTTTTAAATTTCTCCAATTAGCATTTTTTAAAAAAGGCAAAATCGGCTGCCACTGTACAGCCTTCATTAATTATTGGAAAATAAAAATGTAAAGTGTTTCTTAATCCCAGATAAATTCTCTAGTCCTTATCGTGGCCCGATTTTTATTTTTAAATTTTTTTTAAACAAAGTTGCCACACAAACTTAAAAATTCCAAAAAGGCAAGAAAAAACAATTTTACTTGGGGATATAAAATTTATATGACTGAAATTCAAAAAAAGGGCCACGATAAGGAATACAGTTTTTTGTTGACTACGAAAGAAAAAAACTGGATCGAAATCGGTTAACCCATCTTGGCTGTACAGTGGCAGCCAATTTTGAACTCATGGTTGTGAGAAAAACGCGTTTGAAGTCTAAAGTTAATTTTAAGCAAAGAAAACAGCAAAATTTCAAAAAATTGTGAATGAAGAAAAGTTATATCCCCTAGCTTACTACATGTCCACTAAATTTGGGACGAATCGGTTAATGGGTAGTTGATATATTAAACCTAATAATCTTAAAAACGAGGGTAGATTCATTATTATACATAATGCTACTCATATTATTTTGTAAAAATGCTATAATTTTGTACATTTTTTAATTTTACAAAGTAAATTTTTTTCCCCATTTTTATATATATTGATTACTTTTATAACTTATATTAAGCCATCAGCTCCTGCCCCATATGACGTGTCTTCAAAATCCATCCAATGACGATTGGCTTTTCTTAGAAAACTGTCTTTTGATATAGTTTTTATCTTTTTATTCTGCCCTGTTATAAGATATACGATTTCTAATAAAAACAAGTTAGTAAAAATGCAAACAAAAAGTGTTACACACAAATTTACCACCCAAGTAAAAAAGTTTTGATATAGCCATATCGACCCTTTGGTGCAATACTGTAGTAATTCAAAAAATCGTGAACTTATTTAAATGAATTTGAAGTTTTGAGCCATCTTTTTGATAGTATTTTCGTTTACTAAAGTTATTTTTTTTTACAAGTTTTTAAATAAAGAGGAATGTTTTTAATTAAAAAAAGGCCAAAAATTATTAAAAATATGAAATATTTATTTATATTTAAGTATTTTGTATCAACCTATCAATGATGTATCGTTATTGTCACAAAACCAACGACAAATTTATTAATTAATTCGGAATAAATCGTTATAGCAAATAAACTAGCATAAGAAGAAATGATAACTATTTTTTTTACAACAAAGATGAAATATGAAATAATACGAACAAGTAAAAAACAAATCAAATTATGCAGTTGTGTTTTTGTGCCTAAAACGTAGCAAAAAATAATATTGCTTTATTCTTTTTTCGCAATTTGTTTTCTGTTAGTAAATTTCTTGTCAAAAAGGAAATATTTCATTATTGCAAATAAATATTGTTGGAAATACCTAGAGGCAATAAAGACATTTTTAGCTGTGGAATCTGAACAGTTAGAGATAGAACCATAAACTTTTTTTCTTTAGATAGATATTTCCCCAAAGACAATTTCTGCATACCTAGCTCAAAAAATGCAATTTTTGAGTTACTACGGTATTGCACCAAAGGCTCGATATATTATCATTAGGGTTTTTCTTTTCCCGGACTTTTTCATTTTCCGGGACAGCGAGATTTTTTTATGAATTTCCCGGGATCCCGGGAATTCCCGCTCGTTACAAAATAAATAAATCCGACATATGTTGCACTTGAAAAACTCGATTTCTATTAAAACACCGTCCGACAAAGTTCATCTTTTGGTTGTACCCTTGATGAATCTACATGCATGACTTCCACTTTTTCCAGATCAATTCGTTTAATAGTTTAAATCGCGAATTACTATTTAGGTAATATATTTATATGGAAGGCGGTCTTAATTTTAAAATTAAATATATTAACTAAATACTAATTCGTGGTTGGAACGGTTAAACGAATTATTATAGAAAAAGTGAAAGACACGGGTATTTTAATTTCTTCCCTTCTTTCAGGATATATTGGAATTGTTAATGGGTGCAAACTTGTGTCGGACCAGTTTTATAGTAACTAAGATAGATTTTTTGCTTAAGTATTTCTTAAATATGGAATCCAAAAATTTGTATTTCTAAAGATTTCGTTTCTGTGCAGATTTTCAGAAGTATTCGTATAGAATTATTTTATAAAAAAGTTTAAAAGTGAGTATTCTTCACACAAATTATTACGCAAATTCTCTTAAAGATTTTTATAAAAATCGACACTACATAGAATATCATTAAATAATATTTTATTCATCTTAACACACTAGATATAGTGAAAAATATAATTTAATACATATGCCTAATTGTTTACTATCAACATGGATTTATGTTGTAGGTTAAAAAATAATTAGAATATGCATTTAAAATTAACGGTCCGTTGTCGTTCATAAATCTGTGCTTCATAAGTTGTCGAACAGAGTTGAATACCAAGCAGCTGGATAAAAATAACATTGTAAGAATTTCGTTCATGTTAGTTTAATTGAGTGGTTTCAATTTGCTTATTTGTTTCAATTCAATAAATAGTTCATCATCAATTATGAACCCATAAAAGCATAGAATATTGAGCAGGATCCGCACCCAAAAAATTCCTTAGTTGATTATAACGAATATTTCAACTATCTTATAGGTGAAATACCCCTAACTAATATATAGTTGAATTGATTTAGTTGGTGTCAACTAAGTTTTATAAAAATCAGCAATTTAACCAGAATACAGCTAATTACAACGATAAGAAGAAAAGAAATAAAGTTAGTGGCTATCAACTATATATAATCTGAAAATGGTTAATATAAACCATACATTTTGAGCTTTGCTTCCTTTTTATTATAACACAGAAAATTTAACAATTATTTTTGATCTCTTTATTTGCATTCTTTTGTAGATATTTAATTTACATACATTGTTTTAAATTTTATTATTTACATTTCCGGTCGGTCTTTTTTACGCTTTTATTCCATTTTGCTTCCAGATTTGATAAATTATTTATATATGTACATATGTAGAAATAATGACCTATTCAAATTCATAGCAAACAACTTGAAGATTTTTGATTTTTAAATTTTCTCTTGATGGGCAATTTGGGATCGTTTCAATCTCTTTTTTACGATTTCTGAAAATAAACGCATTACAAAATGGCCAAATTCAAAGACTAAAACAATTACACCAATAACAACTTACCATACAAAATTTCAAAATAATTGAAAAAATTTGCAAAATATGTAATGATATTTTCGTTTTAAAATAAAATTTTTATTGTTTGATATTTTTTTATGAACTGTTGTGTTTATTTCAAATAGTTTGAGATTTTCACAGGGTTACCAGAATTTGTGTTTTTTAATTAAACGCATATTTGTTGATGATTATAATAGTTGTTTCAAATTTATTTTAAATCAACTACTGATTTTGTTAACTACGTAACTATGGAATTTTATCGGTGCGGAAATACGTATTCTATCCTGCTGGCCTTATCGAATTTTTTAAATTTTTATGCTATATATGTAATTTACTTGTAAAAATTTTATCATCTCTCTTTTAATTTCAAAATAATTTAAAGGAAAATGTGATATTATATGATCTCAAATTGAACGAAAAACATTAATTAAATAGTTCCTTAACTTTAATTGGTATCTTTTGAATAGAAATTTTTTATCCGCAACTATTTAAAAAGAAACTATTTAATTTGGATAGTTGTATTTTAAATTAACTTATAAAGAAATCCAAATTAATTTGGAAAAGCATCTACATAATATTTAAAAAATACAATTGAAATAAAGGAATAGCAGTTGAAATTTAAATAAACTTATTTGAAGTGAAAAAACCTCAAAATACTAAATTGAAAATACGAAAATATTCCTAACTTTTAAATGGCTGGTGTTTTTGGAGGTATTTGGAACTGAGATACGGATGTTGAAGTGTTAAATATATTGCTTTATTTGAACAAAGATCACCATTTTAAAGAAACAAATTTTTTCTGAAGTTGGAGTATTTGTTTTCGGTTTAACTTAACCAAATCCAACTTACATCCAAAATCAATTTGGCCTAAATAATATGTTTTTTTTTTTACTAATTCAGTTTATTAAATTTTAAATCGCACTTTTTAATATCAAATATTTCTTATTTAAATTAATTTCAAATCAATGCTTTAAATTTAAATTTATTTCGCTTCAGAAATTGCAATATTTAATAGCTAAAAATTCTGTAAAAGGATAAAAAAAAATCCCGGGAAATCCCGCACAAAATTCCCGGGATTGCGGGATTGAAAAAAGGGCGGGATTCCCGGGACATAAACCCTACCCAAGTAAAAAAAATGATATGGAGACATATGAAATTATATTTAATTATATATAATCTTTTATGTAATTAGATATAATTATATTCGAAAAATGAGAACATCTTATTGTATCGAATTGTATACAATTTGGTACAATTTGATACAATTTTATGCAATTCGATACAATTGTATCCGAATTTTGTCCTCATCCAATTACATCAAATTATATCTTTTTGTATAAAATTATATAAAATGTTATAAAAGTGCACATAGTTTGATACAATTATATCTAAAAATTGAGCTTATACTTTAGATCATATTATATATGAACACATCTAACAATATACAAAAATTATTTTTTTAAATAAAAAAGATATGCAATATCTGGAGATCAGACCTGGGGGATTTCAATTACAATTGCAAATAAATGTAATTGAAATTAAAAAAACTCAATTACATTTCATGTAACTGTAATTGAAAATTTTCAATTACAATTGTAATTGAAAGTGATTTCAATTACATATAGAATTAAAGTGTTTTTTGTTAAAATTTTGTAGAAAAAACTGACTGGGATAGGTTGGATAGGCGTGGATAAGTATACAACGAATACGTCATGTTGGGCTGACCTCTCACTTGTTCTTTTTGTCATTATTTATTTTCCGAAAAAATGTAATTGTAATTGACATTTTTTCAATTACAATTATATGTAATGTATAATTGAAAATTTTCAATTACAAATTACTTGTAATTGTTTTTTTTTTTAATTACAATTACATATAATTATAGATGATTTTAGAAAGAACGTTATATTGTTATATATTAAAGAAATCATGAAATATTGTAGATATGGAACCATATTAAGTTATATGTGGGTTCTTATTCGTCAATATATAAATCATATCTAACACAAATTATGAAATATTTCTTATATGGCTCCACATATAGTTTTATATTATTATGTATAGTGTCATACTAAATTATATATAAACGTATATGTAATTATATCTGTAATATGTTACTTTATGTACTTATATATAGCACATGCAATTATATGTAGGCCAGTATGTAAAAATATAAAATCACATATGTCTCCATATTAAAACCTTTGAGGAAAAAATATATAACATATGACTATATAAAAGTATATCTGCTTGAATTTAAAAGCATATGTGGCCATATGGAACTATAAGTTACTATATGCAATTACATAAAATAAGATATGGTTATATCAAAACTTTTTTACTCGGGTAATTATCATATATAATTTTGTATAATTATATATTGGAACCAAGATATAATTATATAAAATCTTACGAAATTATATCCTAAATATATAACTATATCTTGTTATATATTGCACAATATATAGTGCTACATATTACAATATCCAATTATATATAGACCTATATATAGTTACATATGTCTCATATAATTATGTATAATTGTATATATACCATTATATCTAGTTGGATATTATTATATTATATTTGATACATTTGGATGATGACAAAATCCGGATAAAATTGTATCAAACCATATCTTATTCCATCAAATTAGATCTAATTGTGTCAAATTAGATCTAATATGATCATAATACGACCTAATTAGATAAAATTAGATGTTCTCATTTTTCGGATAATATCAAAAGTCATATAATTTTTTTTTAGTAGCCCAAGCAAAAAAATTACATGGAGCCATATGAAGTTATATTTAATTATATATAATCGTTTATGTAATTAGATATAATTATATCCGAAAAATGAGAACGTCTTATTATATCATATTGGATCGAATTGTATACAATTTGGTACAATTTGATACAATTTTATGCAATTCGATACAATTGTATCCGAATTTTGTCCTCATCCAATTACATCAAATTATATCTTTTTGTATAAAATTATATAAAATGTTATAAAAGTGGACATATTTTGATACAATTATATCTAAATATTGACCTTATACTTTTTATCATATTATATATGACCATATCTAACAATATACAAAAATTATTTTTTAAATAAAGAAGATACGCAATATCTGGAGATCAGACCTGGGGGATTTCAATTACAATTACTTGTAATTGAAAATTTTCAATTACAAATACAAATTAATGTAATTGAAATTAAAAAAAACTCAGTTACATTTCATGTAACTGTAATTACAAATAGTTGTAATTGAAAGTGATTTCAATTACAAATTTCAATTACATTTAGAATTAAAGTGTTTTTTGTTAAAATTTTGTAGAAAAAACTGACTGGGATAGGTTGGATAGGCGTGGATAAGTATAAAAAGAATATGTCATGTTGGGCTGACCCCCAACTTGTGCTTTTTGTCATTATTTCTTTTCCGAAAAAATGTAATTGTAATTGACATTTTTTCAATTACAATTATAAGTAATGTGTAATCATTGGCGGACTTAGGCCGGTCTGGAATGGGCAAAGCTCACCCTAGACTACTTTTTGCCCACCCCAGAATTTAAAAAACCTACCTGTATTTCTTGTATTTATGACTTTGATGGGAAAAAGTATTACAATATTAATATTTTTTATTAAATATCAATTAATCCTATGTTTTTGGAAAATGTCTACTGGTTTCCTAGGAAGATAATTTGTTGGAATTTAAGGGTCAGTTTTATAGTCAGAAGTAAGACCGATTTTTGTCTTAAATATTTCTTAAATAATAAATGTTGTTTGAAAATTTCTTCCTTAGCTTACCTCAATTTAGCAGACTATAATTCTCAACTTCATTGGAAATTCTGCTAGCGCAAATACAGGTACTATTTCCTGTTATTTTAGCAGAATTTTGAACTATTTGTACGGGCTTTTTTATGAGTGTAGTTAGCAAACAAGTCATCGATAGTCTATTTTCCTAACAGACACCTCGTTGAGCCCGCACATTAACTCTTGAAGAATTGATGAAGCTATCGGATATCCGAATGCCTTATGCGGCAAATAGACTATGAAAGTCACTTCCACAATAACGAGTTTGTTCAAGTCACCTTACTCGCCACACACCATTGAAGTAAACGCAATATTAGTCTTTAAAAGCTATATTTTACACTTTACGCAGGCCAAAATACCTGAAATTCGTTGGTGATGTTAATAAATTTATATTAACATTTTTTACTTTACGTTTATTCATATTTTTAATTTTTTTATCTTCACTCTTCAAAAATTACTGCTGAACTGTGCTAATTTCTGCGCAAATGACTTGCACAAGTTCTAAAGCATTCCGTAAAAATCAAAATCGTTTTGATTTTTACTCAATTCTAAAAATATATCTGTACAAGTACACAACTGACCTGCACAAACTCATTATTGTGCAAGTAACTTGAGCAGTCTATAGGCCGCATTAAGCATAGCCATTAAGCGCAAGTACCGATAATCTTGTTCCTACAAATTATCTTATAATATGATAATCCTTTCTCTCCATCCGTTATCAATTATCCAATTTGCCAAATTCAAAAAAGCAAAGCAGTTGATAGAGCTCGAATTTTGTCCAAGAGGTTCGAATTGAAAGGGGAAAAATATAAACATCTTGGAAGTAATTCAAGCAACCACATTTAGTAACTTAATATAACTTAATCGGTAAATGCACATCAGAAATCCAATAGGAACGCCGACATCTTCTATCATGTATGCAGGTTAGATTATTGCTTCAAGGCAAACTTAATCAACATATCCGAGCCCATTTATTATTGTTAAGCCCAAACCAGAACAGAGCCAGCTCTGTTGAACGGAAAAAATAAAAAGTGTATAATTATCGAAGTACTTAGGTAAAATACAACTTCAAAAGTATATTTTGTAAGTCAGTAAAAAAAATACATGTAGATTTATCAATTTTTGGTTTTTGTCAACTTGCCTTAGTTTTTGACCTATTCCATTTCCACGCACTTCAAAATATGTTAAGTTACCTAAGTTAAGTTAACTAAGTTTTTGCTAAGTTACACAATTCTTAAAGAATTGTGTAACTTAGCAGAAAACTTTTGAAGTTGTATTTTACCGAAGTACTTCGGAAATTATCCACTTTTTATTTTTTCCGTGTATTAAAAAAATTTAATAATTTATTATTGAATATACGATACACTGATAGAATTTTGTGCATAGTATTAATGAATTTGTTCATTAATCCAATGATTTTTTTCATTGAAAAGTCCCCAAAGAACGCGTTCATTAAATCAATGAAACGTATTCATTAAATGAAAACTAATTGAAAAAAATATTTTTTTGCCTTACCTTTTTTATTTATTATTTATTTTTATTTTATTAATTTTTATTTGACAATATATTTTTTTTTTTATAACGTTTTCGACATCTCCCTGAACTCGACTTGAACCCGCAATCACCAGAACGTAAACATTACCGCGTTACCGATTGATCTAAATAGCCAAAACAAAATGATGTCATTATTTGGACTTTTTTATTTAAATAATTTCAGTTTGCAACCCTAGCGTTCATTACTGGAACATATATCTATTTTAGTAATTAGCAAATTCAAAACCCTTATAAAAATTATAGCATATCTTACGGGTTAGTTGAAAATATATAATGAAAAAATTCATTAAAGTAATGAATTTTTCATTAATTCAATGAACATTTTTCATTAAGTCAGTGAATTCAGATTAATGAAATCGATTCAATAATAGTATGAACGAAAATTCTATCAGTGTAGTTTGAAGGCAGCTCTAGTTTATTTAGAAAATTTTCTAATATCTCGATCATAGATTACAAGGACATCTTACTACCCTTTTTCAACAAACAATTTGCGCAAGGAATATTGCTATCTAAGATGGGCATTAAGAAATGGTAAATATTTTAAGCTACCACGTTTTCCGGAAATCAGACAAGGCGCCTAAAGATTTCAGTGGAACACATTTAGGTAACAAATTAAATCTTGCTTTACACGCTACCCATCCCTGTCCATCCATAGCTACTATTTCTCAGTATTGAGAATACGAAATGTCATTTTTAAAGAGAATTTACAAAAATTTGACAATTCGTAAACACACCCAAAATATTTGTTAGTTGTTTTTGACGAAAATTTCAACTATCTCATAGGTGAAATACCTCTAACTAAAGCTTAGTTGAATCAATTTAGTTGGTGGTAACTAATATTTTCGAATATATAAAATTTGTTAGTATAATTACATACAACCATTTAAAAACCAAATTGGTTGTTAACAGCTAAAAATATTTATATTTAAAATGATTTTATATTGAAATTTTTAATTGTTTTACATTATTTATTTATTTCACAAAATAATAGCTTGCAAATTATGACGTTAGTAAAATACACAAATTAGCCAATTTCTGCA
Organism: Leucophora obtusa; assembly: GCA_949987735.1. Lineage (NCBI taxonomy): Eukaryota > Metazoa > Arthropoda > Insecta > Diptera > Anthomyiidae > Leucophora > Leucophora obtusa. Next base: position 42,137,741 of record OX465299.1, on the reverse strand, counting down.
AATATTTATTGCCATTTTCTTGATAGAGTTTCTTTTGGATTTCAAATAATCATTTGGTTTTTCTTTATCCTTGCTTTTTCCCAAATTCTAAAAAAAAGTAAATTTTAAAGTTATTTAAAACGTAATCCAACGAAATAAGTATGTTAAACTTACCTATTTGGTGCATCCAGTTACCGTTTAATAATAATACCCTATTTATTTAAAAATAAAAATTTTAAAACATTAAAAATATTTTTATCGTTTGACTTTTTATTTAACTTGTTACTAAAATTTATTTGTCAGTTTGAAATTAATTAACACAGGGTAACATAAATATAGTTGTTGTTAACGAAATATATAGTTGTTAATGAATGTAATAGTTATTTTAAATTTATTTCAATTCAACTACGAATTTCGTTAACTATGTTACTAAGGAATTTTATCGGTGCACAATACTGGGTAATAACAGATAGAGGTAATCGACATGGGAATTACCCTTAATGGATTACATTGTTGTTTCAAGGTTCATATCGATCCTTTCACACTAACTAAGAAGTAGATAAATCAAAGAAACATCAACTTGTTTTTGGTTCAGATTTATAGCCCGAACTAAGATAGTTTTTTTTTGTTAAATATTTCTTAAGTCGGAAGTTTTGTTTGAAAATTTCTTATATAAGAAAAAAAAAATCGATTTGAGTTCTGACTAAAAACTGGCCTTCACATTTTAAAGTGTGCCACAAAGAATTGACCATCTTGGAAGTATTTCAAAAAATCGCCTTACACTAAATAGGTTAATTGAAAGGTTTTTGGTGCAAAAATTTTCTTAAAAGCCATACAGTCTGCCATCGAATTATTATTTACAAGTATTGATTGAATTAAAGTACGACTTTTTTGAGAATGTTGGTGAACTGATTTGATTCGAAACTATTAAACATTCTACAGCTCATCCATAATTTTTGTTTCTATTCTTCTACTTTTTCTACTTTGCGATTCTATGCCTATAATCCAAGTCATAGCAACTACAACAGTGTCTACGTCTATGATTAAGATTGTACGTTATCATTGCTTGCCGTCAACGATGCAGAGCTCACTTCCATATAAACACTCGATCGTATAAACTACACACAATTCCAAACCATACACTAAGGTAGTGTTTCTAAATGGCGTTTTTCGTCACACGAACAAAAATACAATAACATAATACATGCAATGTAAAAACAAAATACATGTAGTCACTCATTTGCCTAATTCCGAACGTCTTGTGGAAACCCCCCGTAAATTGTACCAGCGACAGTCTGTCAGCCAGCAAGGAAGCAAGCAAGAAAAACAACAATCAGCTCAAAATTGTATTTACTACAGTGTATTCCAAACCGAATGAATAACGACGAACATACACTTATGCAGAGGCTAAAAGGAGTTTGTTCATTAAAGGTGAGTAGTATGGTTGGCCCTCTCATGTGAAATTGCATTTAATCACAAAGCTGAAATGTCTCTTGAGTATATTGTTAGGCTTGCTTTGTTCCTATACAAACATTGACATTGGTCATGTTTAGTGTTAACTCTTAATATTTTCAACTGCAGAAAATTAATGGGTCGCTTGCCCACCCCAGAAAAATGGTCTAGGTAAGCCTATGGCCTTAACACTCCCCTTCTTAATTCAAATCTGCAATCAAAATGTATCTATTACTTACAAGTTTTGAAAAAACGTGATAGCAATTTCTAAAAAAGAATTTTTGTATAATTGTCTTAACTAGTATCATCTTTTGCATACAGAAGATATTTCGAAAAAAACCATGTCGCAGTTAATTACTAAGTATCGAGTCCAATTAATTATAGCAATAGTAAGAATATATACAATACACTTTAAACAATGATACAATTCACAGTTCGAACTATGTTAAATAGAAAATTAGCATTTATCGTAATTTTGACAACTTTCTATGTGTTTAATTTAAAAAATCATGGTATTTTACAACGATAAGTGGTATGTTAGCACTTAAACTTGGAATTCCTACAATGATTTTAAATTTACTACTATTAAGTGGAAACATTTTTTTGTAATATATCGCATAGTGAGTAACTATATACAAAAAATGAGTGAGAATTTTTTATACACATTTGTTCTTAACAATAGACATTATGTGTTTATAATTATACATATTTAGCGTGTTTTTTAATCACTTGCACCCCGTTTCTGTATTTCTCGCATCGAAAAAGTTTTCACAAAAAACATGTGAAATACAACCCTGCTCTCCTTTATATAAGGTGAATCGGAGACAATAAAATATATATGGAATCAAATCAGCTAATAATGTGCTGTATGTAAGTTATTTCTAATTTAATTAGGTGTTTTTCAAAACTACATATATCCACAGTTATAAAAGTTACAGCATCTGAAAATATTACGACAAAACCGAAAGTCCATTTTTTATAACTTTAATCGCCCTGTGATATGCAGGGTGACCATGAATTTCTCGACAAGAAAACTTCTCGCATTAGATACAGAAACGGGGTACTGGATTTAGAATTTTTCATACAAAAAATGGATTTATTAAACAAAAAAAAAAAAAAAACTGGATTTAATAAATCCACAATAAAAGCACAAATATATGAAACAGCCTATTAATTTAATGTCAGAAAAAAATACGAATGAAAATTAAAAGAGAAACAAAAAAATTTAAAAACTAACAAATAAAAGGTTTTTATTAAATTTTTTTTATAAAATATGTTTAGAAGAAAAAAACTACACCTCAATCATTTCCAATTCAAATGAATTGGCAAAATGAATTGCAATTCATTTCCAATTCATTTGAATTGAATTTGAATTAATTCAAAATTAATTAGAAAAATGAAAAATTAATTGCAATGAAATTATTAATTGCTTCTTGAATGTTAAACGTGTTTTTGTCGTTCAGCGTATGTTAAAACCAAAATAAGTAATATTTGAATAAATAAACTCCAAACACCATCTTACTTTGATTACAATTCATATTTAATTCATTTGAATTAATTAAAAATCAATTCAATTAATTTGACTTGGAAATGAATTGCAATTCATTTTCGCCAAATTCATTTGAATTGATTCAAATTTCATTCAGTTCTTTTCCTTGGTGAAATGAATTAATTAAAAATTTAGCTAATTCGTAATAAATTGTAATAAAAAAAGAATGATTCATTTACAGCTCTGAAGATCATTAAATCAAAATTATAGGCTTAATAAGTCCGAAACTAATAACAAACATGAAAAGCAGAGATTTTTCAAAATGAAATTACTTTTCTTTTTCACGAAATTAATTCACTACGATTTAATTCTTTGAATGTCTGTCCACTAAACATTGACTGAACTGACTTGACTATTGTTATTGTGTGTGGAGAGGCCTGATATGAAAATATAAAAAACACAATAATATTTCAGTTGAAGTTTGGTTACGGTCGGTTGTAGAACGTATGTATCGTATGGGTTTTTTTTTATTTAAAAAAATATTTCGAATAAATTTAAAATAAAAACAACTTCCAAACTTAGCTAAATTTTATAGTTCTTGCCTTATTTTGTTAAGAAATGTAAAAATTATTGAATTTATACAAAATTTTGTTTATGAATGATTTAATTTGAATTTAAACAAAAAAAATCGGATCAAATTGGGAATTAAAACAAAAAAAAAATAATTTGAATAGATTTCTATAGAATAAATAGAAAATCAGAAATTTTTATTTGGAAATCTTGTTTTGAATTTGTTTTTGAGTAATATTTATTTTTTTTTAAAATAAATTATAAAATTTTTTATTGTGCATTTTATGTTTATTATTTGTTGATTGAAAAAATGCTTCAAAATGAAATGTGCAAAACATAAACATTTTGTGAAATAAAAAAACAACCATATAACCGTTGTTGTTGTTGTCACACGTTTTTTAAATGGTTGTTTTTTTGGGTGATGGAATATTTTTTGGTAAACAATATATAAATCCCACCAAAAAAGTGGAAATTTTTTAAGTTTTGTTGTATTTTAGTGGCAAGATAAGCAAAAAGAAAAAAAGAAAAAAAAAACAAATAAAAATTAAGAAAACAAAAAAACAAAGTTTTAAATATAGTGTACCTATTTAAAGAATTAAAAACAGAAGAATACTAATAAAATATGTATCATAGATTACATAGATCTCTTACTCTTTGACATTTGCTGTCAGTGCACGTAACTCATGAGAATGTGTTGGACATACGTTCTATACCTATACAAAAAATATTTGATTGTATGTGAAAAAATGTGTTTGTTGACAAAAAAAGAAGAAGAGTAAGATATCTATGTAATCTATGATATGTATGTATGTGATTTATACAAAAACATGTTACTAATTTTTTTAACATAAATAAACTCAACAAATAAGTTGAATAAAATTAAATTAGTTGATTGTTAATTGCCGGCTTAAGTAAACTACTAAAATATCAACAACAACATATGTATATGTATCTGTCAAAGTAAGATATACCTGTCAAAATAACTCTGATGATGTTCTTGGTTAATTTTTCCCAGTATTGGTGATACGAAGTTTCAAATTTTCAATTGTATTTCGAAAATGATATTTCGTATTTCCAAATGCTGGGAAATGGTAGATATGGATGAACAGGGATGGATAGCGTATGAATCAGTCTTATTACTGAATTTAGACCGAGCAAAAACTACCTAGTATTCGTACAAAACTAGTTTTTGCTTGTTTTTGATACATGCGTTTTCACAAGTAAAAACTAACAAGAGCCAACAACTAAAGACTGCGTTCGATAAAATTAGTGCACGAATAAATTCAAATATCTTTTGAACTAGTTAACATATACAAAAGAAAAAAACGTTTCATTAACAGAAATCTTATCCATGTTTACATTTAATAAAAAAATATTACACATTAGTGGTTTTTAATGAAAAATTTAATTTTTTCTGAAATTCCTCCCATTAAACTTTTAATAGTGTCTTCAGTGATTATTTTGCTTGATGATAACTATTTTCTTGAAAATGTTTTAGTGTTTTCAGCAACCTGTTTGCGAAATAGAAATGCGTGAAAAAATAATTCGCTTATTTAAGGGTACAAATAATCGAATTATTTTTTCACGCATTTCTATTTCACAGCCCATTTTAAAGCCAATAAGTATCGAATAATTTTAAAACTTGACATGAGGATTTGTACATATTTAGCAAAAGCATCTTGATTAAAAAAAAATAAATTTTGAATTTGAAAAAAATTTACAAGTAATAATGTCTGCACTAGTTACATCGAACGCAGTCTTTAAGTAGTTTCTGCTCACTCTAAATGCAGCATTTAAGTTACTTAATATTAGTTAAAAAGAAAATATTGCTGAAATTAGTAATTTTTTTTTGCTAAATATTATTATTACACGGGATAGAAATCTCGTAGAGTTGGAGATCAATGCCACTTATTTTTTTCTTTCAAAACAATAATTTTTTCTTGAAATACCAAAAAGTACAAATAATGAACTGCAATGTTAAATAATTTAACAAAAAAATTCAAAAATTTGTGCTAATTGAAGATGTGTTTGACAGAAACTGTCAATAATATAGAGATTTCATTTCGTAGACTTATACAGAGCTGCATTTTCGTAAACTGTCGCAAGTTGTCTCTCGTGTATAGGCTTGCCTTTAGTAGGATAAGAAAAGTAAAAATAAGACTGTTAAACATACAAAGCTACACTTTAGCGGGCGCAAACTAATTCTGATCCCCTCTGGAATAAAAAAAGAAATTGTTTTTGCTTTTTAGGGTTAAGCTGGCAGCAGCCCCTCGCACATCTAGGCGGGATAGAAATATTGTTTTAGCTAAATTTGCCATCTCTAATATTGTTGGCTCCAATTGTTATCGCAAAAGTACCATCGTTAGTTGGTGCGTTTTGTATTCATTTTATTTATTTTTTGTTTCAAACTATAATTTCTCCAAATACTAAAACGGAAGTTTATGAAACTGATATATTCTATAATTATATAATTATATAATTATAATTAACAATACAATTAAATTTTTTTAGTAATGAAAGAAATTGTGTGTGACAAAAACTGTCAATGATCTTGAGATTGCATTTCATAGACTTATAAAGAGCTGCATATGGATTGTTAACAAGAACATAGTGCTGGTAAATTCGATTACTTTTCAATACTCGATACTACTCGATATTTTTGATTTGGATACTCGATACTACTACTCGATAACGGTTTTTAAATTTGAAATTTTTAAAAATTTTTTAGTAAAATTATTGGAAAATGTTTATGGTAATTCAATATTTAAATTTATAAACATATTTTTTAACTTTTTCATCAACTATTCAGTGCGTTTTTCATAGTTTTTTTTTAACATATAATGCTAAATTCTTTTAGCAGAGTTGTAGTTTTGTGACAAATATTTTAGCGGAGTCACATTTTTATATATATTTTGTCTGTCCAAAATGCAACTCTGAAAATATGGAGTAGTAGTTTTGAGTATCGAGTACCCAAAAAAAAAGACATATACTCGATACCCACTACTCATATTTTTACCAGCACTACAAGAACATACACTATAAACTTTAACCTCATAAAAATAACCTTAAATTAAATATATTTCTAAAGGCACATCTACACGGTATAGAAATCTCGTAGAGTTTGTGCTAAATTTGTCATCTCTAATAAAGTTGTCACTAATTTTGATCGTAAAAGTATCATCTCTAGTTGTCAAGTATTTGTTTTTATTAAAATTGTTGTATTTTGAAGAATAATTTTTTCTCTAAATACAAAAAGGTGCATTTAATAAACTGAAATGTTCAATAATGTTACAAGACATCTTAAAAATTGTTACTAATTAAAGAAATTGTGTTTGACAGCAATTGTCAATGGCCTAGATTTTACATTTCGTAGACTTATACAAAGCTGCACTTTCATAAAGTCTAGCGAGTTTTCTATCCGGTGAAATAGAAATCTCGTAGAGTACGAGCTAAATTTGTCATCTCTAATATAGTTGGAACTAATTTTTGTAGCAAAAGTACGATCTCTTAATGCCAAGAAGTTGTTTTTATTAATGCTGTTTTAAATCAAGCAAGAATTTTTTTCTATATATACCAAAGAATGCATTTAATAAAGTGAAATGTTCAATAATTTAATAAAGTATTTTTAAAATTTGTGCTAATTAAAGAAATTGTATCAAAAACACTGTCAATGATCTTGAGATTACATTTCGTAGAATTATAAAGAGCTGTAAACGTACCTTAAATGCACTTTTACGAGCGAGATAAAACTCACGATACTTTACGAAAATGCAGCTCTGTATAAGTTTACGAAATGTAATCTCTAGAGCATTGAAAAGTTTTTATCATACAATTTTCCAAATGCGTTTTTGTTCCGTAATATTTAGTGGTAAAAGCACATACTATATACGGGATAGAAATCTCGTAGAGTTTGTTCCAAGTTTGTTGGCACTAATTTTTATCGTTAAAGTACGATCTCTAGTTTTCAACTATTTTTTCTTTTTTAAGGTTGCTGTATTTCAAAGAATAATTTTTTTCCAAATACTAAATGGTGCATTTAATAAATTGAAAAAGCTTTAACCATTCACAATAGAGCTTTAGGGATAACGGTATTTGTGTTATTTTGGTAGCGGTATTTTAAGGATTTAAATTATTTCAGTTAATGGTATTTTTGGGAAATCGGTATTTAGTTATTTCGAGGCATACCGAATTTTTTGTTGCAAAAAACGAACCAAAATAAAATGCTAAATAAAATGCTATTACCACGAGCAGAGAATTAAAAATAACGGCAAAACTATTTTAAGGATAACGGTATTTATTGCATTTATTTCGGTATCGTTATTTTAATGATGACGGTGTTTCAGTTATTTCGGTAACCGTATTTTAAGGACAACGGTATTTCGTTTATTTCGGTAAAGGTATTTTAAGGTTAACGGTAGTCATTTGAAAGATTTGCGTCCGTAATGGTATTTTAGCAGTATTGCCTGCAAACCCTGCTTAAAATCTCCACATTTGCGAGATGTTCATATGCTTTCTTACAAATCTCGCGAATTTAAGGGATGAGCAATCTTATGGTTTTACACGGGCTTTTCATTGACTATCGATTTTAGTCGATATCTCGGGACTTATATGTAAAACCATTATTACAAAAGAATGTATTGCAACATTAGGATTTTAAGGCTGATGTACAGTGCTACCTCCAGCCTTCTCAGCGATCGCACTACATGTGTTAAGCCGGATTCAAAATGATGGAGTACTCCACTCTGTAGAGTGGAGTGTGCTAAAATGGAAATGACATGATTCATAAAATATGTAAATGAGAACAATAATGGACCAAAATTCTCTCTGAACAGTGCACAGTGGGCCAGCATCAATGGCAAAACTAGATTATTGAGTATATGAGACTAAAAAGTATTACAAAGGGGGTTTGGAATCTGAAATAAAAAATTTAAAATTAAAAATGGCGGATCCATAATGGCGGCCATGAATTTTTAGTTTTTAATATATATATATATTTGTTCCTTTTACTCCTGCAAGGAGCATAGGGCCGCAATATAGTGTACTTAAATTAACCAATTATATGTAACCTTCTCCGAGAAAAGTGACCTAGTGTGTCAAAAAACGGGTTTGGACTTAAGAGTGGGAAAATCGATAAAAATGAGAAAAACATTAAAATTTTAATGTTTAATTTAAAACTTCATTTTCACACACTAGGTCCCTTTTCTCAGAGAAGGTCACATATAGGTCTAGGGTCCGCTGTTTAAAAATCTGAAATCAAGATTTTGAAGTTCAAAATGGCGGATCCAATATGGCGACAAACTATTTAAAATTTGCACCAGAGGCGACCAAAGAAAAATATACGTGCATCGGCGTTTTAAAAGTTTACGTCTGGTCCTACACTCAAAAAAATAAGTTAGTAGAAAAATTAGTAAAACGTTTTGTATATCAAGTGTACTAGTTTTCAGCAATTTTTTTTGCTGAAAACGGAATTTCAGCAAAAAAAATTGCTAGTTATAGTTAGTTATATTTTTTAGTACTAAACTAATTTTGAACTAATGTTTTACTAATTTATTTTGCTACAAAAATTTTGTTGATAACAGCATTAATAGCGTGGACGACAACCAGATAGACAAGATGTAGATGTCGCAGTTTGTCTGGAAACGGAAATGACAAAAAAAGAAAAACAACTGTACACATATTCTATATTTTAATTTTCAGCAAATAAATTAACTAAAGTAAAATTTCGCTACAAGTTTTTTGAGTTTATTCCAGTCTACTAATATTCAGCAAAAAGTTTAGTGATTTTAGCAAGGATTTTTTTTCATTTGTTAGCAAAACTTTTGCTGAAGATTACTATTTTTTTGGTAAAAATCAGCTCAGCAAACCTTTTGCTGAAATTACCAACTTTTTTGCAAGCACGCTCCTGACTAAAAAGTTGCTGACACAGCAACATTTTTTGCTGACTTTACTGATTTTTTTTTGAGTGTATGTTTTTGGGAGGTTAAAATTTCCTCCCTTTTGCAAATGTTTATTGTGAATCGGTATAGGAAACAAGGTGAATTTTCCATTTTAGGTATAGGATGTATTCAGCGAATTTATGTAAAACACTACGAGGGACATTTTTGTGGAACATTTTAACCCTCTAACTCTGCAATTAAAGTGTATTTTTAGGCTCCTTTTTAAAAAGTGTTAAAAAAGACCCGTAAGTTGAAGAGCTAGAGGATTAAAATGTTCCGCAAAATTATTTGTCACGAAATACAAGTCTCTGAAGACATCAAAGTTGAAAATTTAACTTCAATGCCAGAAAAAAGTCAAAGCTTAAAATATGTTTAAGGGTTAATTTCGTACTTATTCGGAATTAGCGCCCAAATATCCCACAAACCTCGACTTTAGGGGGTTAGTCTGTATGAGAAAACCAGAACCTTCATTTAAGGTAATTTTTAGTCCTATTTTTTCAGTTTTTACTAAAACTCTGGAATGCTGGAAATCAGCGAGATCTGAAGGTACTTTTTCAGTTAAATGGTAAAATCTCGAAAGTTTATGAACGGTCGCAAAATTCTAGCTGGAAGACATCTTAGGAAACACACTGGCATTCAAGTTTTTCAAATATCTCTTGGAACATTCTAGAGCTTTTACCCATATTTTTGTGGTAAAATGAATAATTTTGTTACTTTTTTCGTAAATACTTAACAGGTCTCTATTTTTTTTTTGAAAACTAGTTTCAGTTTTATAATTTGAGATTGTTTTGGAACAAATTATTGTTTATTTATGATTTTTTTTATTGTATCAATATGAAATAAAAAAGTGTCACAAAATTATAAAACTTTGACTTTGAACAACTAACAACGAGTAACCATTATGATACAATATTTCACTCACAAAATATTGAAGAATCCTAGATTTTGAATATGTAAACATATTTTCCCTTTACCTGAAAAAACGGTGATCGTGGCCCACAGTGGAGTGGAGTACTTTAGCATTTTGAATCCGGCTTTAGTTATTAATTAGGTAGTTATCGATCTTTAAAACAAAACTTGTACGTAAACGGAACATTAACGAACCATGTAATCGGATTTTCGTAAACAATATGCTTTGACTCCGTTTTAACGTATCCATTTCAAGGCCTAGGTATTAATAATTTCAGCTATTTTTTTTACAGTTCGCGCGGTAAAGTAAAGTAATTAAATTATTCATTTTAATTTGAAAAATGCTATTCACACAATTCGTGAATTCGTTGTGCCACCATCAGTGGAAATGACCAAATGAATCTAGGTTTTGCTTCAGACGGTAAATAATTTGTAAATTTGAAACGGTGGAAGAATTTAGTCAATCTATCTGAAGTACTAAATATCTAAAGCACAAACAAAGAAGGGTTAGACTAGAAGATATAATCCGAAAAAAAATTAAAAGTGTAAATAAAGTGGAGAAAAAAATCTCTAAATTATGAGAAACATATTGACAATACCCAAAATTAAAAAAGTGCAATAATTTATGAAATATATGAAATTAAAATTTTTTAAGAATGAAATTTAAGTATTAAAGCCTCATTTATACTGAACCCAAAACTAGAAGTTTTAGTTTTTTTTTAAGTTTTCTATTTGAAATTTGTATGGAATTTGACAATCGAAAACAAAATAAATTTGAAAACTACTAGTTTTGCGTTCAGTATGAATGAGGTATAAGCCAGATTCACAATGCTGGTGTACTGTACTCTGCAAAATGGAGTACTCCAGCATTTATGAATATGGCTTCAAATTTTACTTAATTCTTTTTTCCGATATTTTCATATTTTTCATTATCTTTTTTCTTAATTCTTTAATATTTGAAAGTTTTGTTGTCATTTTTAGTTTCTGACAAGTTTACTTTTACTTTTTCGTTATTTTTCCTTGGACTGTGTGGTACCAGTATAAATGTATATAAACGATTCTAATAGTGGCACTTCTGGCAAACTTTGCTCTTTAACTTCGCAAAAAATAATCAATATTTTTTAGAATTTATTGTTGAATTTTGCGTTTTAGTCATATGAAAAAATATAGCAAATAGTCAACGGGACAGTTTGTCGAAAAAAAGGTTTTTTTATTTTCTTTATTCGTCACTCTCGAGAAATTAAAAAATTTTCGAAATAAGGAGGTGTCCTAAACAAAATGAAGTAAGGAATCCTTAAAAATATCGAATAGTTTTCGCGAAATTCAAGAAAAAAGTTTGACAGAACTGACGCTGTTCACTGGCACTTTCACTATGTGGTCAGTGTTTAATACTGTTGGTAGCTCTCGCTATTGGTAACAATGGTCTGTTCAGTGGATCGCCCAACGTATTACAGAGAGAACTCGATTATCAGTTTAACTGGCCGTTTGCGGAGTAAACTTTTCGCGAAAGTTACCTGCATAAAAATTCGGTTATCTGCACGATTCTGTTTTCATTTGTATAAAGATCTAGCTATTCTATAACAGCTTCTATCCAAAAGGTTTTCTTGATTCAAGATTTTTTTTCCGTTTGAGAAAAAAAGTTGGTTTTAACTGAAATGCGTGACAAAATAAGTTTTTCCATATCCGGTTCTTTAAAAATAAAATTTTGACGAAATGTGATGAGTTGTTGATCATTTGCTTAATGCGAATTTATTATTATTTTCTTAATGCGAATTTATTACTTTAAAATTCGTAAGAAAATATAAATTTTAACTATATATTCAATTAAAATATTTTTTACGAAAATAATAATTTCAGAGTTATTTATGGATTCAATTAATATAAAGTTTTGTTTTTTTTTAATTTTTAGCCTATTTTTGCAAAATAAATTATTTATTAAACCAACAAACACACATACTGTATAAACTAAATAAACATAAAATATAATAAATTTAAATAAAAAGTGTTGACAAATTTATGTAAACAGTTTGTCTCGAAAAGATTTTGTATTATTGTGCTGTGTTCTAAATTTCTTCATCTTTATGTGATGATGATGATTTTGTTCTGAAAAATAAATTAATAAAATAAATTAAAAATACATTTTTTTCAAATGTTTATAAATAAATACACATGTACGTTCAACAAATATATTTTTATCAAAAAACAAATAAGTTCTAATCACCAAAAATATAAATACGAGAAACTAAAATACGACCAAGCAGTCACTTAATCAATTCAAAAATAAATTTTAGCTCAAGGCGGTAAGTTTTAAAAACTTTTTTTTTTATTCTGTGATTATTCATGTTGCTTTTAATCTTGTTAGTAATTAGTCAATAAAGTTTAGCTATAATTAGTTAATTTTTACACCTTATATCTGTTGATTTTTCTGGCGGTCTGTTAAAAAAAGATGTTTGAATTTGATAATATTTAGAAAGAAATTAATAATGTTTACACCCTATTTCTTGAAACACGTGAGTGAGATGAACTTTCTGTATGTAAATTTGATTTATAAAGTCACATCTACACGGAATAGAAATCACGTAGAATTTGCTTAAAATTTGTCATCTCTAATATTGTTGGCACTAATTTTTATCGTACAAGAACCATTTTTAGTTGTCAAGTATCTGCTTTTATCGTTTTTATTCAAATTTCTGTTTTTCAAAGAATATTTTTTTCTGCAAATACCAAAAGTTCCCAGCAAAAAAAAAAAATTGGATATCATGCTTTGCAAACCACTTTTTTCATTGTTTCCGTTAGTATATTTTTACTGCTTTTTTCGACAACTTAAAAAAAATCGGCTTTTTAGAATTACTTCTGACCACATCCAAAAAATCACTTAAGTAATTGCTCTAAAAGTGATCCTAAAAAGCGATTTTGGTATCATTTGGCATTTCCAAACAGAGGGTCGCGGGTTCGATTCCCGGCGGGAATAATATTTTTTTATTTTTTATTTTATTAATTTTTTTTATATTTATAAATAATTTGTTTAAATTCAATATATTTTTACCCCTCAATTCATAAATGCTTTGTAAAGCTATAGCAGGTTTAAAAAATGTCATTTTCATAAAAAATTTGTTCAATAAACCTCCTATAATTTTACAAAGCGTTTATGAATTTAGGGGTTAATTTTTAAAAATATGTCAACATTAAAAAAAAAAATTATGAGAAATTGCTTTTTATGCACCTGTAAAAATAGTACTGAAAACAATATTGAATTGAAGTGCATCTTTCGCACTTGTTTAATAAGTGCTTTTATTGAACAGAATAAGGAACAATATCTCGCAGTAACAAAGTTGTGTTTTTATGCCAGTCAACTTTCATATCAAAGAATAGCTCAGCGGTAGAGCGCTAGATTAGCAATCGTGAAAAAAATCGTTTGTAAATTAAAAAAAAATATATTTTTTTTTGTGGAAGATTGTTTTTTTTACTTTTAACTGGTATAAAAGAGTCATTCGTTCAAAAAGTACTGAAAAAATGTTAGAGTGGGAGTACTTTTTCTACTGCTTCGGCATTTCTTTTTTTTCTGGGTGTTAATTAATAATGTGGTATATTTTATGAATATTGAAACATCCCAGTGAGAAATTGCCAGTGGTACCAAAAATCAAGTACTAGCTTACCACTGGGTAACCGCGGTGTTCAAAATAAATGACTGGCAGAACACTCATTGGGACGATTTTTCAGCGTTTGCAAAAGCGTTTTGCCAGTATTTGTTTTACAAAAATTTCGGTGGTTATAAAAAACCCACTGGCAAAGAATGGCCTTAGAGCGCTATGCCAACTTTAGCAAACAGTGGTTACCTAGTCAGAAATTGCAGCGGTACAAAAATCAATTCAATGGTAGAGCAATGATTTTATAAAAATTATAACGCTTCGTTGAAAGAGGTTTGTAGTCAGAAGGTTCCGAGTTCAAATCCGGTTGTAAGTCAAAAAAAATTTTTTGATTTTCTTTAATTTAAATTTTTTTTTGTTTTATGAAATCAATATTTTTGTTCGTGGAAAAGCTCCTTTTAGACCAACTTTTTTTGTTGTTTTTTACAGCCAGTAGTAACACATAAACTTGATTTTTCGCATGAATTACTCGAAAACTTAATAAGACTTTCCGAATTTTAAAATTTTTCTGCAAAGTTTTTACACATTTTATCTTGGCATCAATTTCTTGTAAATATGAGAAAATTCAAGAAAAAACGTCGATAATCTAAAATCGCTCATTATATAATTCCGTTATTCGGGATTTTCCGTTTGGCATCCCTAATACCTCCTCACAAGTGTACACTTGGCGGGTTTCAACTTTCTCTTTCGAAGATTGAAAATTTGTATCGAAAAATGTTAGCATTTGCAGACATGTGTAATTCATATGCTAACATTTTTCGACACAAATTAAGAACAGTGATTTAACAGAGTTTGAGAGAGTTGCCAAGTATATTAATTACATAGTCGTTGATATACTAATGCCCGTTTAATGCATTTAGTGAAAGTAAATATTAAAATTCCGTATATTTTTTGAAGTTAGTATATTATACCTAATATACACATGAAACGAATGAACAAACAAAATAAAAAATAAGGTGACTGAACTTGTTGAACCTTAAATAAATGTTGCACAAATAGCAACAGCAACTACACAGTATTTTTCTCTATTATTATTTTTTGTTCGCCTAACACAAACTCAAAACTTACAAGTATGAAAAACTAAAAGAAAATTATAGTTTTGGCAGCAGCAAAAAAAGTGCACTTGACTACAGTAGTTTTTTATTTTGGTTTGTGTTTAAAGTTAAAAAAATCGTGGAAAATTTAATTTTGTAATAAATATTAAATAAAACATTTACACTGACTCGAAATATACTATACATATATTGAAGTTTTAAAAAAATATGTATAAAAGTCGAAATATATGTAAATATGTATAAATAAATAAAAATATTTTTTTTCTAAATTTGAACAACACAAAATTTCAAAAAATTAAATACAGAACAACAACAAAATGTAACTCATACCCAATAGTTACACACAAAAAATTATTAATCTAAATTATCTAATTAAAGATTTGTTTCTAAACAAATATTTAATTGAATCAGTTAAATATTTGAATTGTTTAATTTTTTCAATTAACCGTGCAAAATTTTAGTAACTAATATTATTATTTGCGGGATAGGTGCAATATCAATTAAAATATTATTTGATATTATCAATTCCGTAATTGAAATTTATTTAAAATTTTTTTTGTGTGTAAGCTCTGCAGCAAAACCTCTGTTGAAAGTCAATTGTTTTACATTTTGACAAATTTAAAATAATTTTTGGATTAATTTTTGTAAAAAGCTGGATTCGTACTGGAGAACTTAGCACTGCAGTGTAGAGTATACTAAAATTGACATGGAATATGTAATAATAATAAAAAAAAAAATAATTGCGGTAAGGAATGGAACAAAATCTTCTCTGCAGAGTGGAGTAAGGAATGGAGCATTGTGCATCCACACACAAAAAAATATTAGCTTAAATCATCTAATTAAAGATTTGTTTAAAATAAAATTTGTTTTTAAATAAATATTTAATTGAATCTGTTAAATCTTTGAATTCTTTAATTGATTCAATTAATCGTACACAATTTTTAGTAATTGATAGTATCATTTGCGTGATAGGTGCAAAATCAATTAAAATGTAATTAATATCATTAATTTCGTAATTGAAACAAGTTTTTAATTTTTTATGTGCAGCTTAAAGCTTCATTGTTGGGTATGAGACCCAGCGCAAAAATTTGAGCGAGAGACCCCCCTCCGTTAGTCGCCAAAATTTGTGGGGCTGTTCAAATATGGTGTTAAAGGTCTCACAAGAAAAATAACATTAATGAGCATTTGTATTAACAACTAAATTTTAGTTTTTTGTGTTTATTTTAAATTTTGTTAGTTAACCAACCCCATTGTTTTGAAAAGCAAATAAAAAAATGTCTATTTAAATCCCCTTGGCAACAATTTTTGTGAAATTCAATACCATTTTCCCAATATGCACTAAAAAAACTTATAACATATGATGATGATGAGTTTTTCTCCCCTTCAATCTTTTTTTATGGAAACAACAAGTGTGAATGGAAACAAATAAAATACACTCAGAGAATTATCTGCATATATTAATGCATTTTTGAATAAAACCAATTAAGTTTCACTGGAACTCGTCCATTGAAACTTTCCATTGAATTAATGTAATTTTTTATAAAATGTTGTGAAAAATTTGATTTTATTTATTAAAATCTCCATGCACTCAGTGAAAAAGTTTCATTAAAACAAGATTCATAAAATATATGAATCTTTTTTTTTTTTTTTTTTTTTTTTTATTAAAAGAGAAGCAACACTCAGGAAATTCTTCCTATTAATTAACGTGTTGCTTCCTTTGGAAAGGGGATAGAGAAGAAGTGAAAGGTGGTGAAAGATGAAGGGCTTCAAATATGGCGACACTGTAATTGCGCGAGATGTTGAATTTTAGAACAGTTGTTGCGCGCCATCTGATGGTAAGTTGGCGAACTTTGTTAAAGCTTTTTAGTTCATAGCCCTGTTATATTATTTTACTTCGGTGGGGTTAAGTGCTATGGGAACACCGAAGGAGGACGCTGCGATATGTATGAGGGATAGAAAAAACTCATACATATTACTATTTTTCATAAATTGATATTGCCTTGGTTGGGGCTCGAACCCGCAACCTCACGTGTAACAGTCCAACGCGCTAACCATTACACCACAGCGCCCACAATACATAAAATTTAAGAAAACTTCATTTGTTTATTGAAAAATTTGATTAAAACTCGTCCAGCAGAATTCTCTCTGTGCAGGAATGGTGGGGTTTTTGACGAGAGGGGAAAATCTATTAAAACATGCATTTAATCAACCGACAGATATAAACTGATTTATTTATGAGTAGAGTGGTCAGATTTAGCGATTTCAATGAAAATAATGAAAACTCGATATAATTATGAGGATTATATTGAAACTGCATTCCACAAATTAAATGCTGATGGGCATGGCCTGAGTTATTCAATATGTCAACATTGCGGTGATATACAGAAAGGGATAGATACATATATACAAAAAATGTGCCATACAATTTATATGGAGCTTTTTATTTCTATCTCACTCTGCAAATCACTGCAATATAAACAAAGCTTTTTTGGCATATCGTCAGGTTATTATTGTTATTGACCAAATTTGAAAAAAATGAGTTAGGAATAGATCATATATACTATAATTACCCCCTTTTTGATTCCGAAACCCGTTTTTTGATATCTTGTTTCGTATCTGAGATATCTAGCATCGACTTTGCTCTATATCCGCAGTTTTAAGAGTAGGAAAATAAACTGTACACAACATGTAGGGTAGGGTACGGCTAAGGAACACATACCGTATCTATCGTGTTAGCGGTTGTGTGTTTGTACGTAAACCGAGTGCGGTACACTACGATTGTCTGATGAATGCAAACTCTACGATTATGTACTGTACTTAAAACACATATTCACACCCCGTAGCGTACCGAATTCGGGTTGTGTGTATAAACACAAACACTAATTGGAGAGAATGGCGTATGTGTTTTCTTCGCAACCAATGTGCTTGTGTTCTGTGTTCACGATGTGCGGTACGCAACCCTAAAATTACGGTTCGTTAGAGTTTATTTTCCTACTCTGGTTTTAATAATTAATAAGCATTGTTTTGCTGTATGCCCCACTCTTTGGCAAATACAGCAAATTTTGCATACAAAAACAAAATTACTTCATTATTGTTGTGCTGCATTACCATAACAACCAAATGTTATAAAAGTATTGAATACTTCAGTACTAAGTACTCAATACTGCCTGCTTTTACGAGTATTCAATACCTTATTGAGTAGTTAAATAGTTTCAGTTTTGTATTATCCCAAATAATTTTTGTCATGGAAATAACAGGCGACAATATAACTCTGCTTTATAACTCTTTCGGAAAAAGGTTGCATGAAAAACTATTGAGCAGTATCGAGTTCTCAATTGAAAAAGTATTGAGTAGCATCGAGTACTCAAAGTTATCGAGAATTTACAACTCTAGTAAATTATGAAAAAAAGGAGAACTGCTTTTATGTGCGCAGCAAAGAT
Organism: Leucophora obtusa; assembly: GCA_949987735.1. NCBI lineage: Eukaryota > Metazoa > Arthropoda > Insecta > Diptera > Anthomyiidae > Leucophora > Leucophora obtusa. Next base: position 42,119,264 of record OX465299.1, on the reverse strand, counting down.
AACCACCACAAAACAAGAAAATTTATTTTTTTTAAAAGCTTAATAACTTTTGATTTAAGCCTCATTCATACTGAACCCAAAACTATAAGTTTTCGTTTTTTCAAGTTTTTGATTTGAAATTTGTATGGGATTTGACAATCGAAAACAAATTAAATTTGAAAACTACTAGTTTTGGGTTCAGTTGGTATGAGGTATTATTACATAAAAAATTCTGAAAAGTTTATACTTTTGTTTAAAATAAATGCCGAAATTAAGAGTGGAAATAAACAATTTATTTATCATGTAGATTTTAAGGAAAAATAATATAAACATTCTTTATCGTTTTTTCTCGATTCCGACTTATGGCAAACCAATAATTATAGTAAAAAAAAAAACAATTTCTGATTATTGCACAATCAACTGTCATTTACTAACTGTTATTTGAGTACAGCTTTAAAATTTGTCTCACGGACCATTGAACTGGTATTAAACATTTTTCGGTCCACTCTAATGTACATGAATAAATAACCTGTTGTTGCTAACTATAGTAATAAAAAATGCACATACATTTGTACTATGTAATATGCAAACGGTAATATTGTAAATTTAACACACTGTTACTATGCAATTTTTTCAACATTTAAGACAAGTAACATGCATGAACAAAAAGTCATAAAAAAAACTATACCAGCAACCAGTGTTGCCATATGGCCACTTTTAACAGTTTTATAGTTTTTTCATGAAAAATACAGTTTTTTGAATTTCATACAGATTTCCATTTTTCATGAAAATTTGTTTTTTAGTTCATGCCTTTTTGTATGTTTTTTTTCATATTAAAGGTGCGTTTACAATGATGGAGTACTCCAATCTGTAGCAAATTTAGTTCTTTTCTCTTTCTTACTAATACATTTTTGTATTTTGCTATCTTTTTTTATTCCACTCCAGAGTCAAAGTTGTTTGACTCTGGAGTACGGATTTGTTGCACTCTAGAGCTAACATTGATCTGTTAGCTATGTAACATGACAAATATACCTTAAAAAACACATCACTAATAAGCTCACATCTCTAATTGTCAAAAAATTAAAAACAAAAATATTACAAAACGTAAAACCAGCACAAAATATTTGTGTTTGGGATTTAATAAATAAATAAAAAATTATTTTAAAATTTAGGCAGTGGAAATAAAGCCTAGAAATTTGCGAAACAAAATGTAAGTATTTAAGTGTAAAATATTTTTTGAAGTAACTCTACTCTGCATTGTGAACAGTTAACATTTTAATCTGTGCTGCAGAGTAGAGTCACTCTATCATTGTGAAAGCACCTTAAAACTGTATATTTTTTCCATTTGCTATTATTAATTAAAATTAAAAATTTCAAAAAAAAAATTCTAACAAGACCTTCAGTCATGGCTATGTAATTTTCTCACCCTATTTGTTACGTGCCCCCAAAGGCACTGTAGTGGTGATGCCAGCTAGCTCGCGTTGGCACGCTTCCCGGGTCGGATTCCAACCCACCACTACAGCCCAGGGACAAGCACAATTAAAAATAAAAAAAACAAAAAAACTAAAATCATAAAAAGCAACCAGAACGTCAACAACTTGTGGCTGCAAACAGGAAACGAGCTAGTTTTAAGAAAAACCAAAGATGAATTAAGGGTGGGTAGGAACTGGCTAAACTAATTCTGAACTAAATTTAGGTTTACAAATTCCTTTGAAATTAGAAAATTTTTTAAAACAATTTTCAACAAAATTTTAAACCCTTTTGTCCATTTGTATTTAGTTTAGAACAAATTTAGCCACCTCGCACAGAGCCTAATAAGTTTTTTGCTTAGATTAGATAAAAAAGGCACTACTCACCCTGACCAGTATAGCTCTTTGTGCTACCTAGAGTTCCCCAGATATTCAAGCTATTAATAAAGCCAAGAATCCTATTAGGAGAATTATCCCAAACGTCCGAAGGCGACAAGAAACGGTCACCCAGAAACCTATTCTCCTGTCATACAGCTTCGGACATTCGCAGAGGACATGCTCCGATGTCTCAATCTCCAGCTGACAAAACCTGCAAACAGTAGTATCCGACCGACCCTGTTTGTGAAGCTGCTACCTGATACCACAGTGTCCAGTGAAGTATCCCGTTAAGGTCCTTAAGTTCCCTATATCGAGGGACAAAAATCGCCCCGATCCCCCACCGGACAGAGAAATAAATCCTTTGGCCTGGCCGTCTCCCTCCACATGCTGAGCCTCTTCCTAACATACCCCATGGGTACTCCGCAGAATGGTTCCGGGCCGAAGAAGGGTCGTCAGGTTCCGCATTTGGTTAAACAATCAGCCCTTTCGTTACCCTCGTGTCCCTCATGACCCGGAATCCACCCAAGTGTAAGGGAGTTGCTATTACCAAGTTCATTAAGAGCCCGCATGCACTTAAAGACCAGTCCAGATCATACCTCGCTCCTACAGCGGACTGTCAGAAAGAGCGTAGATGTGGGATCTAACCGTGTCCCACACAATCTCCCACACAGACAAACGGCGAAAACCTCCGCCTGAAAAATGGAGGGGTATTTGCCCATTCGTAGAGCACTTTGGAATCCGGGTCCATAAACTCCCGTTTCAAGCCTGTTTTGAGCCATCAGTAAACACACCTGAGCCCCTTCCTCAGACTCCCAGGATCGGTTAGTCCACATGCCCCTGTCAATTAACACAATGTCAAAATGTCTCACAGAAATATGTTCCGACCCTATGAAATATGCGACCCTTGACCCTAACCCCCGCAGTCGAAGGGAGCCTATTTTGGCAACCTCCATTAAGGAGTTATCCAATGGCGAAATACCCAGCATGGCCCCAATGGCAGCCGTCGGGCACGTTCTGCCTAGCCCCGTAATGCCAGTACACGCAAGCCTTCTTGAGAGTATCCCTTGCCGTTGATTGCTCAACCTTTGGCCACCATGCGGAGACAGCATAGGTGATCATAGGCTTAACAATAGTATTGAATGACCAGTAGACCGTATGTGGCCTTAGACCCCATTTCTTACCAAAGAGCCTTTGACAGGCATAATATATGCCCTGGTTTCCTTTTTGGACACAGAGTAAAGATGATCATCATAGGTAAGGGATTTATCAAGAGTTACCTCCAGGTATCTTACACTGGCAGAGAAGCCTATTGTTTCACCCCCAAGAACAGGCCTAGGACAGGTTTATCTTCTTCCTTCTCGTGAAAGTTATCGGGATCGTATTCGCCGGGTTGATAGTCAACTCTTTTTCCCGACACCATAAATGAGTAAAATTCAAAGCCTGCTGCATACGATCAGAGATGGTTCTGTCATCCCACCCGACAACGGAGATGACTAGATCATCGGCGAAGCCATAGGTCCTGAAGCTCAAGTCGTTTAGACCCTCGAGCAACTCATCAATTACCAGTTTCCATAGTAATGCCGACAAATCACCGCTGTGAGGACATCCTATGGTCGCATTCACGGTTCTATAAGTAATCCCCGTGCCAAACGTGATTATCCTAGAGCTGAGCATCTCCATGGTGCGATTGATAATCATTGGAGAGATGCCCTTTCTCACCATGGATACCTTAATCGCATCGTAGCACGTATTGTCAAAAGCGCCCTGTATATCAATATAAGCACAAAGGGCAATGTTTTTTGCCTCAAGTGCCTTCTCTATCACAGTGACAACATGATGGACAGCGGTCTCGGTAGATTTACCTCGTTGATACAGCTAATGTATCGGTCTACGTCTGCGGTAAGTGTCTCTAATATAATGGTCCAAATCCTTCATAGTCTTAAGAAGAAACGAACTAATTGGTCTGTTCGGACTTACCCCGTGCCTTTGGAATAAAGACGACTTCATAGATTAATCACAACTGCGTCGATTTTCGACCGACGACAGCAAAAGTCGCCGCGATTAATTTTATTTCAGCGACAATCGACCGTCGACATTTATTGACGTTTAGAAAAAAAGAACGCAAAACAGGACTATGGTTGATTAATAAATTTAAAAATTTTTGTTATAAATATTTTAGAACAGGTTCTTTTACAACCGGTTACATGGAGCAGGTTCTGGAACTGATCCCTGAAAGTCAAAATGTAAATGTATGTGGAGGAAAATAACCTATTGCTATCGAATAGGTCAAACTCCATACACTTAGAACGAATTTGTTGTATACCCTAGTATCTTCACATGCAATAAAACAATAGCAATATTATTGCAATATCATGATATCGTTGACATGCAAATGTCACTTTTAGTTTTCATTTTAATTTAGCAATCAAAAAAGAACGTTAATTTTAGTAAACAAGAACGAGAAAAGTTTAATTATTTATTATTTGTAGAAAACAAATTAGCTGCTGATATAATTTGTGTTTTCCGAAGAAAAAACTTTAATATTTCTTAGCTTAGTGCAATTCAGGGGTATGGCATCACCAAAAACAAAAGTTATAACGACATCGTTATCACTAGATGGCACTTTGTTCAAAAAATTTACAATTTTCTTTTTTATTTAAATTGAAATAATAACAAACAAAAAAGCAAAACAAAAAAAGGAATTCTCAAATTTTATTATTTGAACATATTTTGCGCCTGATTTTTTCTTATTTTGCGCAGTTTTCAGCAATATTTAATTTTTTAAATATAGGCTCAGCTGATACTAAAGTGATACTAAATAGTTGCTACTAAATTTAAGCGCCCCCTACCGGTGAGTAGTGTAAGTTTTGATTCCCTATCTCTATAATTAATAGTCTCTGGTGCAATTGGTATAATTTTGTGACGTTTCTCTGCAATAGTTTTGACAATTCCTAACATATAATTTCTTGCATTTGAAGACAATGGATAACATAAATTAGAGCACGTTCACACAAGCGATGCCAAACGCGGCCACATTTTTAAAATCTTTTAAATTTTAAATTTAAGTTCCTGAGATTCGTTTTGGCTCCAAAGTATTCCCGAAATTTTTTCCATATTTATTTTTTTGGAAAAACAGTTTTTCCATCACAAAATCCAGTTTTGTTTTACACTTTTTCTAAAAAAAATATATGGCAGCACTCCCAGCAACAATTATAAATGTTGCACTTTCGCTGTTTCGCCGTTTTGTTGTTTCTTAAATTTGTTACTATCATGTACAACTAATATTGAAAAATTATGGTGTTGCTAAGTAATAAAAAATATAGGAAAATTATAAATAACAATTTACAAAGAAAATATTGTCTTACAGTGTATTTAGACTGGGCGAAAACTAGTAGTTTTTGGGCATTTTTAGTTTTTGAGCCGAAAACTACAAAATTAATTTGGTTTTTCCATAAGTAAAGCAAGTGTCAAAAAAATATTTTTTAATTTTTTAAAAATATTTCTGTTTTAATTTGCAATTGTGTGTTGTTATTCTTTTTTAAATGTATTAATAATTTTTTTACATTAATTTGATAATAAAAAAAGAAAGAAAAGTGTGTAATAAAAAGTGTTGTGACAAAGAAAAACTAAATAACCAGTGTAAATGACTTGGCTTTCGCAATTTAGTTTTGTACAAAAACCAACTGGTTTTTGCTCAGTCTAAATTTAGTATTAAGCGGTTTTTACATTGTCACATTTTGTATTAGTATCACAGTTTCTTTCCGATTTCCATATTCAAAATGCAACTACACAAATAAATCGTTGCCAAGTAATTGGTACCATACCAGCATAATAAAGTTTGTACTAAATTATGCAAACACTTGTAAGATTTTGCCAAGTTTTTACTTTTTTGTGTTTCTTGTTTACATAATTTATACACTCATAGAAATAAATCTGTAACCAAAATTTACTAAAATTTTAATTTTATTAAAAATTAGTTAAAAATGATCCTGCAGAAAAAGTGCTAAAATCAGCAGATTTTTTTACTAAATACTAGTAAATTGAGAACAGCAAAATTAAAACTGTTAAATTTACAGAATTTTAGTTATATATAGGCTAACTTTTAGTTAATTGAAAATAGCAAATTGTACTGTAAAATCTGCAGAAAATTTTGCTATATATTTGCAAAAATAAACTATTGCTTGTTTCGATGAGAGAAAACTGCTAGAGATAGAACAAAAACACCCATATTTAAATCATTCACAATAGAGCTATTTAAGGTGTATTTTGCTCTATCTCTAGGAGTTTTCTCTCTCGTGTAAACGCAGCTTAAAGGTACATCTACACGGTATATAATTCTCGTAGAGTTTGCACTAAATTTGTCATCTCTAATATTGTGGCACTAATTTTTACCATAAAAGTACCATCTCTAGTTGTCTAGTATTTGTTTTTATTAAAATTGTTGTATTTCAAAGAATAATTTTTTCTCAAAATACCAAAAGGTGAATTTAATTAACTGAAATGTTACAAGACATTTTAAAGATTGTTACTAATTAATGAAATTGTGTATGACAGAATTTGTCAATGGTCTAGAGATTACATTTCGTAGACTTATACTGAGCTGCATTTTCATAAAGTCTCGCGAGTTTTCTATCCCGTGTAGATGTGCCTTAAGAACTATACAGTCAAAAGTTCTAAAGGTGGTTCTATAAGAACCAAGAGCATTGTCTGGGGTATAATTGGGCAGAAGAACTGGTGACTAACTCAATAGTAAATCAGTTTTGATATCGAAATTTTCTTCAGGGCAATTACTTGTTAACGATATTTTTATGTGTTTATGGTGTTTGTAAAACCAAATACTTGACAATTAGAGATGGTACTTTTACGATAAAAATTAGAGTAGATGTGCCTTTAAATTGATGAATGGGTGATCACTATACAACTAACAAAACCTGTCCGTCAATTTAACACATTGTTTAGTACATTTCTATTTTGACGTTTAACTACTGGATGTGGTGTTATTTTGTAAATAAAAATGTATTAACAAAAATTAGTTATGTTAACAATTATATTTAATCAAATTGAATAATTATTTTGTTGTTTTACCAAATCGGTTTATTCAATTCAACATTCATATTATTTAATTAATTCGTATTCTATCAATTCATTATTAAATTTTAGACTTATATTTCATTATTTTTTATATTTTACCAATTTAAATTTATTTTAAGCAATATATAAAATTGGAATTATAATATAGTCCATATTCAGCACTGTTTATTTTAAACACATGAAACATTTTATGTACAAAAACATATAAATTTATGTATTTAAATTAATAATTCAAATACATTTTATATATTGCACATAAATAGCTTGTCTCTCTATAAAAGAAAATAATTCAATGACAAATAATATAAAAATTAATGACAGAAATTAAAATGACGCGACAAAATTAACCGCACTAAACTTTTTTCCACAGATTTAATAATTTTTTTCAAACTTAAGAAAAATTGCATCAAATTAACTTTACTGCCTTTTTAACAAAATTTTGTAGAGTTAACAAATTAAATTTTGTTTAGTAAATGGACAAAAATTTATCAACACAACAATTACTTTGTAGAGTATTTTTTACGACAATAAGTATGTAAATTAAAAAAAAACTAGTTGATTTAAAAAAAAACACCCATCAATTTGAATAAAAAAGGTATTGTTTTAACAATTCGTTTTATCAAAAAGTAACAAAATTGTTATGTTGTAAATAATACGCTTACATTTTTAAAGGTATTCATTTAAAGTATTTACGCCTCGTACACTGTGTATATGTTTTAAGTTTACTCTATTAATGTCAAAACTAGTTTACGGGCCCTGGTAAATATATGCTTACATTTTTGTGTGTAAACTTTTTCGTATTTATACATACATTTAAATATTGTCAAAACAAAAATTATTTTGAATTTTTTTGTGTTGTTTGTATTTTCTGTTTTATTTGTTTTTAAATAATACAAATTTAAAAAATTCTGTATTTATGTGAATAGTTTTAAAAGGTACGTTCATTCAAAAAAACAGGTTATAAATATACGCGATTGCAAAAATACAAGGTTTACTGGATTTATCAGTTAGATGAATACCACTATTTTTTTGTTTTTTTATAATTATATTTGAGCTTTTGTTTTTATTATTTTTTAAAAAGAAATAAAAATAAGAACGACAGCTGTTGTTCAGTCGTTGACAACAGGTAGCATACAATTTTTATGCTACCAAAATAATCGCATCTGAGAAATACATAGCTATGTACTATGTGCGGTAAATTCTGTTCGAAAATCGCATATAAATTTGACATTAATTCAAGTTAAATGTTAAGGCGCAAGGGCTAACTATATTCTGCTTATGCTGTCTTAAGCTACTGTCAAAAATCAACGAAAAGTGTCAAATGCTTAAGCAACTTATTGGAGACTTTTGGGTGGATATATTGTACTTTTTAAACTTAAATACATACTACACTTACATTAGTTGCAAACATTTGTAGTTTATTTTCTTCTTATATATCCTAAATATATGGATTCGAAAAATGTCATTTAGTGTGTACAATCAACGAGCATAGAAACTCAAGAGGATGCATGTGTCTCTTTCAATGTTAACTGGCTCTGGCCGACATTTGAAGAAATTTTATTAGAAGGTGATAGGTTCAGTTTTATTGTCAAATTTTAATAAATATTAAAAATTGTTTCAATAAATATGCATAACATGAAAAAATGTAATAAAAAAACTAAACCCTTTAGCTGCAATTTAACTTCTTGAAATCTCAGCCAGAGCCAGTGAGAGAGCGGTTAACAGTACGTGAGCATCTTGCATAGAGCCTGGTACAATTTATAAATATTTTACCATAAAGGTGCGTTTACAATGATGGAGTACTCCAATATGTAGCAAATTTAGTTGTTTTCTCTTTCTGTCTAATACATTTTTGTATTTGGCTATCTTTTTTTATTCCACTCCAAAGTTCAATTTGTTTAACTCTGGAGTACAGATTTGTTGCACTCTAGAGTTAACATCACTCTGTTAACTGTTTAACATGACAAATATAACTAAAAAAACACATCACTAATTTATTCACATCTCTAGTTGTCAACAAATTATAAAAAAATATTGAAAAATAAAAGCAAATAGTTTAAATTTGTAATAATATATAAAATATAAAATTATTTTATAATAATTGCAGTGAAAGGCGTGCCAAGATATTCGCAAAAACTGCGTAAGTACTGAAACGTCACATATTTTTTTGAAGTAACTCTACTCTGCATTGAGAACAGTTAACATTTGAATCTGTGCTGCAGAGTACAGCCACTCCATCATTGTGAAAGCACCTTAAACAAGTAAATCTATATTTATTTTTATTAATTTAAAAAAACAAACGAAAACATAAATAAAAAAGTACTAAAAAATGCTACAGTGCGTGCATCTCAATCAACAACTTGTTTTTTTTCAGAAACAGTTTTTATAAAAAACAGCTGATTGCGTAAGTAAAGTGCGACCAGCTTCACTGTTTGCTTAAGCAAATAACACTTGACGAAAAGTTTGTTAAGTACAAAGTTTTGTTGTCGATATTATTCCCTGTTAGCTCATTGCTGCACAAACATAGCTACTTTTACGTTATTTCTAAAGGCGCATCTACACGGTATAGAAATCTCGTAGAGTTTGCACTAACCCAGCAAAATCTTTCATTACCAAATAAGTGGTTATATAAGAGAAATTCATAGCTCCGCACAACTTATTTTTGGCGTCTAAACTCACTATTTTTGTTTGGCGTGGTCGTTTTTATAAGTAGTCATGCTTACCCGCTTGCTTACGAAAAAATGAGAAATAAGTAGTTATGAGATTTTGAATAATAAGTGGTTACACACATGCTTACAAAAAGTTGAATTATAAGTGGTTTTCCGATTGCTTACTTGATTCTTAAAAATAAGGAGTTAAGCAAATACTATTAGCTTAAGGAAATACATTCAGAAAAATTTAAGTTTTCTCTAGTGTGTAATTTTAGGACTCGTCATAAAAATTTAAACATAAATCATATTTATATATAATATATAAAAATGTATAAAATTTAACTGTGTAAAAAGTACTTATTTAAACTATTACGAGTAAATCATTATTTTATATTTAGAAACAATGAATACAATAGACAGTTATTAGGAAGTCATTATTTTATATTATAAAATAATGGAAAAGGTAATGATATATAATTTTTGGTAATGTAGATAGTAATGAGGTGTCATTACCAATATTTTGCTGGGAAATTTGTCGTCCCTAATATAGTTGGCACTAATTTTTATCGTAAAAGTATCATCTCTAGCTGTTAAGTATTTGTTTTTATTAAAATTGTTGTATTTTAAAGAATAATTTTTTCTCCAAACACAAAAAGGTGCATTTAATAAACTGAAATGTTTAAGTATGTTAAAAGACATCTTAAAAATTGTTACTAATTAAAGAAATTATCTATGACAGCAATTGTCAATGGGCTGGAGATTGCATTTCGCGAGTTTTCTCTCCGGTGTAGATGTACCTTATACCACATTCATACTGAACCCAAAACTAGTAGTTTTCAAATAAATCCCATACAAATTTCAAATCGAAAATTTAAAGAAAACGAAAACTTCTAGTTTTGGGTTTAGTATGAATGAGGATTTAAAGGCACATCTACGCGGGATAGAAATCTCGTAGAGTTTCAGCTAAATTTGTCATCTCTAATATTATGGACACTATTTTTTTTATCGTACAAGTACCGTCTCCAATTGTCAAGTACCTGTTTATAATAAATTTGTTGTATTTGAAAGAATATTTTTTTTCAAAATACAAAAAATTGCATTTGACAAACTTAAATACTCAATAATGTAACAAAACAAAACATTTAAAAGTTTTAATTAATTAAAAAAATTGTGTATGACAGAAACTGTCAATGATCTAGAGATTACATTTGGTAGACTTGTGCGGAGCTGAATTTTCGTAGTCTTGCGAGGTTCCTCTCGCGTTCAAACGTGCCTTAAAGAATATTGTTTTTTTTTACACGAACGATTACACTATGCTAGTTTAAAAATCGAACAAGCGGGGCACCCGGCGTGTAAACCTAATTCGAGTACGCTGAATCCAGTGGTGCTAGCAGTTTTTCTAGATTAGTTCTTGAAAAAAAGATATTTGTGTTTGAAAATTAAAAAAATTGGATTTATCTAAACTTTTGATCATTTATTTTTACCCAGGTTATTCGTTATTCATTCCCCCAGTCAGCTTTGGGTTAAAAATGATCAAAATCGGTGCAGCGGTTTAAAAGTTCTGAGTGAAAATGTGAGGACACTTCGAAATTTTCTATACAAAATTGTACATTTTATTGCTTCGTTAAATGTTCTAAAATTTGCAGAGACAAACATATAATATAGAGATGCAACATCGATAATTTTTTAAACAAGCTGTTGATGTCGCTAGCATGTGGGAAATTTTGTCAAAGGAGGAATTTATTTTTGGAAATTTTGTCAAGGGAGGATTTTATTTTGTCAAATGAGGTTTTAGCAGAGTTGTCAGCTAAGGGAATTTGGGCTTAAATTAGGGATTTCTACTTCGGTTTGGGTGCAGATTCAAAAATTGTAAATCTTAAAATATTTAGTTTCAGGCCGAAAATAAGAAGAATTTTCGAATTAATTATTATTTATTCGAAAATTCTTCTTATTTTCTTATTTAAGTTATTATTTTAACTTAAAGTCGATCAAATTAGGTCTGTTAAAGCATTTCAAAATTTCTACAAAATATTTGAATTATTGAAGAAATTTTTTCTAAATATTTATAAATCTTGAAATAACGAAAAGCAACCAAGCTCAAAAATTAATCAAAAAATTTTCTATTTTCAAAATACTGAAATTTTGTGTAGGTTCAAAAAGTACCAGGAGTTTTCATATGTACATTTTGAATCGTGTAAACTCGACTTATGCAAACTTAATGTTCAAAAGAGCTTACAAGCCCTAGAACTTACACCTACTAGATTTTTACTAAACCAAAAACTAATAGTTTTTGAAAACTATTAGTATTTACTTGTCAAATTCCATAAAAATTTTATAAAAAAAAGATTTTTCACCATAATGAGTTTCGTGTGAAAATTTTGTAGAATATTTTCTCTCGAAAATAAAATTTAATGTACCACTTTTTTTAAAATATTGATATTTCAGATTAATTATGATTTGTCTTTCGTATAATAAAACTTTTTTTACTTTCACAATTTTAACAAAGATTTGAGGCCTTTAAAGTTCGAGTGAAAAAGTAAATATTTCTTCGTGAAATATTCAATTTTATTTACTTTCCTGAGTCATTTCTTAATAGTTTTCTGGACTTAAAAGCGATGCGAACTTAGCTTCTATTTTTTCTTTAAATTGGGTTTTTGTTTAAATTAAAACGAATTGGGTATAACATTGGGGATTTAAACATTTTTCGGGCAACACTGCTCCCCAATGAAAAAATCTAGTGTTTTAGGGTGCTTGGAACCATAATTTTCAAACTCAAATATCTTTTTTTAAAGGCACATGTACACGAGAGAGGAAACTGCTAGATATAAAGCAAAAAACACCTCTAAATAGCTCTATTGTGAATGATTTAAGCTATTTAGGGTTGATTTTTGTTCTATCTCTAGCAAATTTCTCTCTCGTGTAGATGTGCCTTAAGAGCTAACCTAGAAAAATGGCTAGCATCACTAGATTCAGCGTACCCGAATTAGTTTCAACCACTGGGTGCCCCACCTGTCGGAAAAAGTCTCCGATTCGTGTACAGTGTTATCATTGAATATTCACTTCTCTTCATTCAAGTGATTTAATAAATAGAGCGATAATTTATTTTCTTATCTCAACATAAATCACAATGAACGATAAAGCGCACACTATAGAAAAAAAGAGATAATAGATTTTGTTATAGAGGATTTTATAATAATTATTAATTTATATTTTTCTGTTAGTATGTTACTAACTGCTGGTTTATTTTTGTACTACTAATAAAAAGATAAGATTATTACCAAATAAATAATAAACAAAACAACAATTGGTTAAATTAATTTAACAGACATGTTAAGTGGAGTGCAAAAGAGTAAAAACAGAAATATTTATATATACTTCTAACGACACTTTTAACACTCGACGACGAATAAAACTATACCGATTGCCGTTAACAGTGAAAGTGACAACAGGAATTATAACCCAGTCAGAATTGGGCCGATATTAAAACATTTCGATTTTAAAGTTAAAAAATAAAACTAAGAAAATCGGTTAATGTCTTCCGTTTTTGGTAAGCGATATTAATTAACTATTCAGGCACATCTAAATAGGATAGAAATTTCGTAGTTTCTATTTCAAACAACATGTTATTTTTCTGTATATAGCAAAAGGTGCGAGTTAATAAGAAATTTCAAAAATATGCGCTATTTATTTCTGTACAGAGCTGCATTTTCGTAAAATCTAGCGAGCTCTCTGTCGCGTGTAAACTTGCCTTTAGATCAATTAATAATAGCTGTGTTTGGGTGGTAAAATATGCGCGTTAGTTAAACTATCAAAATTATTTCAAGTAAGGGACATACATACCATAGATTACATAGATATCTTACTCTTCTTTTTCTTTTGTCAACAAAGAAATTTTTACACACACATTGAAATATTTTTTTGTATAGGTATAGGACGTATGTCCAACACATTCTCATGAGATACGTGCACTGACAGCGAATGTCAAAGAGTAGAAGATCTATGTAATCTATGATACATACATAGTACATGAACACAACTAATATGACAAACATGTTAACCTAATAATTTAATAATTAATTTAATTTTGTTTTCACTTTCAGATTTTATGAAACCATCTGTAAACTATTAAACTTTTATAGGTACGTTACTTTTATAATTTTTATTTATGCTAAATCCGTAAACAATTTTATACACGCGCAAACAAATATATAAAATAAACAAATATAAAAAAATTATATATAAATAAACAAACAATAAGTGTACCTACTATCTGACTAAAAAATTAATAACAGAGGAAATTTGTATATATTGCAAAGAACTTCACTTAAATTTGTTAAAATTAGCGTCTACTATTTTTGTTTGACAAGAATAAAAGAAAAAATAACCTAAATTTCTAGTTAGCAACTAACTTGGTTTTTTATCTTGAACATACTTAGATTTGTTTATCAGTTAAGCAAATATTTTTTTTTAATAAAACACCATTAAACAAATTAACAATTATTTTAAAATGACTTTAGACAAATTTGAAAAATTAGAAATATTTGAAGTAATATTAAGGCTCATTCATCTACACGGGATAGAAAACTCGCTAGACTTTATGAAAAGGCAGCTCTGTATAAGTCTATGAAATGCAGGCTTGCCAGATACTTTTTTTGTTATCCTCAAAAAAATCTTAAAATATCCCCAAAAATTAAAAAAAATGTTAGAAAAGTTACTCGAGTTTATTTAATTTACTAAAATGTTCAAGATTTTGAACTAATTTTTTAAAGAATTCGTAAATTCGAATTTTTTAAGTTTGTCTTCACAATCAGGCCTTTAAAAATATAATTCTTTAATGTGACTTTTAAATCTGAATCAATTTTTAACAAATCGATTCGCATTGATTGAATTATTTCCTGCTTCAATTAGCTAATATCTTATTCAAAGTATCAGTTTGATTTTTGTTGAATCTTTTCATAGAATCAAGCTAACTGATTCAATTTTAACAAATCAATTTAACCAAAAATGTTTGCCTTTATTTATAGTTCGCGAAGTATATCATGCAACGAAAAGTTTAATCGGATCAAAATTGATTCCATCCAAATTTGAATAAATTTCATCCTAACTTTATTCAATTTAAATCATTGATTCAAAGTGATAATCAATTATTAACTAATTCATAAAATTAATTAATTTCAATGCCAGCTTATTCAAAAAAAAATATATATTTCTTTCTATATTTTAGATACTTAAACATTAATCCTAATAAAATCTCAGGCATAAAATATTCATTCGTATTAGAAAGCATTGAATTGTTACGGAAAATGTATAAAATGGTAAATTTATACTTTTCGTTAAAATTATGTGGAAACACTTGACTGTTTTCTGAAAATTATTCAAAATTAATATAATCTCCAAAAATTACGAATAATTGTAAATACTCCCAAAAAAATCGCCAAAACATTTTTTAAATTCCCAAAAAAAAACCCTTTGTCCCCAAATGAAAATTATTGTCCCCAAGACCATCAAAATATCCCCAAATTTGGGGACAAAACCCCAAGTCTGGTCAGCCTGATGAAATGTAATTTCTAGGCATTTGACAATTGCTGTCATACATAATTGCTTTAATTAGTCAGAGACAGTGTTGCTAACTCCTGAAGGCAGGAAAGCACCGTGAGCATTATGAAAACGGGTAAAAAGGGTAAAAATTTACCAAAAATGGGGTAAAAAAGCACGATATCAAATTTTTGAAAAATTTAAATCAAGAATTTAAAAACACATTTTAACTTGAAAAATCGTGTAAAAAAGTTTCAACAAATTTTTTGAATTTTGACAGAAAATTCAAGACAAATGTAAAAAAACGAGAACAAATACTGTAAAAAAGCACTGCCAGAAATCTGAAAAAGCACCGTAAATACCCGCTTATTTTAAACGGGTATTTGTAAAAAATCACCGGGTGCGGGAAGAAAAAAAGCACCAAAAAATACCCGAAAAGAACTGAAATGGCAACACTGGTCAGAAACTATTAATTATAGAGATAGGAAATCAAAACTTACACTATTTACCGATAGAGGGCGCTGAAATTTAGTATTACCGGAGCAACTATTTAGTATCAGTTTAGTATCAGCTGAGCCTATATTTAAAAACTCAAAAACTGCTGAAAACTGCACAAAATAAGGAAAAAACAAATGAGGAATATATTCAAATAATAAAATTTGAAATATTTGTCTGTATTTTTTCCTTTGTTGTTTGTTATTATTTAAATTTAAATAAAAAAAGAAAATTGTCAATGTTTTTTACAAAGTGCCATCTATTGATAACGATTTTTTTATAACTTATTTTTTTGGTGATGCCTGTAATTACCCTACGGGAAATTTTAACAAACTGTCACCGAACTGCCCCCTTTATATGAAATAGACTGGTCACTTTTACATGGCGTTGTCATTGGAGGTCCCTGAACTTTGTTTTTTATGAGAGTTCATTCAAAAAAGAATTAATTCTTCAAAGCTCTGTTAGTGATCAGGTCGTTCATCAGATAGTTGCACAACTGTTGACTGTCAAATTGTATCTGCCGAACGCACCCATTATTGGTATTTGGAGAAAAAATTATTCTTCAAAATACAACAATTATAATAAATACAAATACTTGATAACTAAAGGTGATACTTTTACGATAAAAATTAGTGCCAACTAGAGATGACAAATTTAGCGCAAACTCTACGAGATTTCGATCCCGTGTAGATGTGCCTTTAAAATCGAAATACAAATATGTTGAGTATTTGAAATGACTTTTAAAATAAACAAATTGTTGTTCAAGAGTTGTTTACCTAAGGAAAGAAAATCATTAAGCATTTTCAATATTTTCATCATCATCGACATCACTTTCGTAATCATGAATCGACTACGAATTCTCATCATTATAATCATATTTAACATGAAAGCCGAAACGATTGGTACACTGCCATAATTAAACCATCAAAGCTTATTTCATTTTGAATTTTTGACAGTTTTGATAGACACATATTTTTTTATAAAGTTTATGATGTATTTGAGATCATATTTTTATTTTAACACAAAGTGTTAAACGTTGGTTTCAATTGCTTGTTTAGAACAAAATAAACATACATAAATTAAAAAAAAAATTTTTAAATGTAAAAAAATACATTTTGTAAATGGGCCACTTTTAAATAAACATTGAAAATAGACAAAATAAAAGAAAAAAACATATAAAACACATTAGAACATCGAAAATTATTACATCATTTGAAACTTTAAACATTAGTTTTCAAATAAGTGAATCTTGTTGTTTTACAAGAATTGTGTAAATGTAGTACAGATGTTGGAAATATTTTCTGCTATTTATAACAATTTTAAATCTTTGGAAATAATATAAAAAAATAATTTTAAATTTAAGGAAATAATATACATACATAAACTATAAATTTGTTTATATATACATATTTATTTAATAACCCCTAAATTCATAACCACTTTGTAAAATTATAGGAGGTTTATTGAACAAATTTTGTATGAAAACGAGTAAAAAGGTTAAAGTCGGGCATGCCGACTATACAATACCCCACACCAGTCTGGCTAAGAGCCAACTAATGTTTGGATCCGAAAGTCGAATGGGTTAAAATGGGACTTGTGTCAAAATTTTCTATAAAATTATAAAAGAAGAGAAAATCATAAATATAGCCCATATGGGCGATAGGTCCAAATATGGACAGATTCTATATAGAATCTATCGGCTTTTTTCTCTGGACCATGTGAGTCAGCAAACCAATTTTCATTAAAATATCTTAATATTTGCGACCTGCAGCGGGCACTAGGTCTAAACATGAACCGGTGTTAACCAAAATCAATAGGCTTCGTCCTTGGAGCGACATAGGTCGGTGTACCAAATTTCATTAAAATATCTAGTGCCCATATAAGGGTCCCCCCAAAATTATATTGTTTATACGCTGCAGTTCGCAAATATTAAGATATTTTGATGAAATTTGGTACACAGACCTATGTTGGCCCAAGGACGAAGCCTATTGATTTTGGTAAACACTGGTCCATGTATAGACCTAGTGCCCATATAAGGGTCCTACCAAAATTATATTGTTTATACGCTGTTGGTCGCAAACATTAAGATATTTTGATGAAATTTGGTACACCGACCTATATCAGCCCAAGGACGAATCCTATTGATTTTGGTTAACACCGGTCCATGTTTAGACCTAGTGCCCATATAAGGGTCCCCCCAAAATTAACTTGGTTACAAACTGCTGGTCGCAAATATTAAGATATTTTAATGAAATTTGGTTCGCTGACTCACATCAGGGGTATGGCATCACCAAAAAAATAAGTTATAAAAAAATCGTTACCACTAGATGGCACTTTGTTCAAAAAACTGACAATTTTCTTTTTTTATTTAAATTTAAATAATAACAAACAATAAAACAAAAAACAAACGGATATCTCAAATTTTATTATTTGGATATATTCCGGGCTTGTTTTTTCTTTATTTTGAGCAGTTTTCAGCAGTTTTTCAGTTTTTAAATATAGGCTCAACTGATATTAAGCTGATATTAAATAGCTGCTCAGGTAATACTAAATTACAGCGCCCTCTATCGGTAAGTAGTGTAAGTTTTGATTTCCTATCTCTATAATTAATTGTCTCGGACTCACATTATAGAAAATTTTGACACAAGTCCCATTTTAACCCATTCGAATTTCGGATCCAAACATTAGTTGGCTTTTAACCAGACTGGTGTAGGGTATTGTATAGTCGGCATGCCCGACTTTAACCTTTTTACTCGTTTTTAATTAAAATTAAATAAAAATTTCAAACATTATTAAGGCGATAGACAATTTACATAAATTTACGAAAATGCAGCTCTGTTTAAGTCTACAAAATGTAATCTCTAGATCATTGACATATTTTTGTCAAATTAAATTTGATCAATTAATATACTTTTAAAATATTTTATAAAATTCTTAACCATTTCCGTATCCCAATGTAAAAACGGTAATGACATATCATTATTTTTTGGACTACCAGTAATGACACCCACTTACCTTCTGCATTATTTTAAAGCATATAATAATGAGTTACTGATAATGACTTATTTTTATCATTATTTCGAATAGAAAATAATTTGCACCAGCAAATTTTATTTAAAAAAAGAAATACAATAAAAAATAATTTTTTTTTTTATATAATTTATTTTTTTAAAAGTCTATTTTTAGACTCATTATTTTTGTCAGTACTGGTAAGCACATAAGTAACGATATATTTTTTGATTTTTCGTATGCTGGTGTGTAAGCATAACTCATTATTTTTCGCGACATGGCCATATAAAGGTAATAAGCAGGGAAAGAACTTTCAAGCACTAAAAAATCGGAAAATATGCACTTAAATATGCATTTATAACGAAATATGTACTAAAAACGAAAAAATATGCAATTAAAAATAAATGTTTTTGTTAATTATATTTATTAAAAACTAACATAAACGTAAAAATTAAGGTATCGGTTACAATAAGCTTGTTCGTTTACTTACTACAAGTTACTATATTTACTACAGCTGGAAAAATTCAATACAAAAAGTAAACAAAACTTTGCAATTGTAGTAAAAGTAGTAAGAAATTCGAGTAAACGAACACACTGAATATGTCTTCAAATATACATAGTTAAATATACTTTTGTGTGTGGCATTTTACCTGAAAAAAAATTTATTATAAAATAGAACTTAAATATGTGTACTTTAAAATCGTACTCACTTTCGTAACTCAGAGAAAAAAGTGGCAGAAATTAATGCTCGGGGACAAGTTTCCTTAAAATAATTTTTAGAAAATTTTTCAACTTTCTGTTTGTGAGCAATAACACCCGAAAACGTTAATTTAAAATTACGTCTATAAAAAATGTGTTAGTGGATGACAACATATTGTATACTATGTGTTTCTCTTTCTAGTGAAGTGTTATATTACCAACAGAGCTTCCAAATAATTAATTCTTTAGAATTTTTTTTAGTTTTAAAGTATGAATTCTTAAATCGAATTTCATATTTAAAAATATTAAAAAATATGCAATAATGTGCAAAATATGCAATAAAAATCATAAAATATGCAATAAAATATGCACTTAAAAGCAAAATATTCAAAAATATGCATTTATAACAAAATATGCAAAAATATGCAACAACAAATCGATGCCATTTTTTTGCAAATTCTTTGATTCGGAAAAGTATTTGGTCAAAATCATTTTTGGGCCACTGACTACAAACATGCATTTGTGTGAAAGTCCTTGCCCTGGTAATAAGAAATGTAATAACAAAAGTAACTAACCTACGGGAAATTTTAACAAACTGTCACCGAACTGGCCCCTTTATATGAAATAGAGTGGTCACTTTTACATGGCGTTGTCATAGGAGGGTGAAATTGACCCCTTATGACATGTCACAAGACAAATCCTAGGACAGGTTACTGAACTCTCATAAAAAACAAAGTTCAGGGACCTGTCCTGGGATTTGTCTTGTGACATGTCACAAGGGGTCAATTTCCCCCTCCTATGACAACGCCATGTAAAAGTGACCACTCTATTTCATATAAAGCGGCCAGTTCGGTGACAGTTTGTTAAAATTTTCCGTAGGGTAGTTACCATTACCAAGTATGTAGTTACATAACCACATATCTGGTAATGATTTTCTACACTGGGATGTTAAATGTATTTTTATGTTTGCAAAACAAGTTATTGCTAAAATTAAAATATAAAATCAAACTGTTGGCAAACTGAAATGTACTTTGCCAATTAACTAGTCTCAAGTATGCTACCACTACAGTAAAATTGTAGCTCTTAATGATTTTCTTAATCCATTTTACCTCCTAAACATATCCAAATATCATATCCAAGAATTTTTTTAAGCGCTTAATAATTCAATCCTTTACTAAATTGTTAACTAGCAGATTAGTGGCAGTTGATTATCTGGTAATCGCATTTAAAAACTGAACTATTTTTAGCGATTACACTTTTTCTTGTGATGACACATGATCACTTACACCGCTTTCAATCCAAAAGATCTTTGATGAAGAGAAAAACATTTTAAATTTATCAAACCACAAATAATTCAGTTAAAAAACATTATGCTTTAATAAAAAGTAACCCTAATAATTATATGTTATGTTTTCCAAAAATATTCTTAATTGATTTTCTTCATGGGGTCAACTTTTTTTTGATTATTATTAATGATTTTTTTTTTTAATAAATTTTATCTATGTAATATTAAACAGATGCGTTCCATACTTTAATTCTCTACCCAATATGCGTATGTGTATTGGGTTCCCACTTAAATTATCATTTACTGATTTCAATTTAATTAATTAATTGACTTCAATTGGTTACTTGACAGCTGTTAATAAAAACAAAGCAAAATACAACGTTCAAAAATATACGAAAACCCCTACTGCTTACAAACTATATTTGTTTAATTTATTTTTAGTGTTTATAACAAAAACAAATGTAACAAATAATATTTGCAAACCAAAGAAAAAAATGAATTTCTATTGCAAATATACTTTAAAAGGCAGACAAAAAATATTTAACAAATGAATGCCTTCATTAGCACTAAACGTCAATATAACAACAATTATATATTATCAAATTAATATATAAAATAACGAAAAGGGGTAAATTTATTTTAAATATTATATTCTAAACAATAACAAAAAATAACCACACGTGTTAAATTATTGTTTAGTTTTTTTGCACAAAAATTTTAAATATTTATTATTGCTTCAAATAGAAAAAACTGTCAAAATTCAATTGTTGTTAAAAGCATATTTATATAAACAAAAACTTAAAACTTTGCAAAAAAAAACAACAAAAGAAATAGCATCCATTTGTGCAAATTTAAATGACGAATGACATTCATTAACTAAATTCTAAAATTTCAGCATTATTTGTGAAAACATCCCTACGGGAAATTTTAACAAACTGTCACCGAACTGGCCCTTTTATATGAAATAGACTGGTCACTTTTACATGGCGTTGTCATAGGAGGGGGAAATTGAGCCCTTGTGACATGTCACAAGACAAATCATAGGACAGGTTACTGAACTCTCATAAAAAACAAAGTTCAGGGACCTGTCCTGGGATTTGTCTTGTGACATGTCACAAGGGGTCAATTTCCCCCTCCTATGACAACGCCATGTAAAAGTGACCAGTCTATTTCATATAAAGGCGCCAGTTCGGTGACAGTTTGTTAAAATTTCCCGTAGGGATGCTTCACCACTTACAAGGCAGATTTCCTGGTACAGACACAGACATATTAAGCGTGTTCGTTTACTTACTAAAAATTACAGCTGGAAAAAGTCAATACAAAAAGTAAACAAAACTTTCCAATTGTAGTAAAAGTAGTAACAAATTCGAGTAAACGAACAAACTGATTGTAGGGGTCTCAAAAAATAATATCTATGTTACACTCATAGAAATAAAATCGTAAAAATGAAAGAAATAGCTAATAAAAATGAGTAAAAAATTACTTTATACTACACTCATAGAAATAAATCTGTAAAAATGCATTGCAAAAATACTTTTTTTATGTTGTCTGTGAGTTGGTATGTTCTATTGTATATGTTGTATAGCATGCTTGCTTGCAGTGTTGCCAACTCTTGAAGGCAGGAAAGCACCGTGAGCATTATGAAAACGGGTAAAAAGGGTAAAAATTTACCAAAAATGGGGTAGAAAAGCACGATATTAATTTTTCAGTCAATAATCTGAAAACACATTTTAGCTTTGAAAAATCGTGTAAAAAAGGTTCAAAAAATAACCAAAAAAGGGGTAAAAAAGCACAAAACTAAAATTAAAAAATTTTGAAGTATTAATATGACGAAGTAGATATTTAAAATTGTACTACAAACATTGTGAAAAAACGTAGTTTTTGTATAGTTCGTATTATTTTTTCAACTTTGACAGAAAATTCAAGAAAAATTTTAAAAAGCGACAACAAATACCAAAATTATAAACTGTACAAAAAGCACTAAAAGCACTGGCAGAAATCTGAAAAAGCACTGAAAATACCCGCTTTTTTTAAACGGGTATTTGTAAAAAATCACCGGGTACGGGATGGAAAAAAGCACCAAAAAATACCCGAAAAGCACTGAAATGGCAATTCTGCTTGCTCGCCTATAGGCCGCTTAAGATAAGTATAGCGAACATATAGCTGTTACGTACCCCCTTCCCAAAATCAAAGTGAGTCGCATGTGACGTTTACATGACGTCTATATTTATGCATCCGTACCACAGGCTGAAATTCCCGCTCACGCTGCAAAAATCGTTCTCTTGGATTTTGCATGTGCAGATTACGAAAGTTCGGTATGGGAAATTTGCTCAAATTTCAAAGCAAATAGGGGAAATTTGTTTTGAAATCAAAGAAATCCTCTCAGTTTGTAGACAAATTTGCTTTGAAATCAGGGAAATTTGCTCAAAAAAGAGGGAAATTCTCTTATTGGGGAGCCCGTTACCGAACCTTTTCAATCTGCACAAAATTTTGTTGGGACCGTGAGGTTAAGCGTTCCTCTATAGTATCCTTACTCTATGTCCATACTACCGAAATGCGCACGATACAATAATCAAAACAAATGAAACAATACTTTTTGATTGACTGTATTTCACTTACAGCCAACTTCACACTACAACGATATGTCTTTCTTGGATTTTTCTACATTTTAAATTGTACGTCCGAGTGATTTTTTTTACAGAACGTCACGCCTTGGTATTTGATTTTGGGAGATGTTTTAAATATACACAACTTTTAATCAAATTAATCAAACTGAAAACATTTCAAACAAAGAAAATTAATAAAAATAACAATTAAAACAATTTAAAAACGAAAACAAATAAAAAACAGAATAAATTCGAAAATCAGTCAAAATTTTAAAATTCCAGTACAGGCGGTTTTCATCGCCTCTTTCGAACATTGACAATTTGTATCGAAAATGTTAGCCTTTGCAGACGTGTGTAATTCTTATGGCTGAATTTTCTATACAAATTAAGAAGAGAGTGACTTAACAGAGGTAGGGATAGTTTGTACTTCTTTTATATTATATGCTCGTTGGTAAGTCAAACTTGGACACTCTTAAATTATAGGAAAATTTAAGCCGAATTTTTAACAAACTTAACAAGCGGTAAGTCAATTGTGGTTACAACTTATAAGTCTATTCTGGTAAAATACACAGAAATATTTGCTATAAAATAGTAGACTGCTGATTTCAAACGCGTAAATTTTTTCGGATTAAAACATAGTGCACCGGTCATTCTCAGCCATGGAAAAATCGATATATGTGTACGCGAAAGAAGAGACCGTGTATAGAAAAGCTGCGTACTCAGATTATTATGATCACGGCTTTAAATTTTCAAAAGCGGCAGCAGCAAAAGTCGTCACGATTAATTTAAATTCAGCGACAATCGACCATCGACATTTGTTGACGTTTAGAGAAAAAGGAAAGCAAAACATGAATATGGTTGTATCTGTTTCGCCACAATTCTTCATAAATTCAATTGGTTTTAAATTAATTCTTGTTGTTTTACATTTTATTGTATTTAATTTTGCTTTTTTGCGGTGAATTATGTATTTTTATTTTCAATTATATTTCTTCTGTAAAAAAAATTTTTTTTTGTAAACAAAGTACGAATTTTTGCAACTCTAATGCGAATTTCTACAACTCTGTTCTAATGGCAACCATTAATTAATTAAAAATATGGCAACAATTTGACAAATATTTTCAGTGTGTGTTAGTGTGTCGTCATGAAAATAAAATATATTCTATTACGACGACAAATCGCCGGACGACATGGCGACATTTTGCTTCCCATACAAAATATATGAAAAAGCAACTGTAGTCGACCCAGTTCTGGTTAATATCTTATGCGGATATTTAATTAAAGACGAGAATCTGTATATTTTAATAAAAGCTTTTGTTATTTTCAAACCAGTACAAAATTATGCCATAAATCACCATAAATATGCATTGAATTTTTATTTTTTGAAATAAAAAATTCTATAAATTCAAGGCTATTAAAAATTTTCAAAACAAATTTTCTATTGGCCATTTTTTTTATCAAAATTTACATCATCAGTGAACCGTGGAGATTTTCCCTTTTATTTGATACCAATTTTGGATACAAGTAATAATAAATATGTTATCACCATGGCATACTTTGAAGTCCAAAGACCAAAAAAACTGTTATTTTCCACACAAAAGAAAAAAATGATTTTGTCATTCTATTTTTATTTCCACAAAAATCTAATGTACAAGACTAATGAATGAGGGGTATGTATAGTTGATCTTTTATTTGGTAAATTAATGGTTTTCGTTCGATACTAAGTAGATCATATATAGTAATATCTCTTTCTGTTTAAATTATTTTTCAAATTAAAGAAAGATGATATAATTTTTAGAAGTAAAGCACCGTAAGTTGTTTTTCACGTGGAAAAATTTCACTCGAAATTTAATTTATAAAAATGAACAATTTTTTAATTTTATAACAAAGACATAATCACAATAAACACAAAATGTCACTTTTTCCCAAGAAAAATAATAGTCTTGTGCATTAAATTTGCGTGAAAACAAAGTCAACACAATTTTCACGTGAAACTCATTGTCGTGAAAAATCATTTTTTTATATGGAGTATAACAGTTTTTCACGTGAAATCGAAACAACTTACGATGCTTAAATTACAAAGAATAAAAAATTTGAAAGAATTCGATAAGGCCATTTTGATCTAGAATCGAACGAAAAACATTCATTTACCAAGACTAATATTTTTTGGTGAAAAAATTGATATTTCATATTTTTTGTAATTGTGTCCTTTAAATAAACAAAAACGATAACGATACAATTGCCGTTAATTGTTTCGGTTGCCAAACTTATAACAAAGTTTAAAACCCCATAAATCTGTATTGTTAAAAAAAAATTTACTTAAAATTTAATTCAAAATACTTCGTACTAAGTATTTTACATTTTATGTGCACATCTGCTGTTTTCGTTTTCAGTTTGTTTTTTATTTTCGAAATAAAAACTGATGCAAGTTTTTGCATTGTACGACTCATGCCTCAATCTAAGTAAAAACGCATTGATAAAAAATCTCAAAAATGTTTCTTATTCACTTGTTTGGCACACTATTTGGTGTTACAAAAAAAAAAAATAAACATTTCATTTAAATATACTATATAGTATAATGAAACATCTCGTGAGTAAAAGTTTAAATTTAAATTTATAATAAATAAAAATAAAAAAAACAATTTTATAGATTGTTGATCTTTTTTTGTGATTTTAATTGCGTAAGAAGAAGGTGATTGCATGTTATTTGCTTAATTATTTTTGTACAGGTGTAAAATTTAGATAAGATTTCGTATTTGTTACAAAAACAAAAAAAATTGGTTAAAAAATTCAGGTACCTATTGCATAAAATTTTTCTATGGCAAAATAAAAAAAAAACGTTAAAAAAATAAAAAATAAAAAAATAAAAGACATATTTATACGAGATCGAAATTTATGTATAGCTAGAAGTAAATATGTAATCTCTAATACTGTAGATACAAATTTCTTTGTCAATAGTAACATCAATAATACATTTTAATCGAAAAAGTGTCATGTCTAGAAATATGGATTTCTCAAAAAGCTGTCATCGCTATAAAAAAAAAAAAACTTGTCACCACTAGAACAAACCATTTTAAGAAAAACTGTCATCACTAGAAAATGAAGTACACCCTATAACCAAAATTGATTTTTTTATCTTCCGTTTACTCGGTGTCTTCAAATGCAATAAATAATATGATATGAAGTATCAAAATGATTGCAGAGAAACGTCAAAATGATATCAATATTGCACTGTTGTGGAGAACACTTGACCATTTCATGGTTAAGATATATTAATTATAGTTTTTTCTTCGAAAAACCCTAAATTTGATCAAAAATTAATTTTTTTCTACAAATAATAAATAACTAAACATTTCCCCGTTCTTGTTTACTAACATTAATACGAATATTGTTTTTGATTGCTAAATTAAAATGAAAACTAAAAGTGAAAATCGGATTCAATTTCATTTTAAATCGAAAATAATTTGTAGTTGATTTAGCTCATTTGATTCATTCAATCATTAAATTAGTTAATGCCAAATTTAATTTATTTTTGAATTTAATCGATTTTTATTTACTTAATTTATTTACTTTTCAAATATAATGGGGTTTTCATATAAACTCGTTTTCTACTCGTAAATAGTGTAAACCTGGTATGTTTGTAAGTTTAATGTCAAACTCCATACATAAGAATTATGGTTTGTATTTATACAAGCTTTACAAGGAATTTACGAGTTTATATGAATATCATTAATATTTTATGTGTTCGTTTGAAACAAAAGTTTTTGTATGAAAATTAAAAAAAAAAATTTTTATTGTTTTTGCCAATTAATTTCTTTTTTAAATAAACTGGATTTCCATAGAATATTTGGAAATAACAAAAATGTACCTATTGATTTCAGCTGTTTCGATGCCGGATAGAAAATTCTGATTTCAACAGAATGATCCGGCAAGTACGTTTACATTTACGTGTTAGTAACCATTCGTATACATTTCTTCTTGTGGTTTCGAAACAGCTGATTCGTTACAGATCCGTTTACGGTTGGGTAACTCAGCCTTTAGTCTTTGCGTTCCGTGACGTTTCTGTAACGTGACGTGCCGGATGGCTCTTTTGTGTAGTTAGTCTTTTCCGTAACAACGTAAAAGCTGTTTAATGTTGTTTTTCTTAGCAGAGATCTGCGCCAACCAGATTAATCGGTTGCGGTGGCTAAATAAAAAAATTGCAGCGGCGGCTTAAAGCTGGCTGTGAGCCAAAAGCTGAACGGCCGGCCAACTTTAAGTTGACACATACAAAACATCGGCTTAACGGTAAAAAAAGAAAATTTAAAAAAATATATACTATTTTTAGATTTTTATCGTGTAAAAAAAATTTTCGACAGCGGCGGTGAAAAAAAAATGACAAAATTGTTTTCTATTTCAAAGAATATTGTGAAAATGAGTATAATTCCAGTTTACAGAATTGCACAAATCAGTATTGCCAGAAATTTTCGTTCAAAATATGCTAAATCACCGAAAAAAATATGCTAAATTCTACCAAATTGTGAAAAAAGATAAATATGCTAAAAATATTCGAAACAAAAAAATTACAAAAATGTTTAAATATTCATTCTGCTAAAAATCTGCCAAATTACCACATATTTTCAGCTTAAAAAATATTACAGGTTTTACTCTACTAACCGCGTTTCTGTTAATTTTTCATATTAGATAAACATTTTGACAGTTTTAACGTATACACGTTTAATCATTTAAAAAAGTAGTATAATCATTGTTGAAAAAAATAATAAAAACTGAATTTTGCGTGGACGAAAATATGCTTAAAATCTGCTTTTGTCAAACGAAATATGCTAAAAAGCCTTTAGCATATTTTTCTAAAAAAAATGTTTAATTCACCAACTCAATCTGTTAAATCTAGCAGAAAATATGCTAAAATGGCAACACTGGAACAAATACACATATTTATTTGAATTTAAAAGTTGTTTTTGATTTTATTCAATTAATTCTTTCTTTATTTAATTTAAATTAAAATTTTCAATTTATTTTCACAATTGTTCTTTGTTTATATTTGCATCAGCTGTTCGTTTTACAAGTTACCAAAGTTTATCCGAAGAAAAAGTCTGGGTAAATTTTGTTAAAAAGAGAAATACTAATACACTCTCATTAGCGCTCTCATTTATCCAATTTTCGAGTACGGGAACGCTTTTGGGTAAATTTCGGTAACTTTGAGTAAATTTCGGTAACTTTGGGTACGTACGGGAACGCACTTTTTAGTTGCATATCACTGCTGGGATGTGTTGCAAAATTGTACCATTTTTGGCACAATCGTAGGTTGATTGGTACACTGGTGCAATCAATGCTGTTTTGGCTGATTTTGGTTATTTCTAATAATTCAATAAAAATCCGATTTCTTTAAAAAAGCTAATTATTTGCAAAAACATATAGTTGGTAATATAGTATTTTTTGCGGCACTTTTATAACCTCAATGGTATTTATAGCAAATACTCAAATTATTTGAATATTGGATTTTTTTGATTCGTCTTCAATCTTTATTGTGCTATATGTACACCTGAATAAAGTGATAAATTAAAATTTTAATATTTGTGCCATAATTTTCAATGCAAAATATATACTTTAAATATTCTCGCAATCAAAAGAAAGAGCATTAGTGTATTAATCACTGAAAATCCTAACATTGAATGCATTCCTTCAATTTCATATTCCCTTTTCTATAACAACTGATTAATATTTTTATTAAATTTTTTTTATAATGTGGTTCATTCACTTTATATAATGAATGATAATTGTAATTGTTTATAATGAATGCATGTGTTACTTATGTAAATATATACAAAATTATACAATTGAAGAGTTGACGCAAATAAGGGCCTACAGACCACATTTTGTGAATCGCGTTTTTTACATAATGGTGTAGTACCAGTACCTACTTGTATTTAGTTAAAAATTTTTCAATTTTTTAAAATTTTTATCTAAAAAAAATATTTAAACATTGTAACACTTAAATTGGGAAATGAAATGAAATAGAACCGGGAACAAGTGGAATGAAACACCAGACGATTTGAATGAAATTAAATAGAATTTGAATGACTTAAACCGCTGTGGTTTGATACACTGAAGCAGAAATTATAAATATTGGGGAATTTTTTACGGGGAGGTGCAAAATGGGAAAAGATCCCCTTTTAATTACCTGCGCAAAACCTTTAGGTCAGAAATCGGAAATTTAGCATTGACACACACTCTACAAACAGATTAAACAAATTTAGTAAAAGAGAAAAATATTCTTCCAAATATATTCCGATATTTAAAACTACCGGTAGCGAAGTTTCGGACTTTTAAGCTGAAAGAAACCGATGCAGTTGACTTTCAAAAAATATTATTGAATTAACTTCAATTTTCATATTTTTTTCATACAAAAAAATTGCCAGTCTGATGTACTACATATATAAAAATCTAGAAAAATTGTTATATCAACCATTGAGAAGGTTTGTATTATAAATGAAAAAATATACATATTGTAAATTATAATCATTATGTTTTATGTTTTAATGACCTCTTATTTATCGCACTACATGCATATTATAAAAATACTACGACCGACCGACATACAACACAAAAAAGCGACAAATTGTCTGCTAAGATTTTCTTTTAGGAAAACAAAAAAAAGTCAAGAATTCACTCATGTATCACACTCACATAACATGCAGTTTTATTTTTTGTGATCCAAAAATAACGAATAAATTAAAGATCGTTGTCAAATGAACACTTGTTCGTTGTTAAGGCTTATTTGTTTGGCTTTTGATGTTTTGGTTAGATGACTGTTGCAATTTGTCATGAGCGATAGATTTATTAAATAAACAAATAAGAAAAAATCTAAAAAAATATTTACAAAATTGTACTCAAGGTAACATTGTGTGTAAAAACAATTTAAGAAATTGTTTAATAGGTTTGTTTTTTTTCGAATTTTATATCTATATCTATAACGACTTGTAAAAAAACGAATATCCGTACTTACTTGATTTTCTTTCATTTTTTGTAAACAAATAGAATTTAAGCATTTGGGGTCGCCTTTGTACAAAAGCTGTTTTCGTACAAAGACTTCGTCGGAACTCGAAATGGAGCAATTAGCTTGTGTGCCCTGGTCTACCTTTACTAACAAACGCATAAATCATTTGTTAACTTTTGTTGTTTTTAATATTTTATGAAATAAAAAAATCTACAATTTCAAATATTTTTATGACAAATATTTTTGTTTACATTTGAAAGAGAAAGGCCAAGAAATTTTAAGACTTGGTAGCATTTTTATAACTACTTATGGCGTTTTCTTTTCTGAAAAAAATGTTGCCTTTTTTCTGCCCTTTTTTTACAAAATGCCTTTTTGTGTATAGTAATAAAAGGTAAACATAGACATTTGGTATCAAATTAAAGGTATTTCAGATATCAATCTAACCGTGTATAAAATATGTCTAATTATTTCCTAATTTTCGTGCAATTTAACAAAATGTCACATTTTTCTATATTTTGGTGTTTTGTTAAATAAGTTGAATATTGTTGGACATTTTTGAGGCATAGTTAAATAGGTCTTTCAAATACCTTTAATTTTATACCTAATATGCCTATATTTACTTATTATTTCTATGCACAAAAATACATTTTTTAAAAAAAGGGCAGAAAAAAGGCAACACTTTTTTCAGAAAAGAAACCGGCATTAATTTTTAAGCAGCTAAATTTATACCTACTTAAAAATTTTATAAATGCTTAAATTTGTATGGAATATTTATACAAAATTCGAAAATAACAAACCTAATATTTAAATTACAAATTAGCTAAAAAAATTATCGTTTAAAATTATGGTTGGCAAAAACTAACCCTAAAATAGCAATAACGATTTAAAACCCTTCCAAATGTCTACCGTTAACTTTAACCACTAATAAAATTATTTAAAATACCGTTAACACTAAAATACCTTAACCAAATAATTTAAAGTACCGTTAACCATAAAATACCTTCTTTCATAAAATACTCTCTCTCAAAAAGACCATACATGCAATGCTGCCAGTTTTGACGATTTATCGTCATTTTGACGATTTTTACTATCGAAAATAGCCAAATGGCGATTTTCCCATTCAAAATGACAATTTTTCTAAAATATGTTAAAATATACAGTAATAAAAAAAGCCGGTAAAAATTTTAGTTAACACTACCAAAAAATTAGTTAAAAATGATCTTGCAGAAAAACTGCTGAAATTACCAGATTATTTTTGTTAAATATTAGTATGATAGGAACAGCAAAATTAAACTATATATACAGAATTTTAGCTATATATAGCTAAATTTTAGTTAAGTTAAATTTAAGTTAACAGAAAATAACACCTTAACCTGCTAAAATCTGGTAAAAATGCTAAATAATTAGTAGACTAAAAAATCAAAAAAAAATTAAAAATTTTCAAAGTTTTTTTTTTGTTTATGCAAATAAAAATTGAGTCTTCTGAAATCAGCTCTTTTTACCATTTTTTTAGCAAATATTTCTGTTGATTTCAGTAGAATAGCTTACTATTTGCATTCAACTTAATTTAACTTAAAAATAACAATTTTGTAGATTTACCAGTTTTTGCTATTTTTAGCCTCCCGTTGGAAAAAGTTCAGATCTCTTTAGATCCAAATATATACACCCATAAAAAAAGCCCGTACAAATAGGTCAAAATTTTGCTGGCACAAATTCATGTACTATTTCCTGTTATTTTAGCAGAATTTTGACCTATTTGTACGGACATTTTTAGAGAAAATAACAGAAAAATTAGTTCAATTTTATCAGAACGCGTTTAACAGACTTTTGTACAAACTTTTTTTTTTATGAGTGTATGATAGTTAGATCTGATGCCAGATCAGATATGACATATGTGATACACTTTATGGCCAGATCTGTTCATATCTAAAGTGTTTTGGAAACTTGGGTGATTTTCATGGGCGGATATGAACAGATCTAGCAAGATTTGGTACCAGATCTGGTGCCAGATGTTATCCATTTGAGCTGGCACCAAAGTAAAAATGTACGAAGAAATTTTGTTTAACAATTACTCCGTAATAAGATAAAATTATGGGTACAAGTTCTTTAATTTTAGTTTAAAGTCAAACTCAAATTTGATCTGATTATATATGGTGTCACAAATCTGCATAGATCTGATCAGAGATCTAATTAGATCTGCTACAATCAGATCAAAGATGGTTTAAGGAGGAGAGTGTTACATTTTGGTGTCCCGATCGTAGGAAAAAATGTGATTTTTGCCTTTTTATGCTAGGATTTATTGAAAAACTGGTATGAAACAATTCTGAAGTCATATTCCGGTTCAGCTATCCAAAGACCTTTAGAGAAGTATACTCTGCGCTAACGGTCTGGAAAACTTCATCCTGTTCAAATTATAAAGTTTTTATGAATTTTGGAGATAACTTAAAAAAATTTGACTTTCGCAGTAATAGCTATAGCCGCCGCGGCGCATTATAGTGCAAAAATATTAGATATACACTCTTAAGGCACATCCACAAGGGATAGAAAACTCGCGAGACTTTATGAAAATGCAGCTCTGTATAAGTCTACGAAATGTAATCTCTAGACCATTGACAATTGCTGTCATTACACAATTTCTTTAATTATATTTAAATTATATATTAATAATTATATATAAATAATTATAATAACAATTTTTAAAATCTCTTTTAACATTATTGAACATATCAGTTAATTAAATTCACCTTTTGGTTTTTTGAGAAAAAATTATTCTTTGAAATAAAAATATTTTAATAAAAACAAATACTTGACAACTAGAGATGGTACTTTTAAGATAAAAATTTGTGCCAACAATATTATATGGCAAATTTAGCGCAAACTCTATGAGATTTCTATACCGTGCAGGGGTATGGCATCACCAAAAAAATAAGTTATAAAAACATCGTTATCACTAGATGGCACTTTGTTCAGAAATTTGACAATTTTGTTTTTTTTTATTTAAATTTAAATAATAACAAACAACAAAGAAAAAAAAAACAAACGGATATATCAAATTTTATTATTTGAATATATTTCGCACTTGTTTTTTCGTTATTCCGAGCAGTTTTCAGTAGTTTTTGAGTTTTTAATTATAGGCTCAGCTGGTACTAAACTGATACTAAATAGTTGCTCAGATAATACTAAATTACAGCGCCACCTACCGGTGAGTAGTGTAAGTTTTGATTTCCTATCTCTATAATTCATTGTCTCTGATAGAAAACTCGCTAGACTTTATGAAAATGCAGCACTGTATAAGTCTACGAAATGTAATCTCTAGGCCATTGACAATTGCTGTCAAAAATAACTTCTTTGATTAGCAACAATTTTTAAGATGTGTTGTAACATTGTTGAACATTTCAGTTTATTAAATGCACCTTTTGGTATTTGGAGAAAAAATTATTCTTTAAAATACAACAATTTCAATAAAAACAAATACTTGACAACTAGAGATGTTACTTTTACGATAAAAATAAGTGCCAACTATATTAGAGATGACAAATTTAGCGCAAACTCTACGAGATTTCTATCCCGTGTAGATGTGCCCTTAAGGAACATCTACACGAGAGACAAAATTTCTAGAGATAGAGCAAAAAACAACTCTAATTAGCTCTATTGTGAATGATTTAAGCTATTTAGATGTGTTTTTTTCTCTATCTCTAGCAATTTTCTCTCTCGTGTAGATGTGACTTTATAGAAAAATATTGTCTCTCGAACAATAGAAATTGTTCTTTGGCCCATGTTGACTTACGTTAGTTAAGGATGAGTTACCCAACCGTAAACGTAACTGTAAAGAATCAGCTGTTTTATAACCACAAGAAGAAGTGTATACAAGAGGTAACTAATGCGTAAATGTAAACGTACTTGCCGGATCATTCTGTTGAAATTTTCTATCCGTCATCGAAACAGCTGACTGATTTTAGTCGGAAAAAATATAAAATGAATAAATAAAATAGATTTAAATAACAAATAAGAAATAAAAATTAACAAATCAATGATATGCTCCAGCAAAACTGAAAACTTTGATAAATTAGAGGCTTTTTTTAAAAAATAAATAAAAAAATTTCTGAGTAATTCAGAATTACAAATTTTACATGTGCTAACAGTTCGTATAACGTACAAAAAAAATATTTAAAGTTAGTACCTTTGTGTGTATCATAACCTCATTCATTATTTGAATTATTCTCAAAAATGTTGTGGGCCATAAGCATTCATATTCCACTTTAAGAGTGTTGGTAAATTTCCAAAACAATTTTTTTGGCGAAACGCTCTAATGGCCATATTTCTTCATTTTGAATTATTGTTCTGAGTAAAATCGGAAAAAACCGTCCTCGGTAATTGGTCTATGTTTTATTAGTAATATAATTTAGCAAACCCTTAATTTGTGTATACAATTTCTAAAATACTTTTGTCAACATAATAAATTTTTAAACATTAGTAAATATTTCATTCTTTTTAATCAACCATAATATCATCAACATCATCACCAAAACCATCCAATGAACATCAGCAGCACAGATGTGCGATTACAACAGGCAAAACAATTTTGTTTTTAAATTGTATTCAATTTAAAAAAGATATATTTTTTTGTGACAACATTTGGCATCTGCTGCCAACAAACCAGATTTTGTATAGTGTTTTTGTTTTCGATTTTTTTTTTAATTTTTTTTTGTTTTAAATATTCGCACTATTTTTAAAAATACACACACATAAAATTTGAGTTTAAAACTTTTTACACAAATTGTATAATGTGTGTGTAATTTTTTATTTTGTGGTAATTAAATGTTAAAAATTGCATCAGTTTTAATTTGTTCTTAGTGTAAAATAGAAAAAAAATTTAGTTTATGTCCAAGTATAAGAGTGCATTAGTTGTTTGTCATTCGTTTAACCGAATTACTAACATTTGCGTCAAATATTTCAATTTATTTTATTTTATTGCGATTTAAAAAAAATCTTTTGCATTTGCTATACAACCAAACAATCTGCCACAGATTGTTGAGTGCATTTTCGTATAAGATTTGTACAACATTTTTTTGTTTTTTATTT
This sequence comes from Leucophora obtusa, assembly GCA_949987735.1. Classification (NCBI taxonomy): domain Eukaryota; kingdom Metazoa; phylum Arthropoda; class Insecta; order Diptera; family Anthomyiidae; genus Leucophora; species Leucophora obtusa. The sequence continues at coordinate 42,083,991 of OX465299.1, read as the reverse complement.
CTATTTTAATTTTTCTTAAAATTCTCGTGGTTGTATCGTAACACCATTTTAAAATTGTATTAAACATATTTTTTAATTTATTTTTGAACTATATGTAAATCTGGCGCCCAAACTAGGGGCATACAATTTTTTTGTTGGGTTTTGGTATAACTTTAGTTTGAAATAAAGTAATTATTTTTTGTGGAACATTTTAACCTTTTAACTCTTCAATTAAAGGGACTTTTTTGGCTCCTTTTTAAGAAGGGACAAAAAAGACCCGTAAAAAGGGACTTTTGTGGAGCCTTTTTAAAAAGGGACAAAAAAGACCCGTAAGATGAAGAGTTAAAATGTTAAAGGTTAAAATGTTGCATAAAAATGTAATTCGTAGTGTTTTACATAAGTTCGCTGAATACATCCTATACCTAAAATGCAAAATTTACATGGTTTCCCCTAAAATCCAGGTTTTTTGGATTTTAAGCTTTGACTTATTTCAGGCATTGAAGGTAAATTTTCTACTTTGATGTTTTCAGAAACTTATAGTAGAATTTCATGAAAAATATTTCTGCTGAACATTTTAACCCTCTAACTGTTCAACTTAAGGGGCTTTTTTGTCCCTTTCTAAAAATGGGTCAAAAAAGTCCATTTAATTAAAGAGTAAAAGGGTTAAAGTGTTCCATAAAAATATTTGTCATTAAATTCTACTATAAGTCTCTGAAGATATCAAAATTCAAAATTTAACTTCAATTCCAGAAATAAGTCAAAAATTAAAATGTATTTAAGGGTTAATCTCGTACTTATTCGGAATTGGCCCTCAAATGTCCAACAAACCTGGATTTTAGGGGGAACCCATGTTAATCTTAACATTTTAACTCTTTTTCCCTTTGATTGAAGAGTTACAATTAAAGGGACAAAGAATCGGCATAGAAAACCGTGGAAGATTCACATGGTTTCCTATACCTATTCACCTTAAACATTTGAAAAAGGGGGGAAATGTAATGCACTCCATGTAAAGGTTTCATTAAAAACTAGTTTTCTTATATTTAGTTAGAATATTGTTCTACCTCAAGTCCAATTTCTAATATTAAATTGTCTTATTAGATTTTATTTGTTGTTTTAAAATCTGACAGTTCATATCATATAGTTCATATACCAAATCAGACAGTTCATATACAAAAGTACAAAATTCTCGTCCCGTTGAATTTTTGTACCTTATGTAATGTCTTGGTTTCTATGTTCCAATCATCATTTTCTTATTGCAGACAACTGATGAGTTGGGGTAACAAATGTATTGTCTATCATAAATATGGTCAACTTTTTTGAAACAACAAATAAAATCTAATATGACAATATTATATTAGAATTTGGACAATATTCTAACTAAATATATGAAAATATAGAAATTCCGAAAAAACTAATTTTATATTTTTTAATGCAAAAATTAAAATAATTGAAAAACTAGTTTTATAAAAATGATGAAGCTTTTTAATTCAAATGAAGAAATTTTCCATTAACTTTGAGAAGAAAACTTCATAAGTTTACTGGAAAAATTCATTAAAACTCGTCCAAGAAAATTCTCTCTGTGTATGAAATAAGACGCAAATGAGCTTAATTCTAGTTTCGGATATTCAGAATGAAATATTATGGGGACTCTTTTGTGAAAAATTTTAAACCTTTATCTCCCTTTTTATGGTTCAATTAAGTCCATTTCCAAGAAATACCAAAAAAGTCCCAAAACGCTCTACGAATATACTACAAGTGAGAAAATACAATTCACCGTCTTCACGGTTTAAAATATTCGAAGGAGTTTTTCGTTTTTAATAAGTCCTGGCGAAATATGCAGCCCAAAGTATTTGTAAAAATCCTTGAAACGCCCAATTTAGAGGACTTTTTTGGTATTTCTTAAAAAAGATATTAAATGTTCTATGAAAAGACAGATATAGAAATAAAATGTTCTATAAAAAAAAATCCTTAAAAAATTTCATTGTGAATTTTCGAATACAGAATTATACCGTTTGTTTTTGGCAAAAAAAACTTCAAACGGAGATATAACTTGACTGTATGCACATAGTGCCAAACCCTTTGGGGGTTTTACGATACTAACCTAATGCATTCATCTTACATAGGATTCATTTGCGCCCGGTGTTGTTTATGGTAGTTAAAAATATCGGCGCAAATTTAATATACCCTGTTAAACATATTTGCATTCAGAGCGCAAAATGGCTGTAAACTATTGTAATCATTGAAATTGATCTTAATTTTGGCGCCCAACTTGGGACCTAACAACTTATTTCTTTACAAGAAATTAGAATACAATAAATTTGGTTAATGAGTTAAAGTGGATTAACCAAATTTCGGTTGAAAATTAGAGAAAAAATTCTTCTGTGTTTGTAGAAAAAGTTCGAAATGGTGTAATTGTTGTTGTTCGAGAAGTGCATCTTGTACCGGCTGTTTTTCTTTTCAGTAGACAATATGTTTTTTGTATTTTCTACTGATTTAAATGAACATTTTCAATTTTGTTTTTTTATGAAACTTGTCGTCATTTTGGCTCATTTCGTTAAATTTTTTCTTGTTCTACCACCTCTGGTTTGAATTTTTTTCTTGGTTTTTGTATTTGCAGTACAACATCGTTCGTCGTATCGCCGCCTAATCTGTGTGGGAATTTTTCTTATAATTTTTCTCAGTTACAGCCCATATTCATTTTGATCGCGTGCATCGTTCAGATCGGTTCAGTTGTAAAAATTGTCGGTGGTTCTTATTATTTGCCTAAGTATATTTTTACTAAGTGACTATATTCGTATGAAATCTTTCGGCGCGTATATGTCTAATAGTGTAACACAGCAACAAAAAAGTGTTAAAAGATATTGTTCAAAAAAGTATTTTTACAATATTTTTCATATATTTTGTGTGAGTATTTTAGAAAAAAAGTGCTAAAAATTTGTTTACAAGGAAGTGAATTTGTAATAAAATGCTTCATAAATTTTAATATAATTTTATTTGGAAAAATATACATATTTAATTTTATATGAATTATGAAAAATAAGATTTTTAAAACTGATATGAATTTAAGAAAATAAGGCTTTCTGACAAAAATGTCCTTTAAACTTAAACAATTTTTTAAATTTCAAAATTGCGTTTAAAGCCGGTACATAGAACAATTTCTGATAAGTGCGTAACATTCATAAAAAAGCAAAATTTAAAAATTTTCCCATATTTTTTTTACTAAGTATTCCCCGTTCATACTGAATCCTCTAATAGTTTTCAGTTTTTCCAAGTTTTCGATTTAATATTTGTATGGAGTTTGAGAAGCGAAAACTAAAGAAATTTAAAACTACTAGTGGTTTGGGATTCAGTATAAATGAGGTATTAAATTTATGTATAAGTTTTCATCACAATTTTGGGAAATTTTTTTAAATTTTTGTTCTAACTAGAGTTTGGCAATTTTTTTTGCAGGACAATACACACAAAAAATTATCAACCTAAATTATCTAATTAAAGTTTTGTTTAAAATAAAGATTGGTTTTAAACAAATATTTAATTAAGTGAGTTAAATATTTTAATTATTTAATTGTTTCAATTAATCGTACACAATTTTTAATAATTAATCTTATCATTTGCGTGATAGGTGCAAAAGCAATTAAAATATTAATTCATATTATTAATTTCGTAATGAAAAACGTTGTTATTTTTTTGTGTGTAGAGACAAAGTTCAACAAACTGTATTAAAAATCATTTTTAATAATTTTTTTATTTAAACCTTTTTAATGATTTCTTTTTTGGAAAATAAACCATATCTCTAAAACGAAAAGAGGTAGGACAAAATTAACAAATTTCGGAGACTAGTGGAGTACTAACATACTTCGAGAATAAAGTTCTGCCTGGTTTTAGCAATATTCTGAACAAGACCGTGGTAGTAATATTTTTATGAAACAGTTTCATAAATATTTATAAAACAATACATTGGACGAAAAACTATGAAGTTTTTATCATATTTGTGAGTGTTTTCGTAAATATGACGAAACTTTCCTTTGAGTGTAATCCAAAATAATTGGCAAGTATCTTATGCGGCATTCACACATACGTGTTTAACTCGATTTTAATAGTTTAAGCGTTAAACATGTTTAAGTGAGATGTTTTACAGTACATTTTTCTGCCCTTAAACACGTTAAATTATCGTGTTTAATTTTTAAACACGTTGTTAAACACGATAAGTTTGATATCAATTGGTGTTGAATAGCAAGTTTGAAGCAGAAGAAGACGCAACAAGAAAAATAAAAAAATTAAAATTGAATAAAATAAACTAAATTTTATTAAAACCAGTTAAAATGTGTTTTTTTGTTATTAAAGTGATAGATAAACAAAACAATTAATTAAACTTTTCTTCCGGTGAACGAAAAATCCAAAAACAGCCATGAAGTTGTCCCTTAACTAAAAATTGAAAAATCTTGTTTCCGACTGGGGCGGATAATGTTTTTTAACTTTTTATAGCAATTATAACGTTGGATAATGCCAAAAATTATTAATTATTGCTTCCGGCCGAAGAAAAAATAACTTTTTGGGAAATTTTGTTAAATTTTTGTTATTTTAATTTTTAAGGAACAGCTGTTCGAGATGTTTAACTTAAACACTTCATTTTTAAGTGTGAACTGATATGTTTAACTTTTACATAAACATGTTTAACAATCGTACTGTGAACGTAGTATTAATGGCGGAACGATTCTATCAACAAATCTAAAAACTGATCACAACAGTTGTTTTATTTTGTAAATTTACAAAAAAAAGTTCTAAATAGATTCGTTAATATTTATTTTATATTTTTTTTTTGCATTGTTTAAAAAAGAACAAAGCAACTGTGTCAATTGTTATCAATAATTTGACTTATATTTTAACATTGAAGTTTTGGATCATTTGTAAACCTAAATGAAAGTCAATTTATTGGAAAACAGATGTTCATTATTCATTGCTAGGGCAAGGAATTTCATGCACGAGTTACAAAAACAAAAATATGCGCTTACAAAATGCAGCTAAAAAGAGGAATATATGACACATTAAATATATAAAAAATATGCAACAAAACCAGTCATTTCTGCAACAGTAAGACACTTTAAAACGGAAAACCAAAAATAAATATAAATTAGGAACATAATTCAAAGTTATTTTTATAAGATATATAAATTTTACAAAATATATAAATTTTTTATTAGAAAATAAAAAAAAAAATACTGCTTAGAATTGAAAAATATATAAGAATATGCATCAAAAACGCATAATATATGCTAAAAAAAGCACTAAATATGCATTTTATGTCAAAATATGCAAACATAAGTATTTTTGCCAATACATGCAACAAAAAATTGTTGCAATTTCGTTCAAAATCGAGAAAAAAACATGCAAATGGAATTCCTTGCCCTATTCATTACATATTGCGTTGTAATTTAAAAAATATAAACAAAATCTATTATTTAAAATTAGACACATGGTTTTATAATAAATAAATTAATTAAATATAATTAAATACATAAATAATATAGCAAGTGACAAGAAATTGATATTTTCAGCACAGCCTGATGTTTGAAACATTTATTTATAATATGTTATTCAATTATTGCAAATTTTTTTTCTTTTAACTATTAACAACTGATTAAAAATAACCTTTTTTAACCTTTTTTAATATAACCCGTTTTAAACTAGTTTTTGGTTGAAATATTGTTTTAAAAAATTTATATGACTTCATAGCGAAAAGAGAAGAGCTAAGAGTTCATCTCTTAGTAAAAATGACATGAATAGAGTATTCAAAACCGAAAACTGGTTCTCTCATTTTTAAAAAACCGACCGAATAAACCTGACTGAATAAACCTAAAACCGGGTTTTTGTCTGGGTTAAACGGTTTTTATTACTTATGTACTTTTTTTTTCTAAATTTAGCAACATTTTCAACTATTTTATATGGGTTGCCTAACGGGAATATATATTTGCGTAGTTAAAGTACAAATTTAACAGAGAAGTATGTGATACACTCATAGAAAAAAAACTTTAAAAATAGCAGAAAAAGTTACTAAAAATTAAAATTAAAAATTCTGATGCTGCAGAAAAAACTGCTGAAATTAGCAGCTTTTTTTGCTAAATACTAGTAAAACAAGAACAGTAAAAATAAAACTGTTAAATTTACAGAATTTTTGTTATATTTAAGTTAAATTTTAGTTAATTGAAAATAACAAATTGTACTGTAAAATCTGCAGAAAATTTTGCTAAGAATTAATAGACAAAAAATAGCAAAAACAAACTGATATACATACCCTACGGGAAATTTTAACAAACTGTCACCGAACTGGCCCCTTTATATGAAATAGACTGGTCACTTTTACATGGCGTTGTCATAGGAGGGGGAAATTGACCCCTTGTGTCATGTCACAAGACAAATCCCAGGACAGCTCCCTGAACTTTGTTTTTTATGAGAGCTCAGTAACCTGTCCTAGGATTTGTCTTGTGACATGTCACAAGGGGTCAATTTCCCCCTCCTATGACAACGCCATGTAAAAGTGACCAGTCTATTTCATATAAAGGGGCCAGTTCGGTGACGGTTTGTTAAAATTTCCCGTAGGGTATCTATAAAATGTTTGTTATTTTTAAGCTAAATTAATTTGAATGCAAATAGCAGTCTATCCTGCTAAAATCAGCAGAAATATTTGCTAAAAAAATTGTAAACTGCTGTTTTCAAAAAGCTCAATTTTTATATGCATTTAAAAACAAATCGAAAAAAAAACTTATAAAATTTTAAATTTTTTTTGTGAATTTTTAGGCTACAAATTAATTAGCAAAATTTTTTGCTGATTTTAGCAGGTTAATTTGCTATTTTCCATTAACAAAAATTTAACTCTTAGTGTAGATTTGATCAGATCTGGCCATAGAGTGTATCATGTGTGACATTACTGATCCCCAGCAAAAGAGAAATGCCGAAGCAGTAGAAAAAGCACTACAATTGATTACCTAGATGTACTTCTTTTTTATCATAAACATTAATGATTTTAACATTGAGTAGGAGAGGAGTACTTCCACTTCAACATGTTTTCAGTACTTTTTGTACGAGTGCAAAGGAAGCTCTTTTTCACCAATTAAAAGTTTAAAAAAATTCTTCACAAAAAAAATTATGTTTTTTTTATTTTACAAATTTTTTATTGCCGCCACCGGGTATCGAACTTGCGACCTCACGATTGCTAGTCTAGCGCTCTACCGCTGAGCTATTCTTTGATATGAAAGTTGACTGACATAAAAACACCACTATGTTACCAGTGGCAGCTCCAGCAGAAGTCTCTGGGGGGGGGGGGGGGGGGGTAAATTTTGGAAAAAATTTTTTTTTTTTAATTTTCACAAAAAATATTTTTTAACCCCTTTTGATTTGGCTATACACTACTTGTTGGACGTTTTTGGACTCCGCAGCGCAAGGTTAACGATTTTGGTATAAAAGACAATATAAAGTCCAACGGAAAATTCTAAGTTATATTTTTCATCAAAAACTTTAATATTTGTTGCGTATTTTACATCCAACAAGGATGGGTTAGTAATGCCTAAAAAAGTTTATATTAAATAACATATAAAATCAACAATTGAAATATCCGCACTCTATTTGAATTGTATGAAACTTGCTATAACTTGGAATACTTTGTATAGCTAAAATTGGTGTTCAATTTGGGGAAAATTATCAAATTTGCTATAGACTTTCCGTACATATTTGGGTCTAACTTTTGTATTATTTTGGCTATGTGACTTGTTGATATATCACTTTAAAGCTTCTGAAAGCATGCCTGAAGTTGGTCTGCAACTCATTCTTTAATTTGATAATTTCTGATTTATTAAAAAAAGTTAAAATTTTTGAGAATTAATTAATTGTTTCTATCCTTTTCTAATTGAAACCATGATTGAGCCATGTGAATAGTTACTATTTTGAAATGAACTTTAACCATTTATCGTTATCAAAGGCCTAAAGCCATTTTATCTTAATACGCGGTTCGGGATACTTTATCGTAGCCTTTTAATATGTTTGTATTAGTTCTTAGTTTTTTATCAATGACACTGTCAAATATCAGTTTGGTAATCCTTTTGGTTCCGGAGTTATAGTATAGTATAATATAGTATTAAATAAAAAAAACAGTTCGATTTTTCAGCATTTGTATGAAAAAATACCCAATAAGAGTGCCAGTATAGGATTTCGTAAAGGCAAAAATAAAGTAATGAAGAACAACATAAGCATGTTCGTTTACTTACTACAAGTTACTACTTTTACTACAGCTGCAAAATTTCAATATAAAAAGTAAACAAAATTTTCCAATTGTAGTAGTAAAGCCCAAATTACTTGAACGTAAATGTAACGTGACGAATCAGCTGATTCAACCTGCTTAATGAGAAACTCATAGTGCTGAGTACTAGACGTAAACGAGTCGTAACGTGCCGTTAATTTCTGTTGAAAACAGAATTTTTTCTCCGTTTTTACGTGAGAGAGCAAAACAGCTGTTTTTAGTTGCATATCAGTGATGGAATTTGTGGCACAATTGAAAAATGTTTGCCACAATCAAAGTTTGATTGGTACACTAGCACATTTTTGTTATTTCCAAATATTCTATAGAAATCCAGTTTATTTAAAAAAGAAATTAATTGGCAAAAACAATAAATTTTTTTTTTTAATTTTCATACAAAAACTTTTGTTTAACACGAACACATAAAATATTATATTTGAAAAGTAAACAAATTAAGTAAATAAAAACTAATTTAATGATTGAATGAATCAAATGAGCTAAATCGACTACAAATTATTTTCGATTTAAAATGAAATTGAATCCGATTTCAGGGATAAAATATAATCCACAATGAATTTTTATGAAAGTTCTTGCTTGTTATTTTATAAAAAAGTGCAAGTTTTGGTACTATTTTTAAACTGGTTGGTACTATTCTGAAAATCAAATTTATCAATCCTTACTAGCACGTTACATATTTTGAGTAACTTAGCAAAAATAAAATACCACGTTACGACTCGTTCTCGTTACATTTACGATCTAGTAACGAGACCTTAAGAATTTCGACTAATCGAACACACCGCATATATTTTTTCAGAAATTTTAAAGAATCAATTTTTCGATATACATTTGACGATTTAAATCGCGGATTGCATTAAATTAAACTTTGACAATTTTACGAAAAACGTCGCCGGAGTCTGAAAAGTCCTCAAAATTTGATTGAGATGATTACAAGGATTTAACTCAGAGATTACTTTTTAACAACAATACAAAAAGTTAATATTTCCTGAAAAGTTTTGAAATGATTTGCATTATTTTTATATTCACTTTATTTATCAGAAGCTGATTTTTTATACTTCAGTTATAAATTTTAACTAAAAACTTCTAATATTTAAAAAATTCTTGTTTTTTAATTATTTTTTTCGGAATATTTCGCAGACCTCCTAGGATGCGATTAGGGACGCTCAGGGGTTCGTGATCAACATTTGGAAAACTTTGTATAATTAAATTTTCATATCGGTTTTGGTATAGCTGTGGGAGTCAGATGTCGTTATTAACAAAAAGAATTACTGGCCAATTTTGCTTTGACGCTACACCAACATTCCGTATTTTAAAGTTAAAACACTTTGCAGGTTGGGAGGAAGTGCAGGATCTAACGCTAGTCAATTACTCGCAGGCAATCAAAAATTCAGTATTTTAAAAGAAATTATTTCAAGAACATACCCAGTAGCAAAAAATACTAGTTCAGAACCAGTTATGTACTAGTTTATTTGAACCAGGCAACTAGTACGAGTTCTACCGCCTCTCCATACAAACAACTGTAGAATTTAACATGACGATGTCATAGGGATGGGGACAATTGTCGCCAAACTCCCACTTTGGTACTAGTTGTAGAACTAGTTTGGAAATTACAATTTAAGGACAAAAAATAGGGAGAAAAACTGGTACTAATGTGACACTCGCGGAACCAGTTCCGAAGTGACTCTTTGAAAATAGTTCTGTACCAGTTGGTAAAGACCTAAATTATATAGATAAAAAACGAAGGCGTTTTCTTTGATAAAACGTAGATGAGACCGATAGTTTCCTTACTGAGATGATTATTAGGTCCATTTACCAAATGATATCTAAAATATTTTGTGTTTATGATTTCTGATCACAATAAAAAAAATTAGTGTTTATTCGCAAACTCACGACTATTAAAAGCACATGTAAACAAAACTAGAATTTTAAAACTCTTAAACTTATGAGAAATTTATCAAACTAGTTCAGGAGTGACTCTTTGGTACCAGAACTGTACCAGCTGATTTGCACCTCAAGTCAATTCACAGTAAAAAAAAATTAATTATTTATTTGCAAACTCTGATGTTTTATACAAATGTAAACAAAATGAGAATTTCAAATCTGGCATTTTAATTTGTTTTACAGTCCCTACATAGATCGTATTAAACTAGTTCACAACTGGTTCCAAATGGTTATTTTGAGAACTAGTTTTATAGTTACTAGTCAAAAAACTAGTACTTTTTAGAACTAGTTCGACCATTTGCTACTGGGTAACTATATACTCTACGATATCAACATGTATACTCAGGACAGACTGGAATAAGTTCAAGACAGACTGGGATAAGTTCAATACGATCCTTTGGAAAGACCTAAAAAAGAACTCCACCATATCTTTCCGAATGAAATTTGGAGAATTTCAAGTGAAATTAATTGTGAATTCTATTTGGAATTTGTTAAATTTGATCTTAAATCTGAACAAAAATAACGGTAATTAATTGTTTTCTTACAATATTGAGAAAATTTGAAGAGAAATTTCGATTTTTTATTTTGAAATGAGAAAATTCTAATATATATACCACTTCAAATTTAGAAAATTCCATTAGAAGTTCAGTTCTGCAATTTTAATGAAAAAAATTCAAAATAAAATTTAGTCTTTTTCCTAAAAGCACCGTTGAAAAATTTTACTCAAATTTAAATTTAAATTATAAAAATGAACAATTTTTCAATTTTATATCAAAGACACAATCACAATATACAAAAAATGTGATTTTTCCCCAAGAAAAATAATAGTCTTGTACATTAAATTTGCGTGAAAACAATCTCTACTCAGTTTTCACGTGAAATTCATTGTCGTGGAAAATTATCAATTTTTTTATATGGAGGAGTATAACAATTTTTTCACGTGAAATCCGAACAACTTACGCTGCTTTACTATCAAACAGTATTTTACTTTTAAAGTCGACTTTATATTTAAATGGCTTTGTTCATTTTGTGTATGAAAATCCGAAAGAAATATTTACATTTTCAAATATTTTAATTGGTTGAAAATAAATTAACCAATCAGAATGCTCCAAAAATAAACTAGATCAAAGCATGCTGCCACCCAAAATTTTAACTAAAGTCAACAAAAATATACATTTGGAAAATTGAAATAGTAAGGGCGTTTAATTTTATTTAAAAAATTTTCAATTAAAATTGGAATTTTGTGTTAAAAAATGCGAAATTTTAAAATGAAATTTCTTTTTGTCATTTGAAATTAGAAAAATTTCAAACGAAATTGATCTACATACAATTTTGAAAATCTAATTTGAAATTTAGATCTTTTAACTACATTTCTCCACAAACTTTAATTTTTTTATAATCAAAATGATCAGTTTTTTAATGAATTTGTTAAAATATCTATTGAGATTTTTTAAATGACATAAGGAAAACATTTTATATTTCATATTATTATTCATAACAAATTTGTATTTCTTTCACTTTATCCTTTTTTCTCTCCTTTTTCCCTTTTTTCTCTTCTTTGTCTCTTTTTTTTCTCTCCTTTTTTTTCTTTTTCGATTTCGCTGAGAGGGGGGGGGGGGGGGGGGGAAATTTCCCCAATTTCTCACCATTTTTTTTATATATACATATTTTTAAAAATTTTAAAATTAAAAAAAATATTGAATTTAAACAAATTAATTGATTGTAAATATTAAAAAATACTTAATAGAATAAAAAAAAATTAAAAAAAAATAAAAAAAATATTGGTCCCGCCGGAAATTTAACCCGGGACCCTCTGTTTCGAAATGCCAAATGATACCAAAATCACTTTTTACGATCACTTTTAGAGCAATTACCTTTTAGAAGCAATACTTAAGTGAGTTTTTGGATGTCGTTCAGAAGTAATTCTAATAAAGCTGTAAATAAATAACTTCTAAAAAAGCAGTAAAAATACACTAACGGATACTTGTGAAGCAGTGAAAGAAATAGTTTGTAAAGAATTATTGAATTATTTCCAATTTTTTTTTGCTGAGTCATATTTGATTAGAACTGTCACCGGATATACTTAGATTCAATTATATCTCTTTAGATCCAAACAGATCTGATTCGAACTAAACTTTTTACGTGGGGAAACTTATTATGTATTCAGATCACTATTATCATAATTGTATAAATATTTTGTAAAAAATATATATTTGTATGAAAATAATATTTGTTTAACTGATTGTATGAAATTTCATCATCATTTTAAAAATTAAATTATGGATTATTCACAATAGTTGCTAAGTGTTATGAATGACATATAAACAAGCGAACCTTGTATGTATGATATTAACAGGGCAAGTTTAAAATAGCACAAAGTTAAAATTAGCTAGAAAATTGGCAAAAAAAAAACCAAAAAACAAAAATTTGCACAAATGGAAAAACTGGCATAAATATTTCAAAAATTAAAAAAAAAAAAATAGAAGTTGATTTAAGTTTTTTTTTTAATAATTCCAACAAAAATCAATAATGAATAACATTTGAATAAAATCCCGGTTATTGAATGTCTAGTAAAATTTTTGGTGATAGTTAAATTTTATATCTGAAAAAACAAAAAATATAACAGTTAAAGTCCCAATTAGAAGCTAACTGTTATCGTTGTAAATTAATATGATTTTTAAGGTTTAAAAATTTCGTTGCTGTAAAACAAAGAAATATATCGAAATGTAATTTCTACAACCATGAGAAGAATTTTTTTTACAAATTTTTCGTTTAAATTATGCTTCAAATTATTGTTTTGCCTGTATTTTATAGAATTTTTTTTTAACGAAAAGCTTAAAAAAGCTCAGAACAGATGTTTGACAAGGGTACATAAAAATGAATTTTTTTACGAAAGTTTAAAGCTAAAAATACTTGCCCTGGTAATTAATAACAATGATACTATTGTTTTATATTTTTAAACTGATAATTAGGGCAAGGAAGTTTATGCACAAAAAATCATGTTTTATATGCATAAAACATATATTAAAAATCGGTTAATACGCATATAATATTTAAAAAAATTTGTATTTATTATTGATTTATTTTAGCGTTTTCACAATTAACAACTCCATTTTAGTAGTTTCTGGTTTTGAAAAAGAAATTTAAAATTTCAAAATGTTCGTTTATCATGCTCGGAAAGTTAGTAATTGGAATTTGCAGAATCTTAGGCCTAAGAATTTTTTTTTAATTAATTCGAAGAAATTTTTTTTAAAGAATAAATTGTACAAAAACTAATTTTAGTAAAACAGAAGAAAATATGCTTTAAACAAAGCATTATTGACAAAAATATGCAATGCAATATGCATTTATAGTAAAATATGCTAAAATATGCATTTATAGCAAAATATGCAAAAATATGCATTTTCAGTAAAATATGCAAAAATGTGCACTAACAAATCAATGACATTTTAATGCAAATATGTTGATTCACAAAGATATTTAGTTTATGTTGTTCTCAAGCTAACGACAACATACATGTATTAATATGAAGTTCCTTGCCCTGCTGATAACAAAACTACAAAAATAATTTATAGGCATACAATATAACGATTAATATAAAAATGTACGTGAAAAACAATAGATTTTTGTTTGCAAAAAATAAAAATCTTTAGCCTTAATATGTTTATATTTCGTTAAACACTTTATAGCAATCTGATCAGAAGTTTCAAAGACATAACAACTGGTTTATTCTACGAGTATAGTTAACTTAAAGGCTAACCTCTTATTGGCCCCATGTTGGGCGCCAAATATATGTAGCCTGATATACAATAATTCCCAGTTGGAAATTTCGTGAAGACGTCTTCATGACGGTCTAATAACACTATGCCAGGAAATGAAGGTCGTGGTCTTGGGCGACGATGATTCCTCCATCAGATTATTAAGTTAGTATACCTATTAAAACCGTGTAGGTAATCAAGTTATACAGTAGTTTTGATTTAACTGCCTTTTTCTTAAGTGCACATTGGCTATAGCTGCACAAAATTTTGGTTTCGTTTCTATTTTACCAAATTATATACGCAATTGTCTTCTTTAAGTGCACATTTTGTACCTGCGCATTTAAGATAACTGCCTCATATTTTTGGCAGTTTTACATTATTTTCATAAAAAAGATCACCGTTAGCTGCCTCTTGTGTTTTGCTTTGTTTTTCAATTCTAGGGAAAAAATTAGCGATCTACATTTTAACAAATTCTCGAATGTAACTCCAAAGATCTGTTTCGAATAAAGCGATATTCTACTAGAGCGGTCTATACCAAAGACATATCGAGTAATGCTATTAAACGCTATTTTCAGTTTACTCAAACTAGACGCATCACAACCAGAAAACAATTCGCATTCGTATAGCAATGTAGGTATAAGGTATGTTTTGGCCAGCAGCATTCTGACTTCAAAAGGTATAAACCATTGTGAACACCATAAGTTCCTTAGCATTCCATAAGTTTTGCCAGTTGTTATGCTGACATGGTCACTCCAAAGCAAATGTTTATTGAAAGTGATACCCAGATTTTTAAAATTATCAAAAATATTTATTTCTGATTGGCCCAGAACAATACCCGGTATATAAGGTATATTCAAATCAATATTGATTTTACATACACAATCTTCGATGTCCGAAACTTCACAGCCAATGTAAAGTTGCACATCATCAGCGTACATCTGGACACGACAGTGTATTAATTGATCTGGAAGATCATTGGCGTAAAATGAGTACAACAATGGTCCCAAAATAGATCCTTGCGGAACACCTCTGGTTAACTCAACACTACTTGAAACAATATTGGCATTGTAAACAGATTGGGATCTTCCAGTTAAATAAGAATACATCAGTTTTGTGGCTGTAAATGAAAAGTTGAAAAATTTGTTCAGCTTTAGTGCAAGAATATCAGCATTAACGGTGTCAAATGCCTTGGAATGATCCAGAAGAATTAAAAATGCAGCTTTATCATCGTTAAGTTGTGATCTTAAATATTCTGAGACGTCAATCAAGGCAGACACACAACTATGTTGTGGTCGAAATCCCGATTGACGTGAAGTAAGCAGGTTGTGTTGTTGTACAAATTCAATAATTTGATTGTGCATTAAACGCTTTAATACCTTGGACAGATAAGGAAGAATAGCTATAGGACGAAACTCATATTCTGATTTTGGAATTGGAACAATCTTTGTGTGTTTCCACTTGGAAGGAAAAGTTGATTTAGTAATAATTGAGTTAAACAAATTGGTAATTTAAGGCAATATATACGGGAAAATCATTTTAATAAATTTAGGATGTACTCCATCATAGCTTGTAGCATTGGATTTAATACTGAGGAAACTTTTATATACCTCTGCTTCAGAAAAACAATTAAACTGAAATTCAATGCGATCATTAGTTAATATATGGTTTCTATAATGGGCAACATTAGCATTAGACTTTGGTAGATCAGTAAATTTACGATTTAATTCATCGACATTTATCTTATCCATACTAGCTTGAGATTTACCAGTTATTCCAATATTACCGATTTCATTCCATCTCGCCTTGCTATCTATACAGTTAGTAAATTTGGATTTATAATAAGAAGATTTTGCTATTTTAATGCTGGTATTAACCCTATTCCTCAATGAATTAAACAATTTGACTTAGCTGCGTGTTTGGCTTACCTGCACAAAAATTCTTGCAAAAGTTGGTTGTGCAGCTAAGTCAAAATTACTGTATAGCCATTTTAAGTTTTGAATTTTATGGCCAACGCTGTGTAAAATAAGATGAAAAAAACAGTATAAAATTTCTTCTGAACTTAACTGGATATCCGACAGTGATATTTTATGAGAATTGTTTTTGAAGAATGTTTTAACCCTATATCTGCCTTTTTTAGGTCCTTTTTCAAGAAATACCAAAAAAGTTCCCTTAAACGGTCGATTTAATAGTTATGCGAATATGTTGGGCTGAAAATTTCATTAGGATTAACCAAAGACGAAAAAATCATTCGAAAATTCAAAATCGTGAAAATGGCCAATCGCATTTTATAACTTGTGGTCCAATGTTAAATGTTTAATATAATAGAGAGATCAAACTTTTCCAGAGTGCATGACTGTCAGATCGTTCCCCTTTGCTCATGTATATAATCTTGCAAGAGTGTACTTTATGAGATCACTTATCGCTTGAAGAAATTTCCCCCTGATCAGCCGCACAGCGTCATCAGTGTGTGCGTCATTCGTTACCGTACTCCCCATCGAGTCGAGTATTCCATTTATTACAAGATTTCACAGAAAAGGCGAAATGACACCTCATTGTAGAGTGATACTTTTCATCACCCCGTATATTAGAGTTTATCGCGGTGCTCAAAATTTATTATAATTTGTTTTTTCCGACCTCCGCATAGACACTATTTACTACAGTTGGCTAAACGGTCGGCTGGCCTAAAATTGGAAAAATTTTCTGTAACAATTACAGACTTTTCTGTTACTTTTACAGCCTTTTTTCATTCGAGTGCATAAAGAGATTGTATCAAAATATAAATATGTAAAAACAACTTATTATTTTGTAATAAGTATTAAGCATTAAGCATTATTATATGTAATTTCGATAACTTGCTCCAAGTAATCTACTACAATTCCAGTTTCCTAATACATTTGAAAGTTACAAAAAAGATAATTCAAAGTCACGTTTACAAAACGCACGCCCTTTTTAAAATGTCTACTGATGTCAGTATATTTACGTTATATGTTTGAGCCCTTTTAACACAATTTCTTAAAAGACATTAAGCATACAGAGTATTTTGTAATAAACAAATAAAAAAAAATTAAAAGAAAAAAATATATATAAATAAAAACAATACAAAAGAAGGGCTTATATTACATTATTAGTTAGGTCTTGTTGGGCTTGGTTGTTTAACACAAAAAAAAAAAACATAAATAGGTTTCTTCGAACATAAATAACAAATGAAATCAGAACATACCTCTTGCTATTTGTTAAGTTTGTTATCATGATTTCATATTTATTTTACAGTAATTTTTTATACCATTTGTTATATGTGGCATAAGTTTAAAAACTACCTAAATAGTACAAAAAAAAAAAAAATCATGTCTGTAGGCATAGTCTTAAATTTATTACAAATTTTATAAGCTTCAACATAAGCTTTTTGAAAATATCTAAAAATTCAATTAAGTTTTGTATTTATTTGTGAAATTTTAATGATATACTATACTTACTTCATAAATAAAAGACAACAAAAACAAAGTCATTACACACAAGAAATAAAAAAAAAACATATTTTTTGGGTTTAACGAAAACTTCTATTTTAGATATTGGCTCATATGAAATATAGATATTACTAATAGGGGGAAATTCAGGGTTTTTTAAGCAATTACTTCACAAATCTAGTCTGCTTGGGTGTAGACTAGAAAATTATTTTTTTAATTTTCGTTTACATTTCATGCTATTCTACTAGCCAATTGGTAAATTTGGAGTTAAATTGGTAAATTTGGAGTGTTTTTTTAATGGCGCCCAATGTGTTACTTACAGCATATCTTTATACGAAAAAAATTTGAATATTACTTTAATATTTCAACTGTGAATTCCTTCATTGAAAAACGATGCATAGATTTTTAATTAAACTTCAACAGAATGCTAGGAGAATAATATGGGGATCATATTGTGATATCTAGCACTACAATATGATAATATTCGTATCATTTTGGAATCATAATGTGATAATTTAAGGATCATGTTATAATAAAAGAGGGTAAGAGTGTAATTATCACAACTAAATATTTAATAATATAGTTGTCGCGATAATAAATCCAAAAATATATGATGCTCTTCGAACATCCCAATTATATTTTTTTCTTTGGGTGTAATTATTTACGTTGAAAATATTTGAACATTTTCACTTCTAACATAACTTCTTCACATTATTTTCTACAAAGTTTTGCTGAAATTCGTTCAATTATAATGCAAATATCAAAAACATTAGTTTAATTAAAATTTGTTTTGACTTTATTCGGTTTACTATAGTTATTATTTGTATTTGAAATTATATTTTCTTGTTACGATTATCATAAATTTGTGATTGTTAATACATTTAAGCACTAACTGTCAGTCGTCGTCAGATATTTTTCATACCTTGTATTGTTAGTCGACTGTCTGTATTCAAAAATATCAAAGATAATTGAAAAGGCACGTATTACTGTCAAAAGTGTTGGTGGTTAATGTCATTATTGTTAAGTTTTATGATTACGCAGTCAGAAAAATACAAACGGGAAAGCGGTGGCAAAGCACTGGCAAAAAGTGCTTACCCATTCTCAAAATGATAACATCTTTAGACAAAAGGACCGGCTGTTCAAAAAGCGTCGGAAAAGAACTGGAGGAACAAAATTTATAAACGTTGGCAAAACGCTGGCAAAACCAATAAATATGTAGGTGGTGTGGAAATATATTTTCTAAAATAAAATTTAAAAAAAGTGCATAGGTATTTTTGTGGTCCTGTCGTGATTTAAACCCAGGCCGTCAGATTGACAGACGATTGCTCTACCCACTGAGCTAACGAGACATATAATACTTGGTGGTTAAACACATAAATGAGTGATAACAGCTGGACAACTATTGGCTGTGCTAAAATGCTAGTACTGGCAAACAGATTTTTGGAACTAAGTAATATGCCTGCGTTGGGAGAGCAAAAAAAAGTTGCAAGACCAGGTCTTAAGGGAGCTTTTCCACAAACAAAAAAATTGATTTTATAAAACAGAAAAATTTTTAAATTAAAAAAATCCAAAAAAAATTTTACTGGAAAAACGTTTTTTGCAAACGCTGGCAAATTATCCCAAATGAGTGTTCTCCCAGTCATTTATTTTTAACACCGAGCTTACCCAGTCGTATGCTAGTGCTTGATTTTTTGTACGACTGGCGATTTCTGGCTGGGTACTTTAAAATTTAAAAAGTACAATGTGATGTTATATTGTGTATATTCTATCGGGTTTAGAAAAATATTCAATACAGTTAAGAAAAATTTCTTAAAAAAAGAAAAAATCGCAAAAAAAATTTTACGTCAAAAAAAAATCATACAAATTATGTGTGTTTGGGTACTTTTCCAGTAAAGTCCAGTAAAAATTACTCAGTAACAAATTTACAGAGAGTAAGGCAAAATTTACTCTCAAAAAGAAAAATATCTAAAAATGTACGCAAACAGAAAAATTGTAAGAATTAGTAAAAAACTGCTGCCAACTTCTTCCCTAAAAATATCGCTAAATCAAACTAAAAAATCACTAGAAAATATCTAAATTATAAAAAAAATTAAATAGCGATAAATCCCTAAATTGCACGAACTTTTTAGGTTCTGTTGAAACTAGGGTTGCCACATGGCCTTGAATCGCCTTGATTGTCAAGTTAATTTAGGTCTTGTCAAGTGCCAAGGTCAAATTTATTTTGTCAAGTGAAATTAAATTTTTGTCGTATCAGTAGTTAAAAAAAACATGTAAAATTACACAACTGAATTTATTAGTGTTTTAATTTTTTTGAGTAGCATTTATTTCTAAACAATAAGAAGAGAAAGATTAACTCATATTCTTAAACGCTTTGTAAAATTATAACAAATTATGTATGAAAATGACGTTTTGTAAACCTGCTATAACTTTAGAAAGCATTTATGAATTGAGGGTGAAGGCTGCGGGAAGTCGTTGAAATGTTCAAACTTTAGGCCAAAAAAAAATGTATAAATTTTTCATAATTCTCGCAACGCCATTTTAAAATTTTAGCATATTTTCTTTTCTGAAACGTAAAAAACCAAAACTTTTTTTTCATAAATTTATTAAATTGATGATATATTATCAAAATAAAATGGCGCTTAAGGTATATCTTTGGGTTTGAGAGCGCGAGTAGAGATTTACGAAAGACGGTTTTCCTTAAAAATCGGTAAACAATAATTTTACTGGGACAATAAAAACCTTAAGTGCTGTTTTATTTTGATTATATGTATATCATCCATTTAATAAATTTATAAAAAAAATGTTTTGGTTTTTTACGTTTCAGAAAAAAAATATGTTAAATTTCAAATTGACGATTCGAAAACTATGGAAAGTTTATATATTTTTTGGCCTAAAGTTTGAAAATGTCAACGACTTCTTGCAGACTTCATCTTTTTCTTCTTATTATACAGGAATAATTGCTACAAAAGAAAATATAAAACACTAATCAATTTCGTCAATTTATGTCCAAACTTCAATGGCTAGTATACACTATCGAGTTTGTCCCCGAAAATTCCAAAAAAAAACCGAATTTTTTTTTATGAATCTTAATAAAATGGCGAGTGTATTTAAAAATTATAAATTTTTATATTAAGAATCACGCTACTGCACACTAGACCGTACCTCAAAAACACATTTCGCCGTACACCCTCCAATATGAAGTATTTTTGCAAGGCAATTTCAAAAAATATTTTTTTTTTTTGGCCGAACGGTAGGGGTCGCCTTTTTCAGTTTTTCGTTATAGCTTCGTTATTTAAAATCGGATTTTAAAGTGTCAAATATCGATTTTTTTGCCTCGAGGAGACCAGGACAAATCCAATGAAAAAAATGTTAAAAGGCGACCCCTACGTTCGGCAACCAATATATAAAAAAAATTCTACTGGGTTTATCGAAAAACTTCATTAGCAAAAGTTTAATGATATTTTGCGAGCTTTAATTTTCTGACATTAGGGTGGTAGCAACTGAGATTTGGTGGCTAACTACTAGAACGGGATACTTGAGGTCAATGGCCCTCGAGAGAAAAACACCGGTCTCCTCGAGAGAAAAACATCAATGTATCATACTTTAAGATCCGAAAAACCAAAGATATAACGAAAAATGTAAAATGGCGACCCCTACGTTCGGCAAAAAAAATAAAAATTTTTTTTTGAAACCTCGTTGCAAAAATACTTTATATTGGAGGGTGTACGGCGAACTTTTTTTTTTGCCTGTAAGGTGGTACGCTCTACACTGATAGAATTTTGTGCATAGTATTAATGAATTTGTTCATTAATCCAATGATTTTTTTTAATTGAAAAGTCCCCAAAGAACGCGTTCATTAAATCAATGAAACGTATTCATTAAATGAAAACTAATTGAAAAAAATATATTTTTTTTGCGTTACTTTTTTTTTATTGTTTATTTTTATTTTATTAATTTTTCTTTTTATTTGTAATTTCTCTTTTGTTTTTATAACGTTTTTGACATCTCCCTGAACTCGACTTGAACCCGCAATCACCAGAATGTAAACATTACCGCGTTACAGATTCATCTAAATAGCCAAAATAAAATGATGTAATTATTTGGGCTTTTATATTTAAATAATTTCAGTTTGCAACCCTAGCGTTCATTACTGGAACATATATCTCTTTTAGGAATTAGCAAATTCAAAACCCTTATAAAAATGATAGCATATCTTACGGGTTAGTTGAAAATATATAATTAAAAAATTCATGTAATTAATGAATTTTTCATTAATTCAATGAAAATTTTTCATTAACTCAATGAATTCAGATTAATGAAATCGATTCATTAATAGTATGAACGAAAATTCTATCAGTGTACTGCACACATATGCACATTAAATTTTTTATTGTCAAGTTATTTTTTTTAAATCAAGTTATTTTTTGCGAATTGTCAAGTTATTAGACTTTTGCGATGTGGCAACCCTAGTTGAAACATTTCACAAAAATAGCTATATTTTTCAAACTTCTTAAAACTTTCTTAAAAAATTATTGATACATCGCCAAATTTTTCGAACTTTTTTGTTTTCCATAAAAATTTACCGATAAATCGGTGAATAATAATGATTCCAAAATTCTGTCAAGGAAATAAATGTAAAAAAATGCTAAGAAAATGGGAAGACTGTCTTAAAAAGAAAAATCGCTAGTTTTCCCGCTAATAGCTAAATTATATTTTATCCCGCTAAACGAGTTGAAGTATCGCTAGATTTGCCGAGAAAATAGCTAAATTGGCAACAGTTATTAAAATAGCTGATTGCGAAATAATCCTATTCAAATTATTGATTAATAAATAAAACCTAATAAAATGATCACTTACTTACTCCTTCCATCGTAAATAAGCTTATATTTAAATATTTTTTATTTTTACAAAAAAATATTTCAAAATTATTTAGACAAATGTTTTGTTTCTTCAATTATATGTTTTAAATCATGTTTTTTTTTCTTACAAATTCTTACTAGCAAAAATTCATCCAGTAAAAACTTGTAAGTTCTCTGGTATTGAACTGTCACTTTACCCTCTATTTTTCCTCTCTCCTTACTGAGTAATTGTGTAAACAAACACCTTCCAGTAAAAACTTGTACAAATTTGTACGAATTTGTACAAATTTTCGGGTACGCAAACACACTTATTATATTTAACAGAGTTGGATTGATTTAAATTCAAAAATCATCCCAAAAGTATAAAAATATCGTTTTATGGTATTTAGTATTGAAATTTTAAATCGCGAATATAGAGAATACTATCACCATTGAATTCAGCGTACTCAAATTAGCTTTACCAGTAGGTTGCCCAGCTTGCTACCTCTAAATAGCTCTATTGTGACTAATTTAAGCAAATTAGGGATGTTGTTATCTCTACCAGTTTTCTCTATGTGTAAATTTTTTTTGTATGTATAACCAATTTTTCGCCAATGTATTACTTCTTGAGCTGATTTCAATAAAAAATGTATTACGCAGTACGAAATTTTAGCCATTTTCATATTAAAAAACTTTTTTGTTTTAAGAGATAAAAGCGCGAAATTTTTCATTGAATAATCTTGAGTATGAGCCAAATAATATAACTGAATTTTTCAAAATATGCTGGCAAAACGTATAGTGTCGATATTTTCGATTGCAATGACAAATATTACAACCGGCTTTCATCTAAAATGTTTCGAATGCTAATTATATTTAATGAAATGTGTTTTACATCCCATTTAGACAGAAAAATTAATCTCATAAACGTCGGATTAACTGCTTAATCATACACTAAACGAGTCGGTTAAACCATATTTAATCTTTTTGTTTAACAGTTAATCGAACTTTTAATCTGGTTACTATTTCTAAACGGCACTACGAAATTAGCCCCCAATGAAATATCCCCCGTTATGAAATAAGCCCCAAATGAAAAAATTCCCAAACATATTAATTTGGGGATTTTTACACTTACTTACTTTTTGAGGAGAATTTAATTTTTATTTCTTTAAAAAAATAGACAAATTGGGTATCATATAAAAGCTTTCTTGGATGCGCATTTACTGGTACTGGTTCTGGTATCCGAACAAAATTGTTGGTTTTAGTTCAAATTTATATATAAGAACTGCGCCGTTAAAGTGCAACACTGACTTTTCGTAATAACTTTTTCCACCTTTAATCAAAATAATTTTTCTTGGTCAAAATATCTTTGAGAAATATGTCAAATTCTAAAATGCATCGGTGTGTGAAATTCGAGGGGTTTATTAGTTTACAATGGAGAATCAAAGACACATAAAAAAATTATTGAAACTATTAAAAATATTAGATTTGAATAGAAAAATGCAATATGTTTTCAGAAAGATTAGAAAGTTCAACAAGGATATAATAGTTGAAAGAAAGCCTGGAACGGGTAAAGCAAAAGATTTCAATAACGAAACCAAAGCCATAAAGGTGGAGAAGCTATTGAGGGCGATTACAAATATTTCTGGCCGCGAAATAGCACGCTGCATGCAATGTTCGGAAACTTTTGTGTGCAAAGTTTAAGCTTAAAACATCTAAAGTTCAAAAAGTTCCGGACAGAAATAGATACTAAGAACAACGTTGATGCCAAAAAACGAGAAAACCTCTCTGTATTGCTTTTTTAATGGCGCGCTCTTTAAATAACTACTTACTGTAAAAATACTTATTATAGAATTAGCAATAACTGCTCTAAACAACTTCTACGAAATACAGTACTTTTCGTTATTTGTTTTTTAAATAACTGTCACAATAGTTGTTTTGTATTTTTCCATAGAAAAACTACTGAAACTACAGTTAAAAACAACAACAGCTGTTTACTAGAGCCGTCATGTAGTAAATGTCAAACTCTTTTGAGTGTACGATTACCAACAAATTCGGTTGTCAGCGCTGAATCTGTTTTCTGATCGTTAAGCACCGTAAGTTGTTTTTCACGTGGACATATTTCACTCAAACTTTAAAGGCCTTAAATAGCAATCTAAATTCTGAAAATGAAAATATTTTTTTATGTAATTAGAAAGTCACAATTACAATACACACAAAATGTCACTTTTTCACCAGAAAAATAATAGTCTTGTATATTTAATTTGCGTGAAAACAAATTTTCAAGTGAAACTCATTGTCGTGAAAAATATTTTTTTTTATATGGAGTATAACAGTTTTATCTCGTGAAACTCAAACAACTTACGGTGCTTTAAGAAGTATTCTGTCCTCTGTCATTTTTTAAAAATTACAAAATTAGGAGAGAAAGAAAGAAAAAAGCATGAAGCATGATACAACCATACTAGGTAGATGCATTAGGGAGAGTTTGACAGTTCAGGGTTTTATTATGACAGTTCAGGGATTTTTTCGTATGCTTTCGCTATGTATCAAAAGTAGCCGATTACATTTTTTGTTGTTGTTTGTTGTGTTTGTTGTTCTAACGCATCTACCTAGTATGGTTGTATCATGGCATGAAGATTTGGACAACAGTTATCCCACTACACCCTGACGTAAATATCATCCCAATTCAAAATTGTATCGCGGTGGGATCAAGGACCCTTGAAAATTAAAATATAAAATCCACTTTATAAAAGCGTCAGTCACTCGAACTAAGCGAGAGAGAGAGCAACACCGCCAAATAATTTGGACTAGTTTTAGAGAAAGTAATGAGGAATTCTATCTATTTCTTACCGCAGATAAAAATGTAGTAGCAACTTTTAACATAAAAACTTACTTTTAGTACAAGAATTTGTTAAAGTCAATCAACTTCATTTTACTTAACCCGAAAAACAAGGAATTTTTCTACGTAATTAATAGATTTTTCTTATGATTTTAAACATTTCTTGATGAAGTGCAGCTGCTAATGCTACAAAATCTTGTTTACAAAATAAAATTAAAAATTAACTTTTTGCTTTCTTTTTCTTTGCAGAAATCGTTTGACAAAACGTTGACAACAGTGTTTATTACAAAAAATAAGAAAAACATTCAATACTAAATAAAACTATAAATTCTGGTAATCAAATTCTAAATAAACATTTATTAAACATAAACTTAGTTTGAAATAACAGTGGAGTTTTTTGTATTCTTGTTTTGATAAAGCTGTGGTAAAATACAAATGTTTACAAGTCCAAAGAACAAAAACTACAAGAATAGCAACAAACAGTTTTTATTACATTTTCACTATAATAGATTTACAAAAATAGAACGTGAAATTTATAAATTTAAACGTTTAAATCACGAACCATCATCACTGTCAACATCATCAATAGCACTACAAACTAAAAAGGTAGATAAGAAAAACTATTATTTTAACAAAAACGACAACAACAATCTGGAAAAGAAAAAGAGGTGAAACATTAGAAAATAAAAGAAGCTGGATAAGAAAATTTAAATAATAGTAACAACAATTACAACAAACGTTGACATTTTGTTCCCCCAGGCATACGAAACGAATAAAAGTTTAATATTACTGATATTTTTTGTTTACTTTTGATACGTGCACAACACACACGGGACTCACGGTCGCCAAGGTTGTATTTTTAACGAAGAGTGACGTTGACAGCTAACAAGTAACAAACTACAACGGCAACAACAATAACGACGAAGCTTTAAAGTAATTTAAGCTTCAAACACTCAAATTACACAGCCAAAACAAAACAACTAAAAACAAACTGGAATACAAAACAAAACACTTTAAACCGGTTTAAACAACAAAAAAAAAATATTTGTTTGGCATTAACCAAATACAAAAAAATCCAAACATTACATTGTTGTACTACAAACAGCATAAGTATTGACTTAAAGTGAAATTTTATACATATTTATTTTACAAACACCCCCACCGATATTTATAAAAAAAAAACACAACACAACCTTTTAAAACCGAAAAAAAGAAAATCTTTACAACAGAAGAAAAAAAAGAGAAAATCTTGAAATTGTTTATATTTGTTTGCTTTAAAATCAACAAACGTCCCAGTTTTGGTTTAACATTGCAAAACCTTTAAATCTGTTTATATTCTTTACCAGTCAGTGACCAATAACACCAACCAACCAACCAACCAACCAACCAACCAACCAGCCAGCCAACAACCAAGCAGTGTTGTTACCAACATTTACTTGAATCAGTAACAACATTACATCAACAACATTAAAAAGCTGCACTTACTACCGTTTTTTGTGTGTGTTAAAAATAAAAAAAACTACAAACTGATGTTATTTCTTTTTGGAGTTTAAAACGTGTTTTTATTTTCGAACTTTATATCAAACCAACCTCATAAACAATTGAATCTATAGTTTGTTGTTGAATTTCGTTTTTATTTTCTTGTTGTGCTGCTAAAGAAACTGGATTTTTCATCAGATGTACTCGATGGTTGATTGTTACGCAGATATGGGACAAATCGGCCAAGAAGTAAGTATTAAATTTTTATACGTTTTTAATTTATTTATTTATATAAAATGGAATAATTAAGGTCTAAATCAATATAAATACTTTAATTTATGAGCCCTAGTAATAAAATTAAATAATTTATGATCACATTAAAGTATTCCAGCAACATTTTTAAAAACTTTGTATTAAAAACTAGATTCTGTAAACATCCAATACCAAAGGTCTGACAAAAACTGTCTATAACACAGTGCAACAAAAAATTTCAGTAGTTCCAACACGAAATAAAAATATATCATACCAATGAGCATATAATAGGTGTATTCCTTTGCGTTATGGCGAAAACCACCGAGTTTCCAATCTTATCAAAAAGCGTGTCCGTATTTAAAGATGGGGTAAATGAAAGAAATTGAGAATTTTATTTAAACAAAGAAATACGCAAAAGATATATCTTATTTAATACAATTAATTAAACAATTTTAAAAAGAATTTTTAATATTAAAAAAAATTTTTTGGAATAGAAAGGCGTTTTTCCGCTACCGCACTTTTCAGCAGAGGATTTTGTGCTTACTATAATTTTTCCGGACTTTATCCAAAAAGTAGAGTTGTGAAATTTCGGTAATTTTTGAGTACTCGATACTACTCAATACTTTTCAATTGAGTACTCGATACTACTCAATACTTTTAACGGGTTTTTTAATTTAAAAATAAAAATGGTATGAATTCGTATTTATTAGGGAAAATAATAACAATTCACATACACGTTTTAAATAACTATTTTCATTTACATTTTAATTAATTTAAAACATTTTAAATAAATAAATTAAATAATTTTTCCTAAAAATTCGTTAAAATTTCTTTGCTTCACAAACAGAGTTGTATTTTCAGAGTTGTATTTTTAGAGTACTATTTTTAGA
This sequence comes from Leucophora obtusa, assembly GCA_949987735.1. Taxonomy (NCBI): domain Eukaryota; kingdom Metazoa; phylum Arthropoda; class Insecta; order Diptera; family Anthomyiidae; genus Leucophora; species Leucophora obtusa. The sequence goes on along the minus strand of OX465299.1, from coordinate 42,056,249 downwards.
GTTGAAAATACAACAAAACACACATTTCTATGGAAAATTGCATCTTTAAAAGTATTGAGTAGTACCGTTTTAGTATTGAGTACTCAGAAAAGCAGTCAGTATTAAGTACTCAGTACCGGAATACTCAATACTTTTACAACTCTACCAAAAAGTAAAGAATTACGCTCAATATCAGTGGTGCCAGACCTTTTTGGTCAAAAATCGTCAAAAATGTAAAATTCATAAAATAAATAAATTTATCAGTTAAATATCATAAAAACATTAGTTTCATCTATTTTTTTATTTGAAATTCAATTAATTTTAACTGCTTGCCTATATTGCCGCTCTTAAGATAATTCACAGCTTTTATGAATTCGAATTATGTATATATAATTGAACATTATTTTTTACTTCATCTGTAAGAAAGTGGTATTTATGCTACGATTTGTTACAGATATGCGTTATTCGGTTTAAATTCTAATAAATAATTTATATAGACTTTAAGTTCGGGATCTGTTTTTAAAAAGTTCGGTCACCTCATTATTGTTCTATAATTTACAAAGAAGCCAAACACATTATTTCGGTATTTTAACCCCGATTTTCTAAAAAATGTGACGTGATTGAGACATTTGAAAAACAGATTTAGAATCAGCTTGTCTAAATCTATAAAAATGATGTACCAAAGTTTAAAGCCCTGCATAAAATTAATTTTGTAAAGGTAAAAAATTAAAAATTAACCTAGTTCGAACTTTTGTTTTCAACCAAGAACATATTTTCCCACTCAGACTTGAGAATTCCAACACATTTCGAAAAGAACAATTTCAGGTTTTTTAAACGATTTTCTTTATAGTTTTGCTTAAAATTTGTTAAAAAGTCAGTTATTTTCCTAAATCGTCAAAACATATGCAACTTTTATTAAAAAGTCGTCAAATCGTCACATCTGGCACCATTGCTTAATATGAAGAGTATCCATTAAGGCAGTGTTGTCAATTTGGTGCTTTTCGTGTATTTCTTGTTGCTTTTTACCTCATAGTATTCGGAGATTTTTTACAAATACGGTTTTTTAAAAAAGAGCATTTCCAGTGCTCTTCTCGATTTCTGACATTGCTTTTTGTACAACTTATGTTTTGTTAAATTTGTTATAATCGTTGAAAACATAATATTGACTGCATAAAAAGTACATTAATAAGCCTTTTCCCACAGTGTTTTTTATACTATTTATAATCGAAATTCCGTTATATTTAAACTTTAAAATTTCTAAATATTAGTTTGGTGCTTTTTACCCTTTTTCGGTTATTGTTTTAACCTATTTTACGACGCTAAAATGCATTTTTGAATTCTTTCTGCCTTTAGAAATTGGCAACACTGCATTATGGGTTTAAAATTTGGACAACTTTCGATACGCAAAAACCAAAAAGTTCAAAAAGTTGTTGTTTTAAACTCGCAAAATGACGATAAAGTTATGGCCAAAAAGTGGGGAAAATGGCAAAGCTTTTAATATAAAATAAATAAAGTTGAATTATAAATAACGTGACAGATGAAACGTTATGGTTTTTGAAGACTGAATTTAAAATTGTTTAACGCTTTTTGTGGTATTGCTAATTTTCATATTTTGAAAAATGAAATATTGTAGCTTGGTTTCATTATTATATTATGAGTGAGAGGCGTATGAGAGACTTAAAGTTTCTTTATTATATGTGCTCCATGATAACTTTTTTCGTTGTCCGCCATAAGAATATAAGCACAATTCAAATGGCAACGAAGTACTGAAAAAATTATTATTTTACTTGACGTCTACAACACAGATGCAGAATGTAGCATGAAGAAAAAATATAAATTATAGAAGATTAGATTTTTTATATGGTCTGTACATTAGTTCGAATGATATCGAGCGAAAGTGTTATTGCTGTTTTTATGTGTTCTTATTACAGTCTCTGCGTTCCGTAACGTTTCTGTTACGTGTCATGACGGATTGCTCTTTTGGGTAGTTAGTCTTTTCCGTAATAACGTATCAGCTATTTAATGTTGTTTGTTGACTTGTTTTTAAGCGAATTCTTAGCAGAGATCTGCGCCGACCAGATTATTGGACTGCGGTGGCTGAAGAAAAAATTGCAGCGGCAGTTTAAAGCTGGCTGTGAGCCAAAAGCCAACTTATTCGACACATACAAAATATCGGCTTAACGGTAAAAAAGAGAATTAAAAAAAATTATTAAGGGTTTTCATATAAACTCGTATTCTACTCGTAAACGGTGTAAAACTGGTATATTTATGAATTTAATGTCAAACTTCATATATAAAAAAAATATTATTTGTATTTATTCAAGGTTTACAAGGAATTTACGAGTTTATATGAAAACCCCTATTATCCGATTCAATTTAACTGTTTAAGGCCAGCGGCATTTTTTGCTAATTTTAGCAACACATGTCTGCTGATCTGTAGTACAATAAAATTAGTAGAAAAAATTAGTAGCCGCTAAAAAATTTTAGTAAAATTTATGTAAAATGCAATTCAAAATCGATTTGCTAAAATCAGTTAAAAAACTTACTAAATATTATAATTTTCGTACGATGAAATTAGTGTAAATAATTAGTTGCAGCTACTAAATTGCAGTAAATTGCTGTAAACTGTAATTTAAAATCAATCTGCTGAAATTAGCAAAAAATTGTACTAAAAAATAAAAAAACTGTAAAATCTAAAAAAAAAAATTTTTCTTTCGATTGTAACAAGCGTATAATTACTTCATCGTACTTGAAATTTGGAGTCAAAATTGCAAACGGTTCTCCAGTTATTGGAGAACCGTTTGCAAGATACATAAAATTTTCTGAGTGTTATTTCCAAACTAAGAATATATCAATAGTAACAAATATAAACTAAACAAGAATTGTAAAAAATAAAAATTAGTATATTTTTCTGCTAAATTTAGCACTCGGTTTTGAAAAATTAGTAAAATGTTGTGCTGAAATCAGCAGCGAAAATTAGTAAAAAAAATCCGTAATTTGTAATAAGAGAATAGCAAAAATGATTACTAAAAATAAAAATTGTACTAATAATCAGTACAAAAATAGTATAGTGCTATTGGAAACTGTTTACAAATTTTTTTACAAACTTTTTTATCTGAGTTTAGATCGGAGCAGAATTCTGAATATTAGATGTCTGTCACCACGCTGTCAACGTAGTACAAAAGTTCTGTTTTGAACAGGTTCATCCTGAACGGAACGTTACGTTGCAGACGAACTAAATGTTTTTTTATATAATAAAAACAAATCAGCTGATTCGTCACGGAACGTTATGTACATACTAATTTACCTGCACTTTAGCCATTACGGTTTTTTTTATCTATCCAAAGATAACAAGTTATTGTATCGGTATAGTTGTGTTTTTTTTCTGAAAAGATAAGATTTTTAGAAAATAATGGTTACGGTATTTTAATCGCTTTACGGTTTTCAATTTGAATCAGTATTTTTGTGATTACGGTTTTTTAAAAACTACGGTATCAATGAATTATAAAGACATCAAGTAAATAAAATTATTGTAAACTAGTGTTATAAATGCACTTGATATGTTTTATTAAGATTAATTAGCAAAGAGGCGACAATCCTTAATTTAAATAATATAACAATTTTGTGTGCCCCACAAAATAAATTTAAAAAAACATTAAAACATTAAATGGAAACTTAAAACAATATTTTATGGTAATGGAAAACCTTGTTGCGACGTCTGTCTAACTGTAATAAAAGATTTTTAGTAGCATGTTTATGACATGCACTCGACTCATAACATGCCAAGTGTTTAATTTTGTATCGCTGTGTTCCAGTGGTATAAATGTCTCTCTGTAGTTAAATGCATTTTAGTTGCGCCCGATACCACTACGTGGACAAGGTATATTGAGTTTGTGCTGATGTTTGTAACATCCAAATATATGATATTGCAATCAAATTTGGAACACTTAATCACATTGGCCCAAGGGCAAAGCCCATTGATTGGGGATATAATCGGTCCATCTTGGGACCTAGCGCCCACATGGTCTATATTTCTGACTTTGCCTTAAATACAGCTTACATTAGGAAGAATCAAAAATTTTTATTGATTTTCTAATTTTTTTTTACCAATTAATAGACAAACTTCGACATTTTAACAGATTACAATTTGGGATCCAAGTATTAGTTGACTTTCAACCAGATTGGTGTAAGGTATTATATAGTCGGCATGCCGGTCTTTAACTATTTAACTTTTTTTATTTTTATTATTTGAAATATGAATTCTGGTAATAAATACGAATATGTGGCAATTTTCTACTATTTTATTTTCATATTTCACATGTAATATTTTCTAGAACGTAAAGTAAGAATAATATAGCTGTCGTTGTATGGTGGTGAGCAACAAAAAAAAAAAAAATAAATAAACTTTACAATTTTATTTCATCACAATTTTTATGGTTTTATTTTTTTTTATAAATATTAGTGTTTTTATTGTTATTGGCATTTTTTGTAAAATTAAAAACCAACCTAGGACAACTTATTTCTTATTAAGTTTTGCGGTTTTTGTCAATTGAAATGTATTTTATAAATATATATTTATGTAGGTACCGTGGGCTTTTTTTCAACATACTTGTATTATAATCTATTCGATATTCTATTATTTATATCTATTGTCGACAAAAAGTACTTACTTTATTTCCTCATGGTAACCTTGATTTAAATTAAATATATTTTTGTATTACATTAACATTTGAAATGTATACTAACTATGTAATCATATTTATTGATCGATTTATTTTATGGACTGACATATTGTACTAGGGTGCCTCGTTTTGCCACTATTCTTTGGGAGAAAAGATGTAATAGGTGTGTTTTTGCGGCAATCTATCAACGTTGGCTTATGTCATTCCCATACAAATTTGACATTAGTAACGTTTAGTGTTAACGTTGCCTGATGTCAAAATTATATGGCAATGACGTAAGCCAACGTTGATAGTTTTCCGCACAAACACAGCTAATATTCAGCATCAGTTGTGGATCCCCCATAGACATATTTAAAAACAAACTAAATTTTAAAACGGTTAAGATCTTCTGTTAGAATTTTTGCCTCATATACCTACAAAAAACTTTGTTGTCCCAAATTTTGTTGGTTCAAACCGAATCGTTCGGTTGCTGCAACCGATAATTCGGTTGTTCCAACTGAAATGGGGTAGTGGCAACCGATATAGGGTTGTGACAACCGAAAGTGGGTTGAAACAACCGAATTTAGGAGACTTTTACGGAATACAACACTGCTTTTCGCTTAATTTGTTAAGTTTCTGCATGAAAAAGTGGCAAGGCTGGCCAGCAGCAGACTAAAAAAGTAACCTGAAAAAAATAGCAAAAAATAATGAAATAAAAGAATTATTATAAATATAATAAAGATAAGTTTAGACCCAATGGAAATGTACTAATGATTATAAGAAGTGCTGCGTGGTTATAATTTTTGTTTCCCGCGATGCATAAGTACGACGAAAGCATTGGAAAGTACATGTCCATCAAAATGTTAAAAATTCTGGCTTCTAACTTGCCGTCCTTACAAGAAAACAAATTTACTAACATAATTAGCGTTAGATCTTTACATATAATAATGTAAATTGTACTCCGCCAATGAATAAAATGTTTTTTAGATATGTTTTGAATTTGAGGTTATTTTTATGGTACTTTGTTTACGAAAAAAAGTTCGGTTGTCAAAGCGAAATCTCGTAACTGTCATAATGTGCAAAGTAAGCGGTCAAGTTTTGATTGAAATCTCGGGATTTGGAAACAGATGTGAACGCAACATAAGTTTGAGACGACACGGGTTTTTTCTTTTTTCAATATTCGTGCCCTTTTTTAGTACTTTTTGGAAAAACATTAGACACTTGACGAATACATTATTTTTATCCAGTTTTTATGTCGAAAGTTTCTTACATGCTGTCGAACAAAAAAAAATTCAATTTACTTTCGCCTATTTTGCCAAAATAATGCAACAGGTTATTTTAAGATTTCCATTCCCTATGACATAACCGTATTTCATAAAAAATGGAGACTAGAACAATAGCGGCCCTATGCTCCTTGCAGGAGTAAAAGGAACAAATATATATATATATAGAACAATATGCGATGTAATTTTGATTGTTTTTTCCAAAAAATGTTTTTTTTTCACCTATTATTTTAACCCAAAAGTGACAGGAAATGCTATTTCTTGAAAATCGCTAACATGAATTCGCTGAACACTTAAACCTGTCGGAGGGCAGATCTTTGAAGAACTAATTTCTTAATTCAGTTTTTTAATTCTAAATTAAAAATTTAATTAATTCACAAAAGACCATATATTGAATGGACTTAATTCATATTTGCTTTCGTTCGTTTTCTTTTGTTAAGAATTAATTCAATTGCTGTAGTTCTTTTTGTTAAATCAAATAATTGACCTTCAAAATCGGATAAAAAGTGAATTAATTCTTTACTGCATTAATTCAGTGAACTAAAAACAATTACACAGACTTGAATAGAACCAGCTGAGATACTTTAAGAATTAAGGTTCAAAGCAAAAAATAGTAATAATAACAAAGATAAAATATCATTGTTAGATTTCGTTGATGTTAGTCTAAGTTGAGTTGTTAACATATTAGATTTTCTTTCAACTTTCACATAAGTAGACGATTATCAATTATTAACCCAATCAAGGCAAATGCCACTGATGATGGCTTTGTAGCGAAAGCCGAAAATACGTATTCTGTCTTGCTGGCCTTATCGAATTCTTTCAAAAATGTTTTATTCTTTGCAATTTACTTGTGAAAATTGTATCATCTTTCTTTAATTTGAAAAATAATTTAAACACAAAGTGATATTAATTTATGATCTAGAGCAGAGGGCGGCATCACCTATGTCCATGGGCGCTCTCTCACGCCTACATAAGCTCACACATAGAACAAAAAAATAAACAGTCGCATACAAGATTTCAATGAAGTAGATTGTCACATCGCTTGTTTGCCAGATTTTTTACACTCTACATAATGTTTATTGATACGTTTTTTTTGGTAATTTATTTTTAAGTTTTTTTGTTTTTATTTTTTTTGTGTTGTTGTTTTTTGATATTTGTTTTCGTAGTTGTTGTTTGCTTTTAAATTTTTATTTTATATTCCCATTATAATTCGAATTATTATACATACGTTCTTTGTCAATGCATTGAGAGTGAGAGGCTGCAATTCACTCATACAAGCACAAAATAAGGTTGTATATGTTTGCCGATCCCTGATCTAGAGTCAGACTAAAAAAAAACATTTATTTACCAAATAAAGGATCAACTATACATACCCCTATTCATCTTAAAAACATTTTCTGCTTCTTAGTACACATTGGGATATTTAAAAAAAAATGTTGGAAATAATTCAACCATTTCTTATCGTTTGGTCGGATTGAAATAAAGCTTCACACGCCCATATCAAAAGTAATTTCGGGCTTAAGTTTTGACGGGCCGACCCCTCAGATCCACCGGGAGCTGTGCCACTTGACTCCAAAGTAATGCACCTCAAGCACGTGGAAATTTTGAAGCCTTGCCATTTTCCGATTTATGAACAAATTTATAATTTCATAGAGCATTCATAAAAATATAAATACTGTATGTATTCTTAAAGAATTCATTCAGTAAGGACTTAACTCGCTTTAATCCATTCGATTTATAATATTAAATAGAATAGAATTAATTCATTTGATTTAATAAAAAGAAATATAACAATTGAATTAATTTTTTGAATTTGTTTGTTAACGAATTCAGTGAATTATTTGAATTCAATTCTAAAGAAAATTGAATTCCATTGGTAGTGAATTAATTAAAAAACGGATTAATTCTTCAAACTCTGTCGGTGTGATATATGCATTTCTTCATCATCATTTGTTTTTAAAGCAAAACGCGCAGTTAGTCCCTTAACGAAGAGCTAAAATGTTCTACATGCAAAATTTTATCAAAATATGTACTTTTTCAGCTCGAAATTATGCGACAATACCATTTAATTTAATAAAATGGAACTTAATTTCACGTTCTTATTGCTTTGAATATGATCAAAATTAAAAAAAAATAAATAAAAGTTTTTTATACAAATTTAGAACTCTGAGCTATCTGATAGATAAAAATATAAATTAGTTGCAGCACACAAGCATTTTTACAAAAAAATAAAAAATATATGGTTATATATGAGGGCATTCGCTGACTACCCGACCTAAGAAAGAAAACACAACAAATTTGAGAAGAATTTTCTCCTTTTAGCTCGATACACTTCTCCCAGATATTTTCATTTAATTCTGATATCCTGTTCATATTAAGAACTATCTAGCTCCTCAAAATAGCCATCGATAGCAGACTCCAACTCTTCATTGTTGGCAGATTTTGTACCACCGAGCCATTTTTTTTTTTTTTTTAATAACCGAAGGAGTGAATAGTGGTTGTGTGAACGGTACATTGTCTTGAAGAAACAGCACTTTCTTTTCACCTTTAAAAATTCACCGAGATCGTTTACTATTGATGGCTCCAAAAAAATATTAGACAATGTGGCGTCTTAAAACTTAAAACATATATTTTATAAGGTTGACACTTTTCACCGAAGTATTTTTTTTTTTCAAACTACTTCCATCTTTATGTCAGGTCGGATACTTCTGGGACCGCCCTCGTATATTCTTACAAAGTTAAAAAAAATATTGATTGCATTCACAGTTCATGCTATTTTAAGTAATAAATTAGCATTCATCGTAAATTTGACAACTTTCTATGGGTTAAACTAGCACTTAAATTGTGAATTCCTTCATTGAATCTAAAAATAGATTTTTAAAAAATTTACAAAAAATTGGAAAAATTTGTACTTCCAATAATGATAAAATTATGTCATTCTGGTAACGCATTATAATTTTTTCGTATAATCATTTCTGTATTTGATCAGTTATATTTAGAAGAAAGTGCACTCACAATATATTTTCCATAACCGATTGAGGTTTATTTAAAAAGTAATAGGTAAAGTTTGTTTTCAATTGATGAATCAATTAAAATACACTGAAACATATTGTTTAACTTTTTATATTCGTCAATAAAAAACAAACCAAAAAAAAATATGTATCGTCTGTAGGAGTTGTTATTTTCAGTCAAATATTCTATTTTTAGATTTCTATTTTTAGAAAAAATAATTTAAATAATTTCGTTGTTTTCTGTTTTAAAACAAAAATTCAAATATTTTCGGTTTTCTTTTTTATTAAAATAGTTTGTATATATACAAAATTATTTCAATTCAAATTACAAGAAATTCTTTACTCATACACACAAACATAGCCAATAAAAATATGAACGTGTGTGTTGTGTGTGAGTGTTTTGAAAATCCAAACATAAAAAAAACTTTCAAATATGAAAAAACAAACCACAAAATCGTTTTTTTACGTTTTGTCAGTTAAAAATTGATGATTGTTTTAATAGACTTTTCAATTATTTTTATTTCTTTTATGGATTGTTTAAACAATGTTTGAAAATAAATAGCAAAATTGTTTGAATATAATGAAAAATCAGTAGTCCTTTTTTAATTGTGTATTCAATTAATTTAATATGAATTTTAGGTTGTGATATCTATTTTAGAAATTTGCCTCGTTGCTGCACGTTGTTTTTCTTCAGAATGATGCAAGAAAATAGTTTTTATCATAAGTATAGTATTGCCCATAATGTGACGAGCAATTTCGTTTCAAAAATTTTATACCATCAGTATCCAAGTTGCATTAAAATCGCTTCCTTGTAAGAACTTGAAAATTTCCATAACTTAAAATGTTTTAAAAATTTATTAAAAAAAATTTAGGAGAATTTTTGATTTTTTTTTTATAGAAAAATTGTTTTATTTCCATTTTTAAAAATGATAATTTAAAAAATTTGTGCACATATATTGACGATTTTTTCAACAATCACATTGACAGCACTTATTTGAAACTCACCAAAATTTACGCAACGTATTACTTAGTAACACATAATAGTACTCATACGTATTGGTAACATAAACAATAAATATTACACATACGCAATGTTGTCCTAAATAATTTTATTTGTATCCATTTTTATTTTAAATAACAGAAATTTATAATCAAATGCACTTAATACAATATTTGTTTTTAAAACAAATTAAATCATTGTATTATTTTAGCCTTTCAATTCATAAATACTAAAATCTTATTTCTATAAAAATTATCAGTTCAGCAATATTTATAATGAGTTCAATAATCGTAAATGGAAAACAAAGAAAAACAATTATATAAATAAAAATGCATTCAGTATAAACTTAAATGTACATATCATAAGTTGATAGCTCGTAACTGTAAATTTTTTACAACTTGAGACAACGATGAGATTAAGATAAGGAAGACAAATGACTGCTGTAGGATAAGGAAGTCGTTTAATATGCTTAACTAAAGTTGTAAAAAAATGACAGTTACGAGGTATCAATTATTGACTAACGATGAACATATTACATTCAACGTCAAACAATGATGGAGCATTTATATTATTTATATTTTGTTTTCAAAATAAACTAAATACATTATACATATAAAATAAAAAATATTAAATATTAACTCAAATTGGCGTATTGCCGAAAATTTTTGAAAAACAACAATTAAAAAAGAAAAAAATAACAAAACAAATTAATTTTTTAATAATTTTTCATTTAATTGCTTTAAATCTCTTGAAAACATATAAATTAAATGCATTTTTATATTCTTTAAAATTTAATTGAATTTAATAGAAAATATGCATTTGCATATAATATTTTTTTACGAGTATACCCCATATAACCTCAGACAATATAAAACATATTGAAGCCATATTCTTAATTTGTGGTCTAAAAAACAATTAACATGAAAAATTATTTATGTTGTTTTTTTTTTTTTTTTTTTTTTTGTTCAAAAGTATTTAAGAATATTTACATACGACTACGAACTCTATTTGTTTACAATGAAAACAAAAATAACTTCTGTCGTTAATTAAACACAACAACAACTTAAATATGTACATTGTACAATTTGTAAAAGACCTTCAGTTGTTTTTTTTTTATGTTCAGACTGTAAAAAAAAAAATGTTTACAAAATGACAAAACGACTGCATTGCAATATACCAGGCAAGGTGCTAAAATTATTACTTTACATACGAGTTTAAATATAAATTAATTAAATGTATGACATTTCCTTTGTTCGATTTATTTTTAAGAAAAACCAGATTAACCAAGTAATAAAATTTTAATATTGAGTTCAACCATAAGGTTTTGGTAAAATTAAATTATTATACGCTCCATATAGTATCCCAGCAAAAAAAAGAGATGCTGAAGGAGTAGAAAAAGGAACGGAGTTTACAACATTTTTTCAAATCTTATTAAAGACATCCTTTTTCATCTCGAGAATGTTACATGCTGCAGAAAAACTTCACGTCTGTTTTACTAGATGATTACTTACAGTGCAACGATCATTTGAGTATATATAACATTATACTTTTCCCAATATAATTAATAAATAACTCCAAAATTCTGGTGTAACAAAAATTATGACGAAAAATCGTTACAAAGTTGAAGTCGTGTTAGCAAAGATATACGAAAAAGTTTGTAAAATTGTATTAATTTTTATTAAAAACGTGACTTTTCCTCTTCATAAAAATTTCTTCAGTTAGTGTTTAGCTTCATTGGTTATTAAAACATAAGCTATTAAAGTTAAAAACCTTATGAGTTACTGGTTACGGAGTTTACATTTGGCCTATAAAATTTGTCACAAATTTTATGTATTAACCAAAAATTGGTCAGATTGTTATAAATTTTGATATATATCGAAATATACAACTCAAATGTAAACCATGCATTAGAAATTAGCTGGTTACATGGTTTTTATCACATTTTTGATATCAACCATATACAATTTTTACTTTTATATATAGATTTTATTCCAATTTTGTGCATTTTTTCAATTTTACTTTCGTACAAAACTGAAATCTGTCACGCTCCTTATTACATACGCTCTTCACTCTTTCCCCGTTCTATTTTGTTTCGTTCCCCATGTTATGTGTTCCGATTGCACTCGTTACCCTTTTCATTCCATATCGTTCGATATGTCATTCCATTAGATTACATCATTGTTTGAATAAAAATTTCTGACTTAATTAAAAGTTTAGAAAAAAATCGTTTTTAGTTCTGACTATATAAAACGGGCCCTAACACTCTCCGATATTTTTTCTTCTATATCACATATACAAATTTCATTCAAATCAGAAACCCGTTGTAAGTGAAAAAATAGAGAGTGGTCTGTACTCTGTTCTTTTTCGTGTCACACAGCATTTTAAAAATATGCATATTTTTATAATTTATTACAATATTTAGGGCCAGTTTTATAGTCAGAACTAAAAAAGAATTTTTTCTCAAATTTTACTTAAATATGAAACAAAATTTCTTACTTACACAATATTTAAAACAAGAATCTTTCTATGTTTTGACTATAAAACTGGCCCTTATTTTTCAATTTTCTTTTTTTAAGCTATTCAAATTTAATTTATTTTAAACAATTTCTTAAAACAATAAAATATACAATAATTAAGTTGTGTACTTTATTCTAAGCAACAAAGCCGTAAAAAATATCATAAAAATTCCGTAAATATTTTTTTTTTTTTTTTTTGTTTAAACAATAACAAAATAAAAGTAAAATTTGTTATAACATTAAAATAGGTAAATGAACTTACGTATGCGGTAGTAAACCATGTGTATACATATTTAATATTGTTAATATTTATTGTTAATAAAGGATTAAAATGATAGGAATTTTTAAATGTTTGCTCAATTTGGGTTACACGTGCCGTTTTTATTAAAGATAAAAAATAATAAAAACAAAGAAAACGTTATTTTTTTATTGTGCCATTTATTATTAAATTTTATTACTGTCAAATTAAACAAACAGAAACATAATAAAATAAATTTTTTATGAACAGATTATTTTTTCATAAAAATTTACTTTTCTTAATTTTATGATTTTTGTTGGAGACCCTTTGACTTTATTTTTTGGCAATAACTCGATTCCATATCAGTCTGTTCACACTTGAATACGACAAATAAAATTATTCTGTGTTTTTTGTTAGAGTAGATCTAAAACCTTCCGACTGCGACTGTAGAAAACGCGACACAAAGGCAATGCTTCCAGGCAAAACGGAATCGATTCTTCTAGAAGATAAATAGGCCATAGATGCCTATCGCCCTTATAAGCCATTTATAAATTTTAAAAGTGATTAAGAGATAATATTCTAGAAGATAATATCAAAACATCAAACAAATTAATTTCCCAAAAATATACTATGTTTTCATGGTAACTTTGTGACCTCTACGTAAAAGATATGCTTAAAAAAGCTGTAGGCTTGTGTGATTTAAAATAGGCTTTTTGTTATTCAAAATGCTTTATTTATCTTGAAATGTTTATAACTTTTTTAATATTTTGTAAACCTAGATAAATTAATCTTATGGAGTTGCAAAGGGGACCAATTCATATTCTTATCATTTGACTGCAATGTTGCAAAACATCTAGAATGGGGTGCTTTGTTTTATTTTATTTACAATAAATAAATAACAACGATATTATATACTTCTGTTGTTGGATTTTTTCATTATCGGTTGAGACAAGACGACGCGTCAAACCAACTAGACTTTGTGTCACGCCTTAAAATTATTATTTCATTTAATTTTTTATTACGCTGTTCTTGTTGTATTTTTTCAACATTGAGGTTGGTCAATAAAAATTTTTAAGTACTCGGTTTTACTAATTTTTAATTGATGTTTAGAGGAAAGTTTAAATAAAAGAATAGACAATTAAATTTTGAAAAAAAAAATTTAAGTACTCGGTTTTACTATTTTTTAATTGGTGTTTGGAGGAAAGTGTAAATAAAAAATAGACAATTAAGTTTTTTACACAAATAACAGCGTAAAGCTAAAATATAGACAAAGTCAAAGCTCAATTGTTCCAACAGAAAATAAGGTAAATTTAAACACCTTTTTCCTAAATCACTTGGTTGAAGTGAACTCTTTTCGAAAATAAGTTTTGCAATAACACAACACTTCAGCGAAACGTTTTTAAATAACCTTTAAAAACCATTTTTTTTTTATTTCTACGTGTTTTACAAAATTTTACAAATAAAAAAATTCTCATTTAATTTATTTAATAAATTTAATTGTAATAAGTCTGTGTTCGATGTGTCTAAATTGATTTCAAACTAATCTTTTTCTTTTATACAAGAAATTAAAAATTTTTTTAATACTTATCGTATTTCGAAATAATTTTTAAACTTGATTAAATTTAGTTAGATTTAGTTCACTGCCGGTCTAAATTGCATAGAATTGTTTACAAACTTAACAAAGTAATTGTGCCAAAATTCCTGTGTAAAGTTTTTAAATGTTACTTAACTATACTCAGATAAAAAAGTTAGTAAAAAATTTGTAAACATTTTCCATTCGCACTTTACTATTTTTATACTGATTTTTAGTACAATTTTTATTTTTAGTAATCATCAAAATGCTATTCTCTTATTACTAATTACGGATTTTTTTACTAATTCTCGCTGCTGATTTCAGCAAAACATTTTACTAATTTTTCAAAACCGAGTGCTAAACTTAGCAGAAAAATATACTAATTAATTTTTTTTTTTTTTTTTGATTTTTTACACTTTTTGTTTAGTTTATATTTGTTACTATTGACATATTCTTAGTTTGGAAATAACACTCAGAAAATTGTATTGTATCTCCAATGCATAAAAAGGTAATAACTGAAGAACCGTTTGCAATTTTGACTCCAAATTTCAAGTACGATGAAGTAATTATACGGTTGTTACAATCGAAAGAAAAAAGTTAAAAAAAATTTTTTTTTTTAGATTTGACAGTTTGACAGTTTACAACAATTTACTGAAATTTAGTAGCTGCAACTGATTATTTATACTAATTTCATTGTACTTAAATTATTGATATTTAGTTACAAATGCAATAAAATGTGTATTGAAATTTGAAAATAACACACAAAGCAACAACAGCAAATAAAATTTAGTTGTTGCTTTGTGTGTAATTTTCGAATTTCATTACACATTTTATGGCATTTGTAGACACTAGCTTACGCTTGTGTATAACTTAGCGTCTTGACGAGACATCGATTTGTTCAACCAACGAACAATTTCTTGTTCACCCATGAACTTGTCTCGTGTGGACCACTCTTGTTCATGTTTTGTTTTTGTTCAGACAACGTTGTCAGCACAATTGTTCTCACAACTACATATGTGCAACATCAGCCACGATGCCAGATCTAATTTTTACTTAGTGGCATTACTACAAACAAGAGAAAATATTAGAAAATTAATAAAATGCTAAGAAAAAATAAATAATTTGTATTATTATTAAATTTAAAGCAATTTACTTTTTATTATTGTTAAAAAATTAGTGGAAAAGGCATTGAAAACATGAAAGTAAATAGTTTCGTTTGTGACCTACTCCCACAAAAAACAAAAAATAATGAATTGTCTGATATTACGTATTCTCCACCCAAAACAAATTGACAAATTTTTTCGCATTATTCTGCCGACGATTAGTTTTTGGGCAAACAAATCAATGTCTCGTCAAGACTTAGAGTAATAGAGTTGTGTCGTTCATGAACGAACTAGTTCAATTGAACTATTCACCAATTTAATGATATGAGCTGAACATCAATGTTCGATCTTCCAACAAATGTTTGTATCGCTAATAAATTATTTAAAATTGTAATGGTTGTTTTGAAAATAATAATATTTTTGTTCGAAATTAAGAAAATCCAGTCAAAGTTCATAAAAAGAACAAACATTTTACCAAAATCAATTTTTTTATTTTTAATTAATTTGCATATTTTCTGATTCCCTTATAATGGAAACACAATAAGCGATACTGGCGATTAATTATAATTAAGCTAAAAGATACTATCGAAAATTGTTAAACCAATGCGGTACCTGCCATTATAAAAACAGCCTCTGTATTTTGGAACAGACTTTTTTTTGTTAAAATATTGAAACCTTGAAAACAAATAATGAGAGTAGATAATAGAACTGTGAACTTTGAAAAAATATCTAGAAGATGAATAGTGCGTAATATATATTTTTTTTAATCAAATAATACTCATTTCAGAAAAAGCCCTAACTTTGGCTCAGTTCCTCC
This sequence comes from Leucophora obtusa, assembly GCA_949987735.1. NCBI lineage: Eukaryota > Metazoa > Arthropoda > Insecta > Diptera > Anthomyiidae > Leucophora > Leucophora obtusa. The sequence continues at coordinate 42,040,068 of OX465299.1, read as the reverse complement.
TAATTTTCTACAGTTTTTTAAAGGCCGAAAAATATCCTTCGCATTTTTTTAATTCTTCGGTGTATTAAAAGTTTGAAGGTAAAGTTTCAAGATACCAAAAAATACATAAAAGCCCGAAAAATTCACGATCGCTACTTTGGATTTATCTCGAGCCGATATTTACATCACGTATCAACTTAAATTAATAAAATTTAGGAAATATGGCTGTTTATAGTTTTTTAACGTGTCTAGTCAAAAAGTATTCTTATAATTATTCTTAAGTGAAATTTGTAAAAAAAAATCTTGGTGCACATTTAAGAAAATCAATTTAAAATTATGATTAAAAGTTTAGTTTGCTATAGTAAAGAAAATGAATTTGTCATGTCTCATAACCCTTTGTTCTGATTATTTTAAAAGAAATCTATATTATAGTGGGAATAAAGTATTTTAACTAGACATGCAAAAATACAAATAGAGAGATAGAGAGAGTTTTTAAAAATAGATTTACAATAAATACTTGAATGTACAAATAAGGTGCTTTAAAATGGTACTCCTACTTTTTGTGGAGTGTTTTTTTTTACCAATTCATGATATCAATCCATGTGTAAAGGTCTCCTTACTAGAACGTAAATTTAACGAGAACGAGTCGTAACGTGGTATTTTGTTTTTGCTAAGTTACTCAAAATATGTAACGTGCTATTAAGAAATGATAAATTTTATTTTCAGAATAGTACTAACCAGTTTAAAAATAGTACTTTTTCGACCCCTATAGTAACAAAACATTGCATTTTTTTTTTATAAAATAACAAGCAAGAACTTTCATGAAAATTAATTATGGGTTATATTTTATCTAGGGTTTGGGATTTCCCGGACTTTTTCATTTCCCGGGAAACGGGAATAAAAAAATTTGATTCCCGGGAATACCGGGAATCCCGGGAAATATTTTTGAACAAAATTGTTAATGAAAACCACCTATATAAGTAATATTTGTTTAAAAAAAAACACTATTTCAGTACAAATTCAGTCTGTGTAGTGAGAATTCAAAGTAAAAATATCAGAATGTTGAACATTTGGTTTCACATAAATTACTCTAAGCACTGCCAAATGAATTGCATGATTCCAGCAGAAAGCAGCCACTACTGGATTGTCGGAAACAACCCGTTTCATCACATTCGGCCCATTAGATATGGTGGCCACAATGTTATTTTCCAAATACAAATAAAACTATTCTAGCCTTATTTCTACAATTCTTCTTAATTCATCAGCATTACATCTTCCTGACATATAAATCAACCGCAGGTTATAAAATGAATTATTTCCGTTTATACATATGTTCAAATATCTCTTTTTTGATATTCTTGTCCATTCATCTAAGATTATAGTAAATATCCTATTGTTAGAAATATTGCTAAATATTTCTTTTATCACGATATCTTTTACATAATTGTAGTAATTTAATATAATGTTCTTTACATCGGTTTCGTTTTTTGGCAATGCCAGGTTTTTGTTATAAAAACTTTCTCGAATAAACGAAGATCTAGTTATGGTGCGGATTGTTTGCCGTACCATAAAACGTTCAATGCCTATTCAGCTTACACTTTTTTCTTCGGGTACTTTGCTAATTTTAGCTGGAACGTTATTCTTGTTGTTGTTTTCTTCAAGAGAAGTTGCATGACTTTCAATTTATTTTTTTTTGTGAACCAAATTTAGATGTCGGATAATACCTTCGATAACCATTAGTCTTTTAGGGCAAATATTGCACTGCGCTGCATTATGCGAAAAATCTTTATTAGTTGAAATGCTCCTAATTACTTGGCAAAGATTTTTTGTGTTTCAAAGAAATTGATTCCCTTTTAAAATATTTTAGCAATAATATTTTGTGTTGGTATTTAAAATATTTTTTATGACTAAAATTAAAAAATCCTATTCCAAACAAAAACAATTTAAAGAATTTAGTATTTTTAAAATTTCCCGTTTTCCCGGGAAAAATATATTATTTTCCCCGGAATTCCCGGCAAACTTTTCCCGGGATATCCCGGGAATTCCCGAACCCCAAACCCTAATTTTATCCCTGAAAATGGGATTCAATTTCATTTTAAATCGAAAATAATCGTTATCAATTTAGCTCACTTGATCCATTCAATAATTAAATTAGTTTATGCCAAATTTAATTTATTTGTGAATTTAATCGATTTTTAATTACTTAATTTATTTACTTTTCAAATATAATGTTTTATGTGTTCGTTTTAAACAAAAGCTTTTGTATGAAAATTAAAAAAAAAATGGTTTTGCCAGTTAATTTCTTTTTTTAATTAACTGGATTTCTATAGAATTTTTGGAAATAACCAAAATGTGCCAGTGTACCAATCAAACCTTGATTGTGCCAAACATGGTACAATTGTGCCACAAATCCCATCACTGATATGCAACTAAAAACAGCTGTTTTGCATTCTCACGTAAAAACGGAGAAAAAAATTCTGTTTTCAACAGAAATGTCCGGCACGTTACGACTCCTTTACGTCTAGTACTCGGCACTATGTGTTTCTCATTAAGCAGGTTGAATCAGCTGATTCGTCACGTTACATTTTCGTTCAAGTAGTTTGGGCTTAAATTGTAAATGAAAATGCTTAAGGCTGAGTTACCCAACCGTAAACGTATCTGTAACGAATCAGCTGTTTCGATACCACATGAAGAAATGTATACGAATGGTTACTAACACGTAAATGTAAACGAACTTGCCGGATCATTCTGTTGAAATCAGAATTTTCAATCCGGCATCGAAACAGCTGACTGATTTTAGTCGGAAAAAATATGAAATGAATAAAGAAAAATGATTCAAACAACAAATAAGGAATAAAAATTAACAAATAAATGGAAAAATTTAGAATAAAATATAAAACCACATGAAATAGATGCTAAATAGTAATGTCGTTTACGGTAATCTATAAGTGTACTTTTTAGCTACGGCACGGTACAGTTACATCACATATACGTTTACGGTCCCATAATCCGCCCTTTAGTCTATATTTTTTTATGATCGAGTCAAGGAAATATTTAGATAAACTTGTACATATAAGTATAAGATAAATCATAACAAACACATGGATTTGTTACTCTTTGCAAATTATTTTCTGTTTGAGATTTCTTACGAAAAACATAATTTTGGACTTAATATGTCATATTAATCATGCCTGTAAATTGTTTGTTTTTCTTAAACAAATATAAAATATGTAGTATGCCTAAAATTCTGTTTTGAAATTTCTTATATTTTCTATGGACCACAACAATATTGATGTTTGTTGGTTAACATCATAAATAATATTGAAAAAATTTACGCAATATAATTCTGACAGATAATGAAAACTTTTTTTAAAATTTGATTTTTTTTTTTAATATTATTAAAAGATATATGTATGTGTTTGTTTAATATTTATTTTTTAAAAATAAAAATAGTTTTTTCGACCTTTAATTTTGAAATGAAAAACAAGTAAAAAAAATTAAAGTTGAACATGAAAACAACATGATATCCTTACACCTACACTGTGCTCATGGTCATATTTCGGGAGGCAGATCAATTTCCTGAAAGCGGATTTCAATAAAATGTTTAATAAAAAGTGGGTCTGGGTCAAATTTTTTCGGTTAGCAAAAATCAACAACAGGTTATTTAACTCTATTCCGATTTCTCCAATATCAGTTCAGAACTGCGGACGATATGCTGTCTGTTGGATAGTTTTCGGCACAACAGCTTCTGAGAGAGATCTTAAATGGCGATCGTAAATTTTCGGCGTTTTTCGGGAGTTTTGAAATTTAACTTTTAAATATTTTATTAATTTTAATAATAAAATTATCATTAATTTTATATCCAAGAATGAAAAAATCGCGAAATTTGCTGGCAAGAAAACACAAAATTAGAGCGAATCTTAAATTAAAATTTTCACTAGAAAAATAATACATAATCGTGTATATTAAATTTTGCATATACACACTTTTCAGTGGAAAGCAAGAGTTTAGAATTGATTTTAGTTTCACTGTATGTGAGAGACCATACAGGACTATTTTTGTTCACTTTGATTGTCCATATAATTTATTAAGAAGTTCAGTGATAATGCTCATCTTATTGGATATTTGAGATATGAATTGTTTCCTCATTTCTTAAGATCTTCAATATCATTATTGGATTGTTGAATAACTTCCTTACTAAACTCATTGGTTTTTTTTATTTCTATAATTTTTCCATTAAATTTAAAGTATTCGGTAGTTAGTCGAAGTTTGTGCTATTTTTTCTATAAGTGTATGTATATAAAAACATAATTATTTTTTTATTTTCTATTGTTTACTTTTTTTTGCGATTTATTTATGTATGCAAAACACATTTACTTAATAATCATAAAATGTTATGATTGTTTGTATTAAAATAATATTTTGTTTAAAGGTTAAGTTTTTTTCATAAATACTTTAATGTAAAACGTGATATGATTTTAATAAATAAACAATAGCAAAGTAATTTAAAAATATTTACGCGAAATGGAAACAAGAAATCAAGGTTGGTAACCGATACCCTTATATTTAATACCTTTATCCGTTGTAAAACCCTTTCAAATTGATAACCGATACCAACAACGAAACCTTTAATTTTTAAAAATATTCCAAAACCTTTTCCCTTAATATTGTATCGGTATTGAATTGGAAAAAATATAAATTTTTTTAAAGCAAAATATGAAAAAAATTTTAATAATTATCAGTATTTGTCAATAAAAAATCGGCGTAGTGTTATTAATTTTTATTTTGGGTTGGCAACATTGTGTTTTGTTTACGCCAATACATAATTTATTACCCGGTGTCTTCAAATGCAATAAATTATAAGATATGAAATATCAAAACGATTGCAGAGAAACATCAAAATGATATCATATAGTACAGAACACTTAACCATTTTATGACTAAGAAATATTATAGTTTTTTTTTCCGAAAAACCCTAAATTTTATCAACAATTAATTTATTTCTACAAATAATAAATAATTAAACTTTTCCCCGTTCTTGTTTACTAAAAATTATGTTGTTTTTTGATTGCTAAATTAAAAGGAAAACTAAAAATGACATTTCATCGCAGGCATCTCTGCAAGAGCCGCTTGCATGTCAGCGATATCATGATATTGCAATCAAATTGAAAATAAGTGTCTTCACTTGAGATGAAATCATTTTGACAATTGCTTGCTATCATTTTATTGCATGTTAAGACACTAGGTTAACGTAGTACAGTAGAGTTGTAAAAGTATTGAGTATTCCGGTACTGAGTACTCAATACTGACTGTTTTTTTGAGTACTCAATACTAAAACGGTAGTACTCAATACTTTTAAAGATGCAATTTTCCGTAGAAATGTGTATTTTTCGTATAAAAATATAACTCTAAAAATAGTACTCTAAAAATACAGCTCTGAAAATACAACTCTATTTGTGAAGCAAAGAAATTTGTAACGAATTTTTGGGAAAAATTATTTAATTAATTTATTTAAAATGTTTTAAATTAATTAAAATGTAAATAACAATAGTTATTTAACACGTGTATGTGAATTGTGATAAATTTTCCTAATAAATACGAAATCATAACATTTTTATTTTTAAATTAAAAAAACCGTTAAAAGTATTGAGTAGTATCGAGTACTCAATTGAAAAGTATTGAGTAGTATTGAGTACTCAAAAAATACCGAAATTTCACAACTCTATAGTACAGAAATCACAGTATACTGGATAGTAGGATAACATGGTTGCACTGATCACGCACATATATTAGTGACAGCAAACGGTTTGACTTTTGATGTTTAAAAAATACATAGTAAAACAGCAACAACACGATAACAATTTTTCGCCGTTTCCTTCTAACTAATGAAAGATGAAGGGGAACTTAATCTTCTATATATGTTCTGTAACAGAAATTCTATTTTCCACAGGTTCATCCGGACCATAACATTACGTTACAGATAAACAAACGACTTAAACGTTTTTTCAAAAAACAACAACAAATCAGTTGATTGGCTACGGAACGTTACGTACAAACTAAATTTACCGTAGTACACAGTAATCGACACGAAGGAAATACCGCTACCGATAATACCGAAACAAACAAAAAACGGATACCAATACCGTTATTCGTTTCGGTTGCCAATCTAGCAAAAAATATAAAATAATATTTACATTAAATAAATGCTAGATAAATTTAAAGTAGCACACACAGTACACTAATAGAAAAAAGTCTGTAAAAAATTAGTTAAAACTACTAAAATTTAGTTAAAACTGATGTTGCAGATAAACTGCTATATATTAGTAAAACAGGAACAGCAAAAATAAAAATGTTAAATATACAGAATTTTAGTTATATTTGAGTTAAATTTTTATTAATAGAAAATAGAAACTTAAACTGGTAAAATCAGCAAATAAAAAAATTTATTAATAATTAGTATCCTAAAAAATCACAAAAAAATTAAATTTTCGTAGTTTTTTTTTTGATTTTTATTTTAAATGCAAATAAAAATCGAGCCTTTTGAAAACAGCAGTTTAAAATTTTTTTTAGCAAATATTTCTGCAGGATTGACTGCTATTTGTATTCAACTAAATTTAGCTTAAAAATAACAAAAACTTTGTAGATATAACAGTTTGTTTTTGCTATTTTTAGTCTACTAATATAAAGCTAAATTTTCTGCACATTTTACAGCACAATTTGTCATTTTCAATTAACTAAAAATTGACTTAAATATAACTAAAATTGTGTAAATTCAACAGTTTTATTTTTACTGTTCTTATTTTATTAGCATTTAACAAAAAAAACTGCTAATTTCAACAGTTTTTTCCTGCAACGTAATTTTTACTTACTTTTTCTGCTACATTTACACATTTATTTCTATGAGTGTATTACAAGTATAATTTCTTTTAGTGTGGATTATGGTATTTAGCTATTGTGTGTAATTAGTAGCTTTTTTATTATGGCGCTTTGTTTTTAATTGAAATAATAATGAAATAAATATTAATATGTAAATTATACTTAATAAAAAATCAACACAACAACAACGCTATAAAAATGCAATAAAATATGAATAACAAGTTTCTTAATGGATTTCGGATTTGTGTCAATTATTAAATTTAACTGAAAATAAAATATGTAGTAAAAGTTACACCGTCCGACAAAATTCAATTTTCAGGTGCACCTCTGAAAAAGTCTATCTTTTTGGGGGAAAATGACAAAAAGAAATAAAATGCCCGGATCTGCTAGTTATTCTAGATCAATTCATTCAGTTGCATAAAGCGCGAAAAATTAATTTTGTTAATATTTTTGTATGGAAGCATTTCTCCATTTTTGGAAATTAAAAATTATTTTTGCTCAGCCTTTACCTAGTCTTCAAAATATAAAGTTTGGCATCCATAATGTTCATGTTTTGATACCAAAATCTCGAAACTTTATATTTTTGCACAATTATTTTAATTTTTGCATTAAAGAATACAAAATTTGTTTTTTCGGATTTTCTATATTTTCATATATATTTAGTTAGAATATTGTTCAACCTCAAGTGCAAATAAGAAGATAAACAGGGAAAATCTGAAGTAGAATGTTTGTATATGTCTGTTTGATCACTTCTGAAATTATTCATATAGAGACAATCTGACAATAAAAATATAAACAATACAATTTAATGGAAGATCACTGATGAAGCCTGTCCATAAAAAGGCAGAAATTAGATCTAGTCTGATTTGCAAATTTAATGTGTTTATAACTTTTGAGGAAGGTTTATTCTTCTTCTTAACCTCAAACCTACTAAATTAGAATTAATAAAAATACATATTAATGACAATATTAATTGTATTTGGTCTACACGACGCGTTTGAAAAAAGCATCACTTTACTATTTAATATGATATTGTCATATATTTTCATGATAGACAATACAATTGTTTTGTGGGCATCACCCCAGCTCAGTTCAGTTGTCCGAAATAGGAAATTGATGATTGGCAAACCGAAACATTACATATTTTTGTATTTTTTAATGCAAAGATTAAAATACCCAGTGTAGAAACGGTAATGACATATCATTATTTTTTGGACTACTAGTAATGACACCCACTTACCTTCTGTATTATTTTAAAACATATAATAATGAGTTACTGATAATTACTTATTTTTATCATTATTTCAAATAGAAAATACTTTTTTAGATTTTTTTGAAAATTTTTTGAAATCTATTTTTAGACTCAATATTTTTTAAACACTGGTAAGGATATATGTAACCACATATTTTTTGATTTTTTGTATGTTGGCGAGTAAGCTTACTTGTGTGCAGCAGGTCAATTGTGTTTTTATCTATTAAATATTACATGTCGATATAGCTCAGATGGTAGAGCTGTTGACTGGCAATCTGTAGACCCAGGTTCGATTCCCGCACCAGCAAATTTTATTTAAAAAAAAAAAATACAATAAAAAATATTTTTTTTTATATAATTTATTTTTTAGAAAATCTATTTTTAGACTCATTATTTTTGTCAGTACTGGTAAGACATAGGTAACGATATATTTTTTGATTTTTCATATGCTGGTGTGTAACGACAACTCATTATTTTTCGCGACATCGCCATATAAAGGTAATAAGAAATGTAATAACAAAAGTAACTAGTTACCATTACCAAGTATGTAGTTACATAACCACATATCTGGTAATGATTTTCTACACTGGGTAATTGTTGAACAAAGTATACCACGGCTATTCCCATGCAAAATATTTATTTTGATTAGAGATGGCATGATACAAAAAATATGTAAGAGCGAAAAAGAAAACAACAAATCCACTCTACAGAGTGGAATACTCTATCATTGTGAATGTGGCTTTAAGCATAAAAATTTAGAAGACTCACACAAAGTCAGTAAAAATTAACGCTGTCGACAAATATCTTTCTAACGCCCACATTTTCCATATCTTGGTGTGCCGGATCGTTATCGGCGCAACCTTGGTATTTTAAACTGACAGAGTTAAACTTTTAACTGTCAAGTTAATCTTTTAACTGTCAAAAGCTGCATGTGTAAACGATGAGGATCAAAAAGTTGGATTAGCTTCAATCAAGTAGATTAATTTCACTGTCTAAACGAGCTATAATATACAAAAAGGAATACAATTCAGAGCTGGGGGATTTCAATTGCAATTACATGTAAGTGTAGTCCTAGAATAAGAACGGAGAGTTTTCCGTAGAGTTTTTTCAGCACTTTAGAAGAAGTATCAAAAAATAAATGAAAATAAAACAAAGTCCTTAGTCTTCCATTTCATATAAAATGTATGCAAATGTATTAAAATTTTATGATAATCAAAGTAGGTTTCAGATAATAGGTATTTCGAAGCCCTAGCTAACACTGTATAAAAAAAAAAAAACAAAATCCGCTAAAAAAAACAACAGTGAAACGCGTCAGGAGTACTCGCTCCCACCCGAAAATTGTTTAATCAGAAAAACTCGAAATGTAGAGATTGTTTCCGAAATTTTTAAGACTGATTTATAACCTACAATATATTTTGAACTATATTTTCAATGTAGCACCATGGGATAAAAAAAAAATCATGGCTATAAGTTGTTTCATTCAAATGACCATAAATTCAAAACTTAATTAAAAATGTTTAAACAAACTTAAAATAGAGTATAAATTATTTAAACAAATTTTTGATAAAATATGTTTCTTTAAAATTTTATTAACACACGTGCGAACAATTTTGTCTAGACAAAAATTTATCGATGCTAAATAACAATAACAAAATTAAAAGAGTTATTTAAAATAAAATAAAAGACGTGGGTTATTAGTAGAGTTAGGAAGTTCATTCATTTGTAATCATATCTTATGTAAGTATATAAAATGTGTATTAAAAATATAAAAATATGTATATATTATTGAGTTTCCAATCTTTTCAATATTATCCATTCATTGAGGGGTCTAACTCCTCAATTCATAAATGCTTTGTAAAGTTATAGCAGGTTTACAAAACGTCATTTTCATACAAAATTTGTTTAATAAACCTCCTATAATTTTACAAAGCGTTTATGAATTTAGGGGTAAGAATTGAGAATTAATTAATCATTGTCAAAACATTATTAATTATATTTTTCTATTATATTTGTCTTTTTGAAAAAAAAAAAAATATGAAAAAGTTATAAATTTGAAAATCTATTTTTTTTATAAAAGATATTTGTATAAATTCATAAATGCTTTATAAACCCTACGGGGAAAGGGGTCGGTCCCAGATGACACGCAGGATAGGTCCCATAATTAAATTAAAAAATCAATTAAAAATTAGAAAATTACCTCAAAAACTCAGATAATATAAATAAAAATTTTAAAAATTCCCCTAAAGTTAAAAAGAAAAGTTAAATGAAATACCAATTGTTAAAACTAAAACACCCAGGAAAATTTTTTACAATCGGTAGCCAACCACACCCATTCTACAACTGGTTCCACTGCAACCGATTCCATGGAACTGGTTCCGGAACCAGTTCCTCGGATCCTATATGGAAGGTGTGGGTGACGTAGAATCAGTTCCAGAACTAGTTCCAGAACTGATTCTAGAGCAACCGGTTCCACTTTGGAGCCATAGAAGGGGTTGCTTTTGGGACAATTTCAAACAAAAAGAATCGGTGTTAGAATCGACAGTAGAAGGGGTTGTGAATGAAAAGTAGCTATTGTACAACCGATTCTTTGGAACAGAAAATTTTCCTGGGCAGCTTTAACATTAAAACAACGTTAAAAATACAAAACGTTAAAAATTTGCTAAAAAATAAAATTTCTTTGCAAAAAGTTATAGAATGTTAAAATAAGAGTTAAAAGAAGCAAATCGTAAAAAAATAAAGTTAAAAATAAATAAAAGGGTAAAAAAATAAAAAAAATATTTTTAAATTTTGTTTTTTATTTCGTTATCGGTCAAGTTTTTTAAAAGTAACAGTGAAAGTAACGGATCGTAAGATACTTAGAAAATTAATTCATTCTATTTTGTTCATATTTGTACTAATTTAGTAATATGCCTTCGGTTGACCGGTCACGGGATAGGTCCCTGGAGGGCAATTGAGCCCATATTCCCCGTAGGGAAGTTTTAGGAGGCTTATCAGTTATGGGCTTAATTCGGTTTTCACAACTGAATTCGGTTGGGGCAACCAAATAAATTCTGAATCAAAAATCAATGGAATTGATATGAGAGTGTATCAAAATACGCAAACATATGCATTATAAATCGATGCCATTTTGATGCAGACTTTTTTTTAACGGTGCTCTCGAGCTAACGAAAATAAACATGTATATTTATATATGAACTTCCTAGCCCTAGTGATGACCCTAATCACTATTAAATAGTTGGTTTAACAAATGAAAATTGTTAGTTTTGAACAAAAATAAATGTTTATTTAACATGTGCCTCATCTTTTGATCAAATGACACTAGAATCCGATTATAGTGATTATATCGAAAAATACGAAAAACTAGTTGTTTATGTCCGACTGTTTTTGTCTTTAAACCTACAAATACATTAATAAACTTTGACTAATGTTAACTGTCATTAAAAATGACATGCTGTATTTGATACTTATCAGGGGTTTAAGCAAATTGGTCAACAAAAAAAAACTTTTTTATTCTTTATGTTAAGAATGAAAGAATCACAACAACCCTAGTAAAAATGATTTTTATATAATCAGATATGATTTTTATATAATCATTTATGATTTTATACAATTATAACTTGTCGAGTGTTGTGAAACATATATTTTTATATAATTATATCAAAAGATATTTAATTATATAAAATTATATTAACCAGATCCACCATTTTCCGGATCAAATCATGTATGGGTTAATATAATTATATAAAAAATTTATTATCTGATTCGAAAATTGGTGGATCTGGTTAATATAATTTTATATAATTAAATATCTTTTGATATAATCATATAAAAATATATGTTTCACAATACTCGACAAGTTATAATTGTATAAAATCATAAATGCTTGTATAAAAATTATATATGAATATATAAAAATCATTTTTACTAGGGAACCCCAAAACGTCTTTAGTTCACGAGATAAATATATATCTTTCCTTGTATGTATCTACATTCTACAAAATTTTCGAGTGAAATTTATGCCCCCGAAAAATCTTTTTTTTATATATGAAGTATAACAGTATTTTACGTGAAACCCGAACAACATACTTTTGTAAGAAGTTTAAGTTGAATTTGGCTTACAAAAATTTTATTTAATATGAAAGTCCAGGTGAAAAAATCAACAAATAATAGTGACATCTGGAGTCATTTAAATATTTATAATAGCTTCGCATGTCAATTCTACCTACAACAATATCATATTTAACATACAATATTTTTTTTTTTTTCGTTTTGTATACATTTGTTATTTATGTTGTATAACAATTTAACATTAATTTACGCATTGAAATTATGCAAATTAACTAAAAATCTAGTACATATATTTGTTATAAATAAAATTCATTCAGTTTCTTTTTGTCGTTTGAAAAAAAAGTAAACAATTAATATGATTTAAACACGAACCTTCACCCTCAAAAAAGAAATGCCGGTTGAAATAGCGCACTACTTGACTGCTGGTCCAGTACCTTAATACGCACTGCCCCAAATAAAGAAATATTGAAAATAAAAAAATATAACAAATTTTTTAGTTTATTTAAACTAAAACAAAAATGCTTAAATAAAATAACACATATCAAATTAATAAATTTAAAAAAATTAAACAAAATATGATTTTTGTTATAAGACCTATTCCTAAATACGTTCGCCCCAAAATTTTGTCAAATTTAATTATGCACGAAAAAATATTTGCCAATAAATTGGGTAAAATAGCTCTGTCCAAAGTTTTTTATAAATTATACAAGCTTTTACATTTCCCAGTTAACCAAGGGAAAGTTAACCAAGTTTATTAATATTTTAACCAAATTATCGGCAAACGTTGTTTCGTGAGTAATTATTTAGTATTTAGGAATAGGTCTTATAACAAAAATCATATTTTGTTTAATTTTTTTAAATTTATTAACTTGATATGTACTATTTTATTTCAGCCTTCTTATTTTAATATAAATAAACTGTAAAATTTATTTTATTTCTTTATTTTAAATATTTCTTTATTTCAGTATTTCGCCTGCCAATCGGATAGACATTATTGGGGGAAAAATAAGTAGCAATAAACAATAAAAGACATGTCATTATGGTTTTACATGTAATTTTTTTTAAATATATTAACTTAACTTAAAAATTTAGTTATTCACTGACTCTTTTTTTGAAGTGTATGTAGGTATAAATATTACAGAGAATGATATGTTTATTTAGTTTATTTGTTAATAAACTGTAAAAGAAAAACTAAAAAAATTAATGTCGGGCAATCCCACTATATGGAGCCCCACACAGAGAAAAAAATAATGGTTAAATCAATTACACTGAGCTAGTCGTAAATTTAATAAGCTGGGCACCCTACTGATAAAGCTAATTCGAGTACGCTGTATTCAATGGTAATAGCCGTTTCTCAAAGTTAGCGCTCGTATTCGCGATATTCCCGATTAAAAATTTTGTCGTTAAGGCACCAAAAAAAGTATATTTTTATACTTCTGGGATCATTTTTAATTATAAATTTATCAAATTTGATTAAATATGTACAACAGTAAGGAAACTGTAATTCTTTTTCGGAAAATTCTTTTTCCTGACTTTTTTCGCGAAAAATTTTATTTAACAGAGTTGGGTTGATTTAAATTCAAAAATGATCCCAAAATTATAAAAAAATATCGTTTTATGGTACTGGTACTGAAATTTAAATTCGCGAATATGAGCGCTAACTTCGAAAAACGGCTAGCACCATTGAATGTGTTTATCTGGTTTAGGCTTTAGTTTGATTTTAATTTAATATTGTTTCTGATTGATTTAAAACTTCTTTTCCTCCGTGTACACCACAGCACGATTTGAGTTATATATTCCGGGATGCGAGTCAAATTCCGAAAAGGGAATTTGAATTAGCGGTGCAATTAATATAATGAAGTATATATGTGTATAGTAGTAGGTGAATTAAGAAAGTTTGCCTGGGATAAATATTTTTGATAGAAACAACAGCACAGTGCCACATAGTGCGGAGTATAATATTATATAAACTCGGTTAAAAAGTTTAAATCTGGCTTTCTCCGATATCGAAATGGATCGGGGTTATATTCTCTGTGCTGCATATTAGGTCAGATATTGTAGTTTCCGAATTGTTTTGTTGGGTAAATATCGGGTCGACAGTTTGCCAGAAAAATCCAAAATAGCAAAAGTGAATTTGTGGGTTATTTTCGGTTGGTTTTGTGGTCTTAAAGCTTTAGACGTCGAGCTTTTGGCTTTCTAGCTGGATGAGGCGCCAAACAGCCCTATCAGTTAGCTTTTTTATAACAAATTTATGTAGATCCCGGGTCATGAATCTGCTAAAATCGTGTTGGTTTGTTAATGCCGCAGGCTCAACACTTTCCAACTCACAAGTAAGGTATCCCGATGGTTCCTCTCCGATCTTAATGAGATTTGGAAGATTAGAGAAAAAAAAAAATAATGTCAAATAATGTAATGGGTTAAAAAATTAACCAATTTTCATTTTTTTTTTCAATTTATTTCATAGAACTTCAAAGCAAAATTAACAAATTAATTATCAAATAATAGCTTTTTGGGTACGCGTTTATCATATAAAAAATTAAAAAAAAATATGATAATGTAGTGGGAGTCTGAGCTCTTTTCAATATTCGTTATCGTTTGGCTTTGGGGAAACTTTTTCATAGCGCATTTTTCACCAATATTTCAAATAAGTGGCAATCCTGGGTACATGACATTACCCAGCATAAATTACTGCTTGCTTGGAAGCAGTTTTGTCACGGAAAGTTGAGCAGTGAAGCGATTGCATTATTGATTATATCACGCCTGATTTTTGTTCGAGATAGCTCGCGTGAAAGCACTTGTTTCGAGATCCGAAAAGCCATGAATTCACCGCTTTTAATTAGTGCTCCTGTTTTTCTTTTAAAATGTCGATAATTCATGCCTTCTCGGAAGTGCATATTATAAAGCTTTTCAACTATTTAAAATCATGCCTTCTAAAAAGCACAATATTCCTGCATATTTTTCCGTGAAGAAAAAATGCCTCTTATTTTAGTAAAACCTCTTATTTTCATGAAAATAACTTTTTCGGCATTTTAAAAAATTTTGATAAAAGAACCGCAAAAATACTTAAACAATTAAAATGTATTGCTCATTTCATGCCTTTTTGAAAAGCACAGCAAAAAGCGATGTAAAAAATTAATCAACTTAGGCCTTTTATTAGTGCTGTTTACGAAGCTATACATTTTTAGAAGCGGTAAAAGTAGCAGTAAGGAAGCAGTCAACGTTTTTACTGTTTCCACATTTTTGCTGGGTATACTTTAACACCGTTACAAATAAATCTTAATTTCGTAAATTTCAGACATGTTATCCTATAAAAATATATTAGTTTTTGAGCCCATTTTTTAACCCTTAAACGTGAGATTAGGCCGCTAAAAAATACGTGTCCTTTATTTTTCTCTATTATTTACAAATCCAAATTTCATCGGAGAGAACCTATTCGGATACAAAACATGAAACAAAACGTAAACCGATGTTAACCATTTTCAACAGTGTTCGTCCTTGGGACACTAGAAACTTATGTTACAAATTTCATCCAATTATCTTCAGTAGTGTGACTTGAAGTCTGATTAAAAGGGCCGTTCAATTATCATAGATAGACGGACGGACATAGATGTAAAATGTTGTAATAGCTGTGTTTGTGCGGCAAGCTATCAACGTTAGCTTAAGTCATTCTCATATAAATTTGACATTAGCCAACGTTTAATGTTAACTCTCAACGTTACTAATGTCAAATTTGTATAGGAATGACATGAGTCAACTTTGATAGCTTACCGCACAAGTTCGGAGACATAGCCAAAAATGTGCCCAAACTATGCTGTATATGAGTCAGAAATGTCTTGATACTATGCGCAGGACCTATGAAGAGTTTGAGGACAGTCCCCAAACTAACCAAATGTCTCCATACTAAACACTTGATCGAAAAAATGTCCCCGTACCATGCGCTATGCATACATAATATTAAGGGTTTTCACAAGGGATGTACTATTTGTTGTATCGTTGTATCATCCTAACAAAAACCAGAGTTGGTAAAAATTAAATTGAAAAAAATACAACATTTGAGAATAGCACGATACAACATTTTTACGTATGTTTAGTGTCCTATGTTTGAGTGTGCTAACAGATAGAAAACTGAATAGAAAATCGAAAATCAAAAATAAAAAATTTAACAACTCTATTTTTTTGTTAGGACGATAAAACGATACAACAGATAGCACACCCCTTATGAATAACCTATATATATATGATAATGTCATATTAGATTTTATTTGTTAACATATTAAAATTTGGACTTGAGGTAGAACAATATTCTAACTAAATATATGATAAGGTGGGCATTATTTTTTTTAGTTACAAACGTCAGCACAAACTCAATACACCCTGTTCCACACAGTGGTGTGGGGTATAAAAATCTAAATTTAACAAAAAACATGGGCGTTACTAAAACTAACTTTAGCGACATGTGTATAAAAAATTATGAATATTATGAATTTTTAATGAAGTTACATATTAACGCGGTGTTCCATACTGCAAGTTTTGAAGTTAACTATTAGTTTAACCCAAAAATTTGTTGTGGTTTTGTATTTAATTTTTTTCATTCTCTTTTGTTTAATAGTTAAGTTAAAGTAAACTCTTCAGTATGAGACCTACCAAAAGTTTTATTGTTTTCAAGTGAAAAGACTGTTGTACTCCATATAAAAAAAATTATTTCACATGATAATGAGTTTCACGTGAAAATTGTGTAGATTTTATTTTCAAGCAAATTGGATCTTTTAATTTTTCAGATCAAAAAATTACATTTGATTTTGTCCTTTTCATAAAATAAAAAAGTTGTTTATTACCGCAATTTAAATAAGAATTTAAATTATTCGAGAAAGTCTTGTGTAAAATCCCGAGATTCCACATACAAATGAAATCACACAAATGTTTGAGATTTATAAAAAATCTCATGAAAATCCTGTAAGTGTGGAGACTTTTAAGCTGGCCATACACTTGCAATATTATTGTACAACTTCTCGCTTTTGTTCTTTATTACCATGTGTGGTAGTAGATTAAACAACTAAAACGGGAAGTTGTACAATAATATTGCAAGTGTATGACCAGCTTTAGAAAATACAATACTGCGTTTCGCTTAATTTTTAGACTTTTTTAATGAAAAAGTGCAACACTGTTTAACAGCTGTTACATACGTAACGAAATGTGGCGAATCAGTTGATTCAATATAATGCGGGATTCACACCTGTTAAAACCCTCAAATCGTGTTTAAGCGTTAACACTGTTTAAGTGAGATGTTTTACAGTACATTATTTTGCCCTTAAACACTTAAAATTATAATTTTTAAAATCTAAACACCTTGTTAACCGCGATAGGCTTAAGTTTATTGTTATCAATTAGTGTAAATGACAAGTTCGAAACATAAGAAAACATAAACAAAAAATGATGAAAAGTAAAAGTTGAATAAAATTAATTAAATTTAAGCAAAACCCATTTAAAAGGTACTTTTTTCTTAATGAAGTGATAGAAAATCAAAAACTAACTAAATTTTGCTTCCGGTGAAAGAAAAAAGTTGAAACAGCCATGAAATTGTCCCATAAACAGACATTAAAAATATTGTTTCCGACTTGGGCGGACAATATAATTTGACTTTTTATAGTAATAACAACATTAATTACTCGTATTCTTGTAGCCGGCCAACGAAAAAATAACTTTTTGTTAAATTTTTGGTTTTTTGTTTACAATTGTTTACAGGGACAGCTGATCGGGACGTTTAACTTAAACACTTCAATTTCATGTGTGAATTGATTTGTTTAATTTTTACATTAACGTGTTTTAAGAATAATACTGTGAACAGTACATTTCGTTTCATAATGAGTAATAAGCTGATCATAATGTAAAAGTTAAACATATCTATTTACATATGAAATTTAAGTGTTTAAGTTAAAAGCCTCGAACAGCTGTCCCTTAACAATTGTAAAAAACAAAAAATTTCGGCATTTTTTGCAACCTTATTGTTTCTATAAAAAGTGAAATTACTTTGTTCGCTTTAGTTGGAAATAAGATTTTTAAATTTGTAGTTAAGAGACGACTTAATAGCTGTTTCTACATTTTTCGTTCACCGGAAGCAAAATTTTTTTTAAAATTTTTTTGGTTCGTCATTCATCGTATTAAGAAACAAGCACATTTTAACTGGTTTTTATTAAATTTAGTTTATTTTATTCAATTTTAACTTTTTTATTTTTTTTGTGGGTTTCTTCTTCAAACTTGTTATTCAACACCAATTGATATCATTAGACTTAAATTTATCACATCTAAAGCCACATCCACACGGGATAGAAAACTTGCTAGACTTTATGAAAATGCAGTTCTGTATAAGTCTACGAAATGTAATCTCTCGGCCATTGACAATTGCTGTCATACATAATTTCTTTAATTAATTAATATTTGGAGAAAGAATTAGGCTTGTATTCACAAATGATTAATAAATTTAAAATAGGTTTATTAAATAACTTTTGTATGGAAAATTTGTTTATTAAACCTATTTTAAATTTAATAAGCATTTGTGAATACAAGCAATATACAACAATTTTTATAAAAACAAATACTTGAAAACTAGAGATGATACTTTTACGCCAAAAATTAGTGCCAACTATTTTAAAGATGACAACTCTACGAGATTTATATCCCGTGTAGATGTGGCTTAACCTTGTCTAAGAGCAGAAAAATGTACCTTAAAACAAGTCACTTAAATAGTGTTTACCACTTAAACAGGTAAAATCGAGTTAAACACATATGTGTGAATCCCATATAAAAAAGAGATATACTGTCATTTATAGTCTTTTAATTCATTAGATTTTCCATAAAGTGGGCCATACATTTACAATAATATGGTACAACTTTCCAAGTGGTGCAAGAATATTGACCGCGTATGTATTAAATTGAAGGTTGAGCAATATTATGTAGTGAATCAAAACACTTTTGATTTTTATTGGACAACTTGAAATATAGCATAATCTATTGGCAACACTGTAATTTTAATTTTGCGCTGTTTATGTTTGTGTGCATTTTGAGGTTATGTTGAATTCATATATTGCATAAAATATTGTGGCGATCTTTTGTTACATACATACATATATGTTGCAATTTTTGTATGATGTGTGGCAAAACGAGAAAAATACTGTGCCATTATATTGGACATAATATTGCTTAAGGATTTGCATTTCGCGGAGTTTTTATACTGTTCTAACCAATTCGTTAATGTTTTTGATACGATATTATGGAGACTAATAACAATTTCCATTCACCTCAATTTTGTCACAATTTTGTTATTGTTATAAAGTTTAGAATAAGGGTGTAAGATTTACTTATTGTAATATATTGAGGTCCGTAAAACAATTAAACAAAAATAATAACGGATTTTTTAAATATTATGATTTTTGTAGGTTCAGAAAATATTCAAATCCCATTTATAAAAAAAAACGGCACGCTAAATTTCTTGTAAGTATTAGAATAAGGGTAGAAGACTAAACTAATTTTTCTGGGGAAAAACCCTTCATTTAACTTGGACTCAATCAAGTCGTCTTTGATTTTAGCTGACTATTTTAATAAATCCAAACAAATTCATTAAATTTTAAGAAATCGTTTCAAATTTAAATTACATTAAAATATGATGCTTACCTGTAATCAGGTTTGTAAGACAAAAATGAAAACAATTCAATTCAATTAATATGGAAAATATGGAAATCAACAAACTGTCACAGCACGGTAAAACACTGTCTACATTGTCTGTATTTATCTGGTTTGGGCTTATCATGTTCCTGTTCGAAAATATTTATCAATTGTTTAGATTGAAATTGTTGATAAATTGTTTTAGTTTAGTGGGTTAAATTATATTTACATATATGTAAGTATTTTATTTATTAAGGTATAATAGGTAAACAATTATTGGATTTGTCTATAAAATGACATCTAGTCTAGACATGATAAACTAAAAACTTAACTATTGGACTGATTAGAATTTATTATAACAACAAAAAAAAAAAAAAACTAAAGAATAATGCATTTATTTTTCAATTAGACAAAAACGTAAACAAATCAATAAAAGTAAATCTATAGTGTTAATATACAGCACAGTCGAGATCAAAAATATATGTTTAAATAATATATATTCAGTTGATATATTTTACTTTTGAAGACAAAAATGATTTGTTATAACATTTTTGTTCACCACAGTAACTTCACACGAGCTTTATCCACCACACTCTTCATATGTTATAAACAATGACAGCAACAATTTTCTTCTCCATTATACTAATTGTAAGTAGGCTTTGAAATACATGAATTTTTTATTTGCGCAAACTGACGGACAGTCTGTTTGACTGACTGGTTCGTATCTCTATTTATTGTTTTTGAACCCCCCTGAGGATACAGACATGCTTCTAAATGGTTAAATAAATAAACAATTTGTTTAACAATAATTCGAGGCATTTTTTTAATTCATATAATTGACACTTTTAATACTTGAAAATAAGTGTGTAAGTGTTCATGAACCATGTTTGTTTTAATGCAATAATTAAAAGTATTATAATTTTAACAACAATTCGAACACTTAACAAATAATAATTTCCAAAACTTGTTTAAATACAATACAAACTTGTAAATTAAAAAACACTCCTTTAAAATAACAAGGGTGGGTTTATAACTTAGAAAAACTATAAATTGTATTAATATTTGCTGTAAATAAAGCAACTTCTATAAGTTTCTACAAAGTGAAATTTGTTAAATCACAAAAAAAAAAATAAATTCGAGTTTGCTCAATTCACATATTTTACTTTTTCCAAATGATCTCAAAATTAATTTTCCAACCTTCGACAAATATTTCTGTCGTAATTGTTGAAAAATAAGATTTATCATTTTTACATAAAATACAATGTTATTTATATTGCATTTACATTTGTGTGCAAATTCCGAGATTTTGACTAAAATTCAGTGAATGAAAATCTCACATAAAATCCCGAGATTCCCCACATAAATACAATGCCGTAAATTCGCGATATTTGCAAGAAATAATGATTGTTATTTTGTTAGGTGCAAGATCAATTATCACAAATTCTAAATAGAGTTTACAATTATTTTAACAACGAACACAGAAGAAAAATGATAATTGATCTTAAACCGAACAAAATAACACTCGTTGTAGCAATCTTCAGAACAACTAAAAATCTAACATCAAATTTGTAAGAAATCTTATGAAAAACTCACAATTGTGGAAACTTTTACAGCGTACAATACTGTATTTTGCTTATTTTGTAGATTTTTTGAATGAAAAAGTGGCAACGCTTGTCAACAGCTAGAGCTTGAAAAACAATTGTTTTTGTTTTAATCAGTTCGCATAAAAATGTATTCATTTTATGAATAACCGAATGAATAACGATTTGATATTGAATAATTTCTGTGAAAGTTACCCGCCCTAAATCTAAAAAAGTTGATATTTTAGCTGTATTTTCGCTCATGCCTATCAACGTTTACAGCTTAAAATATATAAAAAAAATTTTAAATAGCTAATGTTCATAATAATTGCGGCTTAATCGTACGACAGCGAAAGTTTTTAGGAAGGACGCGTTTGAAAAAGTCCGTCTCCGATATATACAAATTGCCTGCACTTGTACGTAAAAACCATACGTCAGTGTGGCAACATTTGTGAAAAAGGTGATAAAGAGGAGATAAGAAGATAAACAAAAATCTAAAGTAGAATGTTTGTATGTCTGTTTGATCACTTCTGAGAGTAAATTATCATATAGGGACAACCTGACAATAAAATATAATCAATAATACAATTTAATGGAAAATCACTGATGAAGCATGTCCATAAAGAAAGGCAGAAACTAGATCTAGTCAGATTTGCAAATTAATAATGTGTCTATAACTTTGAAAAAAAAATTTTATTCTTCTTCTTAACCTCAAACCTACTTAATTAAAATTATTAAAAATGCATATTAATTACAGTATTAATTGCATTTGGTATATATGACACGTTTGAAAAACAACACTTTCCGCGAAGAAGTTATGTTAGATGTGAAAATGTATAACCGTTGAGTTTTCAACACGTTCTTGAGTACTTTGAGTTTTTTTCTGAGTAAAGTCGAAAACACAACTTTTGTATACCTAAAGGCACATTTACACGGGATAGAAATCTCGTAGATTTTGCGCTAAATTTGCCATCTCTAATAAAGTTAGCACTAATTTTTATCGTAAGAGTAACATCTTTAGTTGTCAAGTATTTGTTTTTATTAAAATTGTTGTATTTTAAAGAATATTTTTTTCTCCAAATACCAAAAGGTGCATTTTATAAACTGAAATGTTCAATAAAGTTACAAGACATCTTAAAAATTGTTACTAATTAAAGAAATTGTGAATGACAGCAATTGGCAAAAGCCTAGAGATTATATTTCGTAGACTTACACAGAGCTGCATTTTCAAAAAGTCTAGCGAGTTTTCTATCCCGTGTAGATGTGCCTTAAGAAAGAAGGAAATATAAACTAACGCCACACAATAAAAATATCACCAAATTTTAAGTGACAAAAATAATTGTTATAATTTAATTTCCATTTCAAGAACATTTTTAATTGAAGCAATTAAATATTTTGTTGATAAGACAAGTTTCCAGGTTTTTTGTTTCGTTAAACTTGTTTGTTAAAAATCAACAAACGTGTTTGTTGAAACTTAGGTCCTTTGCTGACTCGGTCATCATCGTTAATTCGAGTCAGTAAAGTAGTTGGTTCAAATCGTTCTTTTTTGTTTTGTGATTAAAAATAAAAAAATTGATTTTGGTAAAATTTGTGTTCTTTATATGAACTTTGACTGGTTTTTCTTAATTTCTAACAAAAATATTATTATTTTTCAAAAAACCATTTCAATTTCAAACAGTTTATTGGAAACTAGAGATGAGCGATATTTTCATACCGGTGATTTAATCACAGTTATTGATAAATCACTGGTAACGGCAGTGATCAAATATTTCAAGTCGCAGTTACTCGGAATGCCGTTCTTTTAATATTTGTGTACTATTCTTTCTTGCAAACTTCATTGTGCACAGTAATACATGTTTTTTTTTTCAATAACAGTGACTTGCTTTCACACTCTTCTGAATAAAATGTCTCCTTCTATCATGTCTTTGTTACCGGTCGCAACTATTCTTCTTTTAAGGCCCAGTTTTTAGTAAGTGGATTATTTTTAAACTTAGTTTAACGCAGTTTGTAACTGGAATACTGCTTTTAAAATGTGGTTTATTTTTTTTATTTCAATAAAGAAATAAATTATACTCAAGAAAAATTTTTTCCGGCAAATTTTTGTTAATAAACTTTGAAATGGCTGACAAAATTCGTTTTCGGTTTAACTAAGCCAAGTTTAACCGACATCTTAAAAACTCGCCATAAATATTATTTCGTTTATTTATCAGAAAATCGCAGTCTTTTCCATAGAAAAACCGTGATCACGACCACAGTTTAAAAGAACAGCGATTTGCAAATCACATTCACTGAGAACAATGTTACTGAAAAATCGCCGGATCGCCCATATCTATTAGAGATGAGCGATCCGGTGATTTTTGAATAACGCTGCTACCAGTGATCGTGATTTTCAAATCACCGTTCTTTTAAACAGTGACCGTGATCACGGGTTTGTAATAGAGATGGGCGATCCGGCGATTTTTCAGTAACATTGTTCTCAGTGAATGTGATTTGCAAATCGTTGTTCTTTTAAACTGTGATCGTGATCACGGTTTTTCTATGGAAAAGACTGCGATTTTCTGATAAATAAACGAAATAATATTTATGGCGAGTTTTTAAGATGTCAGCTAAACTTGGCTTAGTTAAACCGAAAACGAATTTTGTCAGCCATTTCAAAGTTTATTAACAAAAATTTGCGGGAAAATCTTTTTCCCGAGTATAATTTATTTCTTTATTGAAATAAAACAAAATAAACCCATTTTAAAAGCAGTATTCCAGTTACAAACTGCGTTACACTAAGTTTAAAGATAATCCACTTCCTAAAAACTGGGCCTTAAAAGAAGAATAGTTGCGACCGGTAACAAAGACATGATAGAAGGAGACATTTTATTCAGAAGAGTGCGAAAGCAATTCACTGTTACATATTGAAAAAAAACATGTATTACTGTGCACAATGAAGTTTGCAAGAAAGAATAGTACAAAAATATTAAAAGAACGACATTCCGAGTAACTGCGACTTGAAATATTTGATCACTGCCGTTACCAGTGATTTATCAATAACTGTGATGAAATCACCGGTATGAAAATATCGCTCATCTCTAGTTGCGACCGGTAACAAAGACATGATAGAAGGAGACATTTTATTCAGAAGAGTGTGAAAGTAATTCACTGTTATTGAAAAAAAAAACATGTATTACTGTGCACAATGAAGTTTGCAAGAAAGAATAGTACAAAAATATTAAAAGAGCGACATTCCGAGTAACTGCGACTTGAAATATTTGATCACTGCCGTTACCAGTGATTTATCAATAACTGTGATTAAATCACCGGTATGAAAATATCGCTCATCTCTAATATCTATTACAAACTAGAGTTGTGAAATTTCGATACTTTTTGAGTACTCAATACTACTCAATACTTTTCAATTGAGTACTCGATACTACTCAATACTTTTAACCAGGGACGTAACAGTTATAACTTTTATTCAAAAAAGTGATTGTTTTACAATTATTTCCTGTTTGAGTATTTTTAATTTTCTGTTTATTTGCTCTGTTTGATTTATATTTTTAATTCAAACAAAAACAATCCAAACACGATTTTTATTTTTTCAAAAATAATAAAAGTTATTTTGTGATTTTTTTTCTTTATCAAAAAATAACAATTAAGAATATAAATCAAAAGCCATGGAACCAATGACTTCACCAATTATAATATCCTGATGATGTCAACTAGTGTTAATAAAAGATTGAACAGTGATTTAAAGTGAGTAAATATGTATATTCCAGCAACTTCCGGCATTCAATTTAGGTCAATTTTTAATTTTTATTTTATTATCAAATAAAAAAGTTAGTGCTTAATTTTTTCAAAAAAATCATTCTGTAACTTTTATAAAAAGTTTTAAAATAAAAATCAAAAAACAACAGAAATTTATAGAGTAAAATATAAAAATTAAAAAATTAAAATCTTTGCCAAACTTTGTGATTTTTTTGTGCAATATGATTTATAAAATATAGTGCATTATTGAATTATTATAATTAAATAAATTTGGGTGGTGACTTTTTTAGAAATATAACAGTTATTTTGGGTCTCTGCTTTTAACGGTTTCTCTGAATTTAAAAATAAAAATTTTATGAATTCGTATTTATTAGAAAAAATAATAACAATTCACATACAGGTGTTAAATAACTATTGTTACTTACATTTTAGTTAATTTAAAATAAATTAAATAAAGAATTTTTCTAAAAAAATCGTTACAAATTTCTTTGCTTCACAAATAGAGTTGTATTTTCAGAGTTGTATTTTTAGAGTACTATTTTTAGAGTTGTATTTTCATACGAAAAATTCACATTTATACGGAAAATTGCATCTTTAAAAGTATTGAGTAGTACTCAAAAAAACAGTTAGTATTGAGTACTCAGTACCGGAATACTCAATACTTTTACAACTCTATTACAAACCCGTGATCACGGTCACTGTTTAAAAGAACGGTGATTTGAAAATCACGATCACTGGTAGCAGCGTTATTCAAAACTCACCGGATCGCTCATCTCTATTGGAAACAGATACAAAGAATTCAATTGAATTAGTTCGTTCATAAAAATTATTGTCTTGAAATATGTCACGTGTCAAAATACATCGGTTTGTCAAATTCGAGAGGTTTATTAGTTTACAACGGAGAATAAAAGACAAGTGCACAAAATAATTATGGAAACTATTCAAAGTAATCGATTGTGGACTTGTACAAAAATTGCAACAT
Organism: Leucophora obtusa; assembly: GCA_949987735.1. Taxonomy (NCBI): domain Eukaryota; kingdom Metazoa; phylum Arthropoda; class Insecta; order Diptera; family Anthomyiidae; genus Leucophora; species Leucophora obtusa. Next base: position 42,013,919 of record OX465299.1, on the reverse strand, counting down.
AAGTACGCGTGACCAGGCAATGTGTTTTCAGAGTGGTCACAAATTTCAACAAGTACCTAGAAATTGAACAAAAGCCAGGAAGGGGTAAATCAAAAGGAACCAGAAAAAAATCACAGCTAAAAAGGTGGAGATGCTATTGTGGGCGATTCCAAACATTTCTTGCGTGTTTCACATTGCCATAGTTTTATTACAAAGATATATGGATAGACACACAATTATTGCTAATTAAGAAAAAGCTGAAACATTTTCTTAAAAGATTTACCAATGTCATAACTAGGGCAAGGAATTTAATGCAATTAAAAAACGTAAATAAGCGCCTACAAATTGCTGCTAAACAAGAAAAATATGAATTAAAAACATACAAAATATTAACTAAAAACACTCATATGTATAATTTATTTATTTGCCAAATAGAAGTTGAATTCAGCACTTTTTCTAAGGTCAACAAATTTTATAAAGGTAGCCATATATTACGCAATATCATTGCAAATATTATTGCCAATATTATCGTCCTTTTGTTTTACACCGTACAATTAGATGTGCAATACTCTTACACAATATATGGCACAACTCTTTTCTTCCTTACAAAAATGGCACAACATGATCTACGCATTACAAAATATTTTTCACTTTTCATACTTATACAAAAAGAATAAAAACCGTTTTAATTTTTTCCAATATATTGTACAACATTTCAATGTGACATACACACTGTCAATTATTTCCACAATACCAAAAGTTGCACATAAATATTGCGTAGTGTATTGTCAGCTTAAAAAAGCTTATTTTTCATCTTTTTGAAATCAAAATATGAAAATCTATCCATATTTCGCATTAATGGAATTCAATGTGCTAAAATCCCATGTCCCTATCCTGATTTCATTCTTCCCTAGGAAATCGTCAGGGGACGATGTTTTTAGTATTTCTTAATAGAGAAAAAACAAAAATTTACCACAATCTGCTTTGTCATCTTTTCACTTTATTAACTAATTGAAAAAATCTTACTTAATATATAAAATATGCCCAAAATATGCATTAAAAAGGCACACGCATTTTTGACAAAATATGCAAAAATATGCAATTAAAAATCTATGCCATTTTGTTCTAAATTTGATGATTCGGATAAATGTTTAGTCAATAGTAGTTTTGGACTTTCGAGAAAAAACATACATGTGCATGAAATTCCTTGCCCTAGTCATAACTATTCGATAATTTTTTTGTTGGTTTTGCCAAAATTACAAGCTGACAATTTAAATTCCATTTTGTTTTTTAAATCAAAACGGTTCTTTTGTGTTTCTTTTTAAATAAACATACATTTTTAACCAAATATGTTAAAAACAACTTATTTAATATGGAAGAACTTTGTATTAAAAAATAGAAAAACTTTGTTGTGTTCATGTTTATTCAAATATGGTATTATGGCACACGTACGTGTTTTCAATACACTACACCATAAAGAAAATTATATGTACTTAACTATTTGTTAATTCGTTAAAACAAATAAAATTGTTTACACTCGCAATATTTGTCACTTCAAATCTACTGAGAGAAAACTGCTAGATATAGAGCCAAAAGCAACCTTAAATAGCTTAAATCATTCACAATAGAGCTATTTAGTGGTGTTTTTTGCTCTATATCTAGCAGTTTTCTCTCTCGTGTAGATGTGCCTTTAAAACAACTGATGCGGGACTATATACCTTTCGTGTCATTTATTTACCGACAAAATCGGTAAAATAAATGCCGAAGAAGAATTTTAAGTGAATAGTTAAACTAATATATAAATTCTTTGATTTTTGAATGGCTGGTAGAAAAAGTTAAAAAAATTAATTTCTTTGTTATTTTATGCAATTGAAAACAACTTGACTGATTTACTTCCTAAATAACCATTGAACAATTAATTGAAATATATTGTGAGTATAGTACATGCACTGTCTGTTTTGTAAATGAAAAATTAAAAAAAAGGAACAATTTTCACGTGAAATGCATTATCGTGAAAAACACAGCCCGAGTAAAAAAGTTTTGATATAACCATATATTATTTTATGTAATTGCATATAGTAACTTATAGTTACATATGGCCACATATGCTTTTAAATTCAAGAAGATATACTTTTATATAGTCATATGTTAGATATTTTTTCCTCAAAGGTTTTAATATGGAGACATATGTGATTTTATATTATTACATACAGGCCTACATATAATTGCATGTGCTATATATAAGTACATAAAGTAACATATTGCAGATATAATTACATATACGTTTATATATAATTTAATATGACACTATACATAATAATATAAAACTATATGTGGAGCCATATAAGAAATATTTCATAATTTGTGTTAGATATGATTATATATATTTTAGATATGATTATAACTTAATATGGTTCCATATCTACAATATTTCATAGTTTCTTTAATATATAACAATACAACGTTCTTTATAAAATCATCTATAATTATATATTGTCCCACATAAGCAATTATTTCAAAGTGATTTTGTATAAAAATATATAAGGTCCATATAAAACCGTATTATATTATATGTGGTTCTATGTTAATGATTTTGAACTATTTTTAGATTTAGTAATTACTAGGGATTGACGCGTTACTAGAAATGTTCGTGAGTCACGTTATTCACACATGATCGTGAGTAATAATTACTATACTCAAGTGCGTGAGTCTGAGAATATATAATTCCTACTTGATTCGTGCGTGAGCGTGAATAAGAATATATAACCCGTGCATGAGTCGTGTGTGAGTTTATTTTTTGCATCATATATTTTTAGTAATTTTTACTATTTTGTAATATTTTACTATTTTTTTTTACTATTTTTCTTATATCTTGGTTGTATAACAAAATCCTATTAACTTTAAAATCTCAGTCTTGTTAACTTTATTTTAAAATTACTAAAAATAAAAAAATTTTGTTCATGTTTAATGCACTGTCATTGTAAATCTGGATAAAAGTAATGGAAGATTTATCGAAATTATAGGATCTCCAGCAGACCTTTGGGTTAATCATTATATTTGTAAATTACACATGCAATTACACAATTACATGTAATTGTAATTGAAAAAAATTCAATTACAATTACATATTATTTGTAATTGTAATTAAAAAAAACAATTACAAGTAATTTGTAATTGAAAATTTTCAATTATACATTATATATAATTGTAATTGAAAAAATGTCAATTACAATTACATTTTTTCGGAAAAGAAATAATGACAAAAAGCTCAAAAATTTTAACAAAAAACACTTTAATTCTAAACGTAATTGAAATTTGTAATTGAAATCACCTTCAATTACAATTACTTGTAATTGAAAATTTTCAATTACAGTTACATGAAATGTAATTGAGTTTTTTTTAATTTCAATTACATTTATTTGCAATTGTAATTAAATCCCCTAGGTATGATCTCCAGATATTGCATATCTTTTTTATTTAAAAAAATAATTTTTGTATATTGTTAGATGTGGTCATATATAATATGATCTAAAGTATAAGGTCAATTTTTAGATATAATTGTATCAAACTATGTCCACTTTTATAACATTTTATATAATTTTATACAAAAAGATATAATTTGATGTAATTGGATGAGGACAAAATTCGGATACAATTGTATCGAATTGCATAAAATTGTATCAAATTGTACCAAATTGTATACAATTGTACACAATTCGATACAATAAGATACAATAAGATGTTCTCATTTTTCGGATATAATTATATCTAATTACATAAAAGATTATATATAATTAAATATAACTTCATATGGCTACATATCATTTTTTTTTACATGGGAGTACAACAAAATAAGAAAAGTTTTATGCATCGAGATTGCGACACATTGGGACGCAGATCACGAATATGGCCCTAAAATTTAAATTTAGCTTTAGTTTAAGAAATATCTGCTAAAACTTTTTGTAGGAAAATTAAGTTTCCTAATAAATTTTTTTCAAAAATGAAAGTAGGAATTTTTTGAAAAATTTTAATAATATGAAATATGCTTTTAATCTGATATTAATATTAACGCAGCTGTCAAAACGTGCAATAATTTTGTATTTAAGTTGAAATTTCTCTTTTTTCACGATCTCGCTAATAAATAACCTACGGCGAAAGGAATATCGAATTTATGAATGAATTAGGGCCTGTTTATTACCAAAATACCCCTACGGGGAATGAGGAGTCAATTGCCCTCCAAGGACCTATCCCGTGACCGGTCAACCGAAGGCATATTACTAAATTAGTACAAATATGAACAAAAGGAAATGAATTAATTTTCTAAGTATTTTCTGATCCGTTATTTTCACTGTTGCTTTTAAAAAAACTTGATCGATACCGAAATAAAAAACAAAATTCGCGGCATATTTTTAAAAATATTTTTTATTTATTTTACTCTTTTATTTATTTTTAAATTTACTTTTTCACGATTTGCTTATTTTAGCTCTTATTTTAAATTTCTATAATGTTTTGCTAAGAAATTTTAAGTTTTGTATTTTCAACGTTTTTTTTAATGTTAAAGCTGTTTTAGTTTTAACAATTGGTTTTTCATTTAACTTTTTTTTTTAACTTAAGGGGAATTTTTTAAATTTTTATTTATATTATCAGAGTTTTTGAGGTAAATTTCTAATTCTTAATTGATTTTTCAATTTAATTATGGCCAACGGAAAAAACAAGTCAACTGCCATTAAGGGACCTATCCCGTGACTGGTCAATCGGGGGCATACTGAAGGCACTTCCACTATATGTGTGTGTGTTAATGTTGTTTTCTTTTCTATTTTTTTATTTTCCATGTTTTTTATTTGCTGTGTGTGTGTTTGTTTGTTTTTTCTTTCTCTTTTTTATTTGAACAGAAACGAAAAATATATAACTTAACCATCAGCAACATTAGCTCAGACGGTAGAGCGTTTGCCTTACAAGCAAAAGGTTGTGTTATCGAGCCCTACTTCGACGCCAAGTAGATTATTTTTAATTCTTAATTTTTTATTAGTTTATTTGAAAAGCTTTTTTTAGACACACCACCTTACTGCCACAATGTGTCCAAACTGTGGCAATTGGTCATTTCCAATGACAACGCCATGTTAAAGTGATATGTCTCTTTCAAACAAAAAGACCGATCAACGACAGGTCTCCGCCCCCTTGGGACCTATCCTGCGTGTCATCTTTGACCGGTCCCTTTCCCCGTAGGGACTCTAAACGATAGCAATTGACAATTATTTTCCTCAAAAATATATGGGAAACAAAAACAAATTTTCGTTACTTTGCTTTCGTTCAGAAAATTTTCGTAATACATAAACCGGGGCTTAATTTTATTCATACCTTTAGTAAATCACATTTTCTTTTCTAATTAAAAAAAAAAAAAAATGAATAAAAATTAAAAATTTTGGGGTGACAAATATTAATTTATATAACTCGGGTGAAATCATTCATACATATAAACCACAAATTTTCTAATCAGTACCGTTGGTACCCTCAAAGAAATAAATCTGTAAAAATAGTAGGAAAAAGCTACTAAAAATTTGTTGAAAATTACTTTGGAGGATAAACTGCTGAAATTAGCGGAGTTTTTGCTAAATACTAGTAAAATAAGAACAGTAAAAATTAAACTGTTAAATTTGCAGAAATTTAGTTTAGTGGACTAAAAATAGCAAAAATAAACTGTTATATCTACGGAATTATTATTATTTTTAAGTTAAATTTAGTTGAATGGAAATAGCAGTATATCCTGCTAAAATCAGAAGAAACATTTACTAAAAAATTTGTATAGTGCTGTTTTCAAAAGGCTCGCTTTTTATTTTTAGTTTTTAGTATATTTAATCGTTTTATTTTTGCTGTGCCTATCTCACTAAAATATAGCAAAATTAATCTGCTAATTTCAGCAGTTATTTCTGCAACAAAAAATTTGTGGAGAAATTATACTTTAGTTAATTTATTTGCTGAAATTTTAAGTCTAGAAAGTGTGTTTTTGTGATTCTTTTGAACATTATTCAGGAAACTTCGTAAAATATAAAAATGTCCAGACTTCCACATTAGTAGACAATTCTAAATAATAAAAAAGGAAATAAACTATGGCTTTTGTGTTATAAAAACCTTTTTCTTAAAAAAGCCAAAGGGAACACAAAAAAAAAATATATGTCATTGTATTTCACATAATCACTATTTATAAACATTTTGTTTATACATTCACATTTTATGTTTAGCTTTATTAAATTTAAATATTTTTTTTATTTTGGTTATAATTTAAATAATATTTTATCTTATTGTGTTATATTTTTATGTATTCTTTGGGTGTCCTTTTGTTTTATGTATGAAATACAGTTGCAAAAATTTTTCACGGTTGTATTTTTATATAATTTAGAAGAGTTGTGTTTTTAGTACCATTTTCTTTGTCCGCGCAACGTCTACGACATCTGCATCTTGTCTCTCTGGTTATTGTCCGCACTATAAATGTGTTTATCAGCACAATTTTGGTAGCAAAATAAATTAGTAACACATTAGTTCAAAATTTGTTTTGCTGAGTACACATTTTCAGCAAAAAAGCTGCTGAAAACTATTATACTTGATATGCAGCACATTTTACTAATTTTTCTACTAACTTATTTTTTTGAGTGTATAAAAAAGACTGCAGTTGCCTTGACTAATGCTATTTGGTGATTCACTTTGAAAATTATGAATGGAAATTAAAAAACAAAGACATCATTGTTGCTAATAATATATTTTTAAAATAGTTTTAAATTTCAACATTAAGGTACAAATTTCATTGTATGCAGTTTGTTGCAAATTTTATATTAGAATTATATTTTCCTTTGTTTTTACTTGTATTGTTTTTTTATTATTAACGAATACGTTGAAATTTAATATGTATTCAAAAGAAAATTAAATGAAATTAAAAACTAACTTTAGCCTTTTTTGTTAGAAAATAAATGAACATATGTCGTATGTAATTTTAGCGGTTTTATAGGTTTTTGTAAAAACATCAACATTTAGCTTTTCCTACGTGGAGAGGGTATAATAAATTGGTGCTTATAGCATGCCGATCGACTCAGAATCATTTTCCCAGTCGATTAAGAGATGTCAGTCCGTCCATATTAACCTTGTAAAAATATTTAGATATAATTTGGGGCATGTGCTTCTCTTGGCCCAAGAACGAATATATATTTAGTAGGTTATACATGAATTGAGCTTAAAAGTTATTTAGACACACAAAAATGAATGTTATAAATGTAGGTCCATGCCTCCAAATTTAAAGAAACTCGGATCACATTTAGACCTAGCCCCCATATAAACCTACCTTCCCTGTATTTGCTTAAATGAACTTTTTCGGCAATTTCAATCAGATGTGTCACTACATTTATTGCACCGCTTGCACTATACAACAGAATCAATTTTTTTTTTCAAAACAATAAGGTTCGGACACCTGTTTGTGACAGAGTAATAGATACGATCATATTCTATTAAATAAAAGAGAAAATTCACATGATTTCCTTTGCCGAGTCACAATAAACATTTGCAAAAAAAGGAAACTTTAAACCCCCAAAAACATAGGGCAGACGTAAACTTTTTTGTTGTGTTGTACAGTGTAATTTTAGCACGCATATAATAATAATTGGGTTGCCTTTCCGGAATTTGGTTCGCTTCCCGAATTATAATGCTTATCATACTGGGGTGTAGGTTATGTCATGGTCGGACTTGTCCCATTATAATATTTTTAATTGCTTTTGTTCAAATTTTATCTCATTTATTCCCTTTTTTAATTTTCTTTCAGTGCACGATTTGTGAATATAATATGGATGATCTCGAATTGGACCAAGTAACGCAGGTGATTGGTTATCATCCTCGTTTTCTCGATCATTTTTTAAAAACTCAAAATTTTATTATGAATGGTGATGGTCCTTTGCCATATGATTATCGTTACTATTTGGCCATAATTGTAAGTAGTACTTTTTCATTATTACAATTTTTTTATTAAAATTTTCAAATATAGTTTTACATTTCACCACAGTTTTATAATTTTATATTCGTATCGAATTTATCTTATTTATTTCTTACAATTAAATGCATTTGAGATTTTCAGTACTCACTTTATACCTTTATCAAAGTTTTTAATAATTTATAATTTTTTTTAGCCAGTTCGCACTCACCCTAAATACCAAATTTAAATTGAAAAAAAAAAATTTTTTTTTCTACAAAAACATCATCTGGAATATACAATATTTTCTCAAGAACTGCAGTTTTTATATAACGAAAACTCTTGAATTCTGATACTGACTTTCCAAGAATATAAAATGATTTTTTTTTAGATCTGGGAGATTTTATTAGAGAAATTTTAAAGAATATTTAAAACAAAATATTAAATAAATAAATATTTGCAACGCGGATTTTGACCCAAAAAAAAATAAAAAATAATTAAAAAAAAAAAGTTTTACCTGCAGCGCTTTGCACTTAAAAATATCGAAATTAATTTTTTTTCAAATCGCACGATTTCTAAAACAAACTTTCACACTTCGCTTCACACTTAAAAAAATGAAATCGCGCGATTAGAAATCGACTGAAATATTAATATTAACTAATAATATTTGATATTTCAATACTTATGCGAATTTACATTACGAGGAAAGCAAACTGCTCTGGTCTGTCGATAGTTTTGACCCGCATAAGTCACCGGGTCCTGACGGTATCATACCAGTGAACTTGCAGAGGAATGCTGGGGAAATTTATACCATGGCTTGCCGATATATATACGGCCTGTTTGAAGTGGTCCTACATTCCGAAGAAATTGACTGTGAGCAGGGTTTTCTTTATTCCCAGGGAGAGGGGGTGGGGCGGGGGGAAGATACGAAGCTGAAGGACTATAGACCAATAAGTCTATCTTCCTTTCTATTGAAGACCCTGGAGAGATGTACACCTTAGAATGTTCATTGAACTAGGTCTGCTATCTGCCTCCCAGCATATAGGTAAGTGGAAACGGCACTTCACTCCCTCGTGGGATGTATTGAGAGATCTCTCGATTAGAAGAAGTATACTTTGATTGCTTTTCTGGATATAGAGGGCGCCTTAATGTCAGACCCAATGCAGTCGGGCGTGACGTACGGGACTTCGGGATGGATGATACCATCACCGAGTTCATCATGAGCTTGCTGGGACGTAGGGTGATTGTATCCACGCTCGGCGCATAGACGATACCTAGAGTGGCAGAGATAGGCATCGCACAGAGCGGTGTGCTGTCGCCGCTACTCTGGAATATGACCATAAATCATTTACTCGCTCAACTTGACGATGTGGGCTGTAGGGCGGTTGCTTATGCGGATGATGTGTAAATATACGGATATTCTTTCGGAGCTCATAGAGTCCTCACTGAAAATTCTCTCTGAGTGGAGTGAACGTAGTGGGCTGGGGGTAAATCCGAGCAAAAAAGATTTTGTTCTCTTCACTGGGAATAAGATCAGGGAGCTCAAACTGCCGCGATTGGACGGCGTTGAGCTTACACTTTCCGATAGTGTTAGCTATTTGGGAATTATCCTTGATAGAAGGTTCCTGAAGGCAGCTGCTGCCATTTATTGCTGTTATACGGCCATTGGTGTGAACTGGGGTATCAAACCCCGAAATATCAATTGCCTTTTTGGTGCAGTTAACAGACCCTTACTGATGTATGGAGTGTCTATTTGGTGGAGTGTGCTAGATAAGGGCACACTCCACCAAAAGGATTTTGCGGACAATGGCTTTGCTGATTACGAGCGCTATTCGTACTACTCCGATGAAGGCTCTATTGGCTATACTGCACTACTTACCAATAGACCTTCTGGCGAAGCAAATGGCTGCAAACGTGTCTATAAGTTTGGCGGCTATTGGGGCATGGACATACAGGTGGTTTGGTCATGTCAGGATACTAGGCCTTCAGGCGGACGCCTCGGTGCGTATTGATTATCGCACCCCACAACCCTCGTTCGATTTTTAGTGCAAGACTCGTATACTGGACAGATCAGAATGGTCAGAGGGGCTCGACCTACCTATGGGGGCTCTCGAGATTTTTACGGATTGCTCCATGAGGGATGGAAGAGTAGGGGTGGCGTATATATGATAGATAGATAGATATTTTTCTTTATTTTTTCAAATTCATTACAATGATTGTTCTTAGTACTAAAAAACTAAATTAAATATTTAAAGAAAAGTACGGCATGCACTCTAAGAACAATTCCGTTGTGGCAACGGAACTTTTTGCCAACCGAATTGATTCTGCAATTGGTTGCTGCAACCGAATTACGAAGTTGCAGCAACCGAATCAATGGAAAAATTTGGTTGTCACAACGGAATTGTTTTGGGAGTGTGGTTTGTTTATAAGAAACCGTTCGCCGGATATTTGGTTTGTACAAATTTTGTTTAAAAAATCAAAAATTAAATTCATTTACAAGAATGTATCTGTAACTTAGAGCATACTTAACAAAATAAAAAAGATTTAGCTAATTAACATCTTCACCACCGTTCAACTCATTTATAATTTCATCATCATTTAGCACGAATCGGCCAAGATATCTTCTGCGGATTGTTTTGAGCACAGGACATCTACCAAGAAAATGTTGTAATGTTTCATCTTCGTTTAAATTGCACATGGAACATAATCGTCTAGGGCCTTCTTTATATTTATTGCCATTTAACCATAATATAATATATATATATATGACTCGCTATGATTATCGACTCTCCTTTAGGCTGCCGGATCAGTGCAGCATTTTACAGGCTGAGGTAGCGGCCATACAGCGGGCTATGTCTTGGATGAGGTGTCAAGGGATATCCTCGGAGGATATCGTTGTTTTCACCGACTGCCAAGCGGCCATAAGGTCCCTAGTAGGTGTGTTTACCATATCGAAGATTGTCCATGAATGCCGGGTGTCTCTGGACGAGATGGCGAGACATTCGCAATTGACACTCATCTGAATGCTGGAACATGGTGACATTGATGGCGATGCTTGGATATGCTTCACGAGGGGGAAATCGATCACACTCGCGGCATACCGCTCACATCGGTCAAGAGGCAGGATGAGCTACACTACCTGCAGTTGCCATGGCCAGATGGGCAAATGAGCCAACCTGCTAGAGTACGATAAATGTGTTGTTTACCTATGACCGACGCCGTACTGGGATGATCATTGGGTTACCCCGTTTCCACTTGCGCAACTTGCTGGCTATGGTGACGGGACATGGCGCTTTTGGCGTGCATGCGCGCAGTATGGGACTTCCCTATAACGGAAGCTGTCACAATTAGGAAAAGGAGGAGACTCCGTTCCATCTGCTGTGCCAGTGTCCGGCGTTCACGAACAGGAGGACTGTTCTTCTGAGTGACCTGACGGACCTGTCTGACGTTGGCAGGATAAGTCTATTCCCTGATGTGGTCGCCTAACGACGCTACAGGTATCCCAACGGGAACACGATTTGGCTGAACCCACATGAGCTGGCCTATATGGCCACATTACGATCGATATCGAATAAAAAGTAGATTTCGAAAAAAAGCGGCGGAAATAGAATGCAAATTTGAGATTTCCAACAGATTTCCCATATCAAATGAAATCACAATTTAAAATGGGTTTGGGCGAAATCAAATTGAAATCCACTTTTTCTCCCATATTTGGAGAAAAGTAGGGAAGTTTGCATAAAAAGTGGCAACATTTAGCTGCCGTTTATGTCATAAAAAATAAATAAATAATACATTTCAATAACTTAAAAAAATTAAGGATAAACATAATAAAATCTTTGATTTTTAATTGAAAGAAATATTGAAAGCTGAAAACGGCTATTTTTGGTACCCGACGGAAAAAAACTAAGAGCAATCGAATTTGATGTTGCCGGCAAAACCACTGACATACACATTTCTTAGCAAATATAACATTGACTCGTATGAATAAAAAATAGATATTACTAATATGGGGAAATACTGGGTTTTTAAAGCAATTACTTCACAATTCTAGTCTGCTTGCGAGTAGACTAAAAATTCAATTATTTTATTTTCGTTTATATTTCATGCTATTTTACAAGTCTATGGATAAATTTGGCGTTAAAAGTCATTCCTACCCCCAAAGTAATGACTTCGAAGTAATTGCAAAGTTTTATTCATATGAGCTATTGGCTCATATGAATAAAAAATAGATATTACTAATAGGGGGAAATACAGGGTTTTTTAAGCAATTACTTCACAAATCTAGTCTACTTGGGAGTAGACTAGAAATTAATTTTTTAACTTTTCGTTTACATTTCATCCTATTCTATCAGCCAATTCGTAAATTTGGAGTTAAAAGCCATTCCTAAGCCCAAAGTAATTACTTCGAAGTAATTGCTAAGTTTTATTCATATGACCCATTGTATCTTCCATAATGTAAATTATTTTTGAGTTCTGCAATTAAATTAAATTTTTTAATTTTGGTTATTTTTTAAGGTTAGTTTGTTTACAAAAAAAAAATCGTTGTTGGCCGATCGAAATCCAATTCATCTGCCAAATTTACTAATGTTAACGAAATCCAGTGAGCATTATAACAATATATATTCAATATTAGTCAGGTTTTTGCGAATTTCTTGACACGACTTGCATGCTTTTAATGTAATATATTTTTTCATATTCTGTACTGTTTCAAATAACAATTAATAAAATTAAAACTTTATAGCCAGTTGTAAAGTTCTTTAATTGGATTGTATACCCTTATTCGAGAGACACATGCTATGAAATCTAGAAATACAAATAATATGCTTATTTGAATTGCAAATTTGATTTTTTTTGTATTTGAATCAATTTTGTATTATTTTATTTTATTGTTGTTGTTGATGAGATTACGTATTTATTTACATAAATAAATATAGTATATTTTATCTGATATATTGTGGAGGTTTGTCGAAGGGGGGAGAAGAAGAACTCATGGCTGGCATATAACAACTTTGTTCATATATTGATTTAATTTGTGGGGGACTTAATTAATAAAAAAAAAACATCATCACCAGGGTAAGGAAGTTCATGTTCTAATAATAGTCTTTTATATACATAAAATAGGTATTAACACTCTAATGTTCTTTCTGCTGACGGCGATAATATTTGTACTATATTATAGTGATAGAAAACTAACTACGGCACAAATATTACGTGAAGTTCCTTGCCCTAATAATCACACTGCGAATTTGTACGTACAATAATATTTTTATCATAAAATGCGAGTATAAAACAGCACTTTGACATTTATTATATGACCGTTGTTTGTGTAATAATCAGTTGTTTGTAATTGCAGTTGTTTTCTAATAGATGCAAAACAACTATTATCACAGTAAGTTAAACGAAAAAGAACTCACGAAAAGTGTTGTATTTTGTTAAAGTAGATTAACCCATTTTTTACCAGCAAAAATCATTTAAAAGTCATTTGAAGCCTTGGCAATTTAAAAAATTATAAAAATTTTAATTCCAAGGTTTTTCAAAGCACTTCTTTCAAAACATATTTAAAAATAAAAGAAAGTTCGGCGTAATAAAAGTTATATGCTGATTTAAATAAAGCCATGTGAAAATATATTTTTAGGTGAAAAATTCTTCATTCAATATGTAGGTACTAGGGTTATCAATTATTCGACATTTTTGTATGATTGGTTTACAGTTTTTCAGAATAGTTAAGATTTAGATAAAATTTTTGGTCAAATGGCCCAGCAAGCAAATGTGATCATTTTTGGGTCAAAAAGCGGCCAAAAAATATATTTTTTAACTTTTTTTATAAAGGTGATTAATTCAGAAATGACTCGCAAAAACGTATATTAAAAAATGATAAATCAGTTTGTAACATCTTTCTAGACTGCTGAGATAATTGTAATCATTTTTAGGAATCAGTTAAAAATAGCCAAGAAATTTGTGAAGATTTTCTGATTTTTTTTTTATAGAGTTGGAAACGTCTCAAACAGAAGATATTTTGAGATTTAAATTTTTTTTGTCATTTTGTCATCATTATGACATAAATAAGATTCTTCTAAAAATAAACACAAAACGCACCAACATTTGAGGGAAAATTATTTAATATGAAAAATGTTTCAGAAATGATTTAAAAAATGCCTTTTTTAAGAACTTTTTCAATGTATTACCTGATAAATTTATTCTACTAAAAAAATCACGATTTAGTAATATTAGGCAATGATTTTTCCGATATTTGTAGTTATATTTACTACATTGTTTTCTAACAATTAAAAACAATAAAAATTTTAGTCGTTTTAAAGGTAAATACTTTTCTTTCCATTTTTAGATTAACTGCCATTTTCAACAGATTCTACCAATAAACTTTTTTGTGTGTTGTTGTTTATTTATTTCTTATTGTTTTGATTATAAACGCCTATTACATTTTAATTTTTGTTGTTTTCGATTGTGTGTCAACTGAATACATGTGCTATTATTTTCACTGAATAAACAAGAATATGTAATATATTGTTTGTAAACAATATACTTCATATGTAAATTATATAATAAATTATTAATGCATAAAAAATTTTCATTAGTTTATTTTATATTTTGTAATGACCTCAAACAACGCCCTCAATCATTAGCGTACTGTGAGATGCAAAATTCTCTATGCGTGCATAATATATAAAAAAAAAAATATAATGAACAAAATGTAAACAATAATTATAGTGATTTTTGAGAACTGGAATTTGTAAATTTTATTTAAAAAAGAAAATAAAGTACCAAAATAATGAAAGCGACATAATTTTTAATCTGCAAAATTTCATAAAAAAAAATGTTAAACAAATCTTATTTGCAAGTCTAAACAATTTTGAAAATCCAATTGTCAAAATATTCACATTAGCTGTATTTTGTCTCATGCCTATCAACGTTAAGTATTTAAAGCAAATATACGTTAAACCGATTTTAGTAAAACATTTTTTAATTATCCGTGTTGAAAGTTAACGTGCATACGAAAAGTAATGTGTTAGTTTTCGTCTTAAACGGGTTTTTATGCACTTTGAGTTTTTTTATGAGTAACGGATAAGTTAAATCGAAAATACAGCTATTGTTATTGTGACCAATACAAATATTGGCAAAATTAGTAATCACTCATAACTTACAACTTTACAAATAATACAAGATATACATATTTTGAAAAAGTTCTTGTATGAATTTCTACACTAATAGAAAATAGTGTGTGAAAAAATTAGTTAGAACTACTAGAAATTAGTTAAAAATGACTTTGCAGAAGAAACTGTTTAAATTATCAAATTATTTTTGATATATGTATATTATTGTAATAAGATAGGAACATCTAATATAAAACTGTTATATATAACGAATTTTAGTTATATTTGAGTTAATTTTTTGTTAATAGAAAATAACAATTTAACCTGCTAAAATCAGCAAAAAAAATTTTGCTAAAAAGTTAGTGTAAAAAATTACAAAAAAAGTTTTTTTTTCGAATTTTTATATGCATATAAAAATTGAGACTTCTAAAATCAGCTTTGCTTTTTTTAGCACACATTTCTGCTGATTTTAGCAGGATATACTGCTATTTGCATTCAACTAAATTTAACTTAAAAATATTAAAAATTTTGTAAATATAACAGTTTGTTTTTGCTAATTTTAGTCTGCTAAGATTTAGCAAAATTTTCTGCATCATCTGCAGTACAAATTGTCATTTTTAATTAATTAAAAGTTAACTTAAATATATCTAAACTTCTGTAAATTTAATAGTTTTATTTTTGCTGTTCTTATTTTACTAGTATTTAGAAAAAAAAAATCTGCTAATATCAACAGTTTTTGCTGCAATTTTTTAACTAATTCTTATTAGCTTTTTCTGTTATTTTTACAAGTTTGTTTCATATAAAAAACTGTATACATTTAACCAATCAAAATTGAGTTATCGTAAGCCTATGAATGTTTAATAAATCATACTTAAATCATTTAATAAATCATACTTAAGTTTTGATAATGGGCACCCAAAAAATTTTTACTACACGTCAGTCGTTTGTGTGGTAATCAGTAGTTATTGTTTATAACTATAATTGCAGTTATTTCTATATGAGAAAAATACAAAACAACTACTAATACAGTTATTTAAAAAAAAACTAACGAAAAGTACTATAAGTCGTCAAAGTTATTTTTAATATTATAACAAACAACTAGCAAAATAGTATTTTTACGGTAAACAGTTAATTTTGTTAGTTATTTAAAAAATAAAAAATTTCATTGAGTTTTTTAAAATCCTTGTTTAGTTTATATTTGCAAATAAAAATCGAAAAATTGTATTGTATCTCCAATGCATAAAGTCGTAATAACTTGAGTGACGTATGGAATTCAGCCTTAAAAGTAATACTAATTTTTTATATTTTTTATTAAAACATATAATAAAAATATGAAATGTAAAAAAAACAGAGTTGTTGCCAATTTTGTCAGTTGTTTTTACGACATTGTTAATTATTTAACTGCGTTTGTATTTGTATTTTTTAACAGTTAAAAATAACTAAATTTTTAGTTATTTAAAAAAGTAAATAACTTTGTCGCCTTTTTAACTTCATTTTACTTTGTTTTAACTGTCGTTTTCAATAGATTCTATTGACAAACTTTTTTGAGCGTATTTTTCGATTTTTAATATCTATTTTATGTACATAAATTACGATTTTTAGTGCATGCTCTTCCTTGCCCTTGTAATTATATCATGATTTTCTAAAATTATTTCAGCTTTTTCGATCATTATTGCTAAAATTAACCGATAAACAAAAATACTAAAACCGCCTTCGTTGTTTATTTTTTCGTGCCAAAAATAAGATTTGAATTTCATTGAAAACTATAACCAATGTATTTAAGGGTTATAATTTTTCAATTTATGACCCATCGATTTATAAGCATGAAAATTGTATTTTAATTAATTTTAGAAAAGAAAAAAAAAAACAAAAGCCCTATTAATGTGTACTACTCATATTACAAACACAAAACAATGACTAAAACTTTCAGGAATTGAAAATTAAAAACAAAAAATTTAAATAAAAAAACAATTAGTTGAAATAAAATACTAACAAAGTACTATCACATAATAAAGATAATAATAAAAAACAATTACAGCAAATACTTACAAAAAAAAAAAAAAAATAGGAGACTGAAGTAAAAATGATTAAAAAGAGAATACCGGCCTTACCACAAAAATAAGAAACAAACATTAATTGTTGGACGAGTTTTAATGAAAATTTTCGGTAAACTAATGAAGTTTTCTTCACAAAGTAAATGACAAATTTCTTAAAAAAATACTATTTTTATTTTAAATTTAAAAATAAAAAGTAGACAGATATATGTTACGTGAGTTACTATTTACATTTTGGGCCTTACAGAGAAAGAACAAAAAATTTGTATTAAAAATTGTTTTTCAAAATATTCTCCTTTATAATCTAAACACTTTTGCATGCATTCGAACTATTTGTTATAGCATTTTTTCCATTCCGCGTGAAACCCCTCCAAAAAATTGTTTTTGAATGCACTACGGCTTCTTCTGCTGGCGAAAATCGCTGTTCACGTAGTTTATTTTTGATGTGCGGGAAGAAGAAAGACTGTCCGCCAAATTAGGACTGTACGGCGGATGACTCATTAATTCGATCTTTTAAGTGCTCAAAAATTAATTTGCTTGAGCCGATCCGTTTTTAGGGGTTGGTTTTTCCCATTTCTCTGAGCACTTCTGCACTCAACCAAAAATGTCTGTAATGGCTACTGAAAATTTTGCTATTATTACGGTAAATTTAACTGTTTTGAGGGCAGTGGTATTTTTTGCTTATTTTAGCAACACATGTCTGCTGATCTGTAGTACAACAAAATTAGTAGAAAAATTAGTAGTCGTTACTAAATTTTAGCAAAATTGTTGTAAACTGTTTAAAATTGTTTAAAATCAGTTAAAAAACTTAATAAATATCAATAATTTTAGTACAATGAAATTAGTATAAATAATTAGTTTCAGCTACTAAATTTCAGTAAATTGTTGTAAACTGTAATTTAAAATCAATCTGCTGAAATTAGCAAAAAAGTGTACTAAAAAATAAACTAACTGTAAAATCTAAAAAAAAATTAATAAAAAATAATTTTTTTTTCGATTGTAACAAGCGTATATTACTTCATCGTACCTGAAATTTGGAGTCAAAATTGCAAACGGTTCTTCAATTATTGGCCTTTTTTGGAGATACAATAAAGTTTTCTGAGTGTTATGAGGCGACCATTTGTTTCGAAGTGCTTCAAGAGCGAACAACTTTTGTTGGATTTCGTTCATCATGAAACACCCATACAGTCAACACAGCCAACCGCTGTTTAGTTTCAGGCTCATATGCATAGATCCACGATTCGTCACCTGTAACGATCTTATACACGTCTTTTGAAGCACCGCTATTGTATTTCTTGAGCATTTCTTTGCACCAATCGACCCGAGCATCTTTTTGAACTGTTGTTAAGTTATGAGGAATCCAACGAGAAGAAATCTTTTTCACTGCTAAATTTTGATGCAATATTTTATTTATGCTGGTGGAACTTATGTCTAAGGTAGCCTGAATCTTAGAGTATGTTACATGACGATCTTGAATTATCAGTTTTTGCACAGCATTAATTATTTCTTAAACAATAACTGATTTTGGACGACGTTCTCGAAATTCGTCCTGGAAGGATGTCCGCGATTAATTTCGTTATACCAGCGTTACACAGTTGCAAAGGATGGAGATTCATCAAACAAAAGTTGAATTTAATTTGTCTATGCACTCCTGTCTAGATAATCCACGTCGAAAATCTAAATAAATCATTGTCCGAAACTGTTTGAATTGTTAATTCCATTTTTTTTGCTGACACGAGACTTTCACTTTTTTTGTAAACAACACAAATAATGCTTAAATGACAAAAAGGTTATGATCAAAAATGTTAAACTTTTTAGTGGAAATATCAGCTGGAGCTTAACAAGTGTTAAAGTGGACAAGGCTCACTACTTAAATAGTTACCCATGTAAAAACTGGTTTTGTACGAAATAAAGAAGTTTTTGCTCAGTCTAAATTCAGTACATTTTACAACATTTTAGGTCTTAAAAGAAAAGAGAAAGTTTTTAAAAAATTTCAATACCCAAATAAAAATATAAATAAATTTCTTTATATTGCATTTTTATGCATATAACAAAAATGTATCTTCTTGAACTCGGGGATACCTTCCCTATAAACTTATATTTGTAATTGTAGTCGCTTAGCTGTTGCAGTAGTTAATTTTATTTTAAATTGTAGTTTAAATTTAAATTCGTATAAAGAACTTATTAGGTAAGTTGCACTACAGTTATAACAAATAACAAAATAGCTAAAGATAAATAAAAATATAAATGCATTTAGTCATTTCTACATTGTTGCAGTTCAATGACTTTTCCTCAGGTTAATACAGTAGTATGAGTATGACGATGATGACTACCTACTACGAATACATTTGCATATGTTTAAGTTTTCTATTTTTTTTATTATATATAGAAAAACTGTCAGTATTTGTAGTATGCAAAAGATGTTGTTTATTTTAAATTTTTTCTCTTTTAAATTTTTGTAAATTTATTTTTCATTTAGTTATTTTTTTTTTAATTTTTAAACATCTGCATCTGGTTTCTGTGTTATTTTATAAATTTATTTTTTTTTACTCAAAAGCGAATTACTTTTGATCTGTGTCACTATTTTTTTCGTAGCTGATTTTTTTTTCTTTTTTATTTAAATGTCTTGGCAGTGAGTTTCCATTTAAAAATTGTTTGCAGAACAGAAAACTGAGACAGTTTGGCTACAAATTTTAGACAGTTTTAAACGAAAACAACTACATAATTACCAGAGCAGTGACTATTATGCAAATTCATGTTTGTAGCCGCCTAGTTAAAAATGGTGCTTGTAAGCATCTGCGTCCCAAACTCTATTAGAAATGATGTGTCGCAATCCCGATGCTTAAATCCAGCAGAAATTACTGCTTGCTTGGAAGCAGTTTTGTCAGGGAAAGTTGAGCAGTGAAGCGATTGCATTATTGATGATATCATGCCTGATTTTTGCTCGAGATAGCTCGCGTGAAAGCACTTGTTTCGTGATCCAAAAAGGCATAAATTCACCGCTTTTAATTAGTGCACATGTTTTTCTTTTAAAATGTCGATAATTCATGCCTTCTCAGAAGTGCATATTATAAAGCTTTTCAACTATTTAAAAGCACAATATTCCTGAATATTTTTCCGTGAAGAGAAAATGCCTCTTTTTTTTAACAAAACCTCTTATTTAATTTAAAATAACTTTTTCCGCATTTTAAAAAATTTTGATAAAAGAACCGCAAAAATATTTAAGCAATCAGAATGTATTGCTCATTTCATGCCTTTTTGAAAAGCACAGCAAAAAGCGATGTAAACAATTAATCAACTTAGGCCTTTCATTAGTGCTGTTTACGAAGCTATACATTTTTAGAAGCGGTAAAAGTAGCAGTAAGGAAGCAGTAATCGTTTTTACTGTTTCCACATTTTTGCTGGGAAATTTTTCTTATTTTGTTGTACTGTGTAATCAAATTTAAAAATTCTAAAAAAAATTACAATAATCACCACTTCTCTGAGTTGAGAAATTTTTAAATGGATTAGTTTAAAAACTTCGGAAATCACTGTTCCTAAAATATATTGAGGATATTCACAATTCATGCTATTTTAAATAGTAAATTAGATTTTTCGTAAATTTGACAACTTTCTACGGGTTAATCTTTAAAAAGCATGCTATTTTAAAACGATAGCACTTAAACTGTGAATTCCTTCTTTAAATATATAAAAAATTTTTTTAAATAAATAAATCGCAATTCGGCTGCCCCAACTGAATGCAGCTGCCATTCAAGGAGTTAATTCAGTTGAGGCAAAATGAGTATTTTTGTGTAATTTCACACCTATTATCTGCAGTGTATAGTAGGGTTATGACTCATTTTTAACAAAAATTTTAACTATCACCACGTGATAGGCAATACTAAAATAAAAATAAAAATAGTGTTTGCAAAAAAACCTTTCGCACCAAATGCAATTTCTAAAAATAATTTTTTGCTCGGGGATTTTCTTAATTCAAGTAACGAATTATTACAAGAATTATTATAAACGACAAAAAATGTATCCAAAATCCCACCAAAAAGGTTTCGTAATTTTTGCCGTAGGTAAATAGCTTTTAATACGCACCGTTTGAGTCTCATTTGTTTAAAACTTCGGAGAAATATTTGAAATAAACTAAAAAAATATAGACCAAATTTCAACCCTTTTGGTGCGGGAACTTTTTTGACAGCAGCGAAAAACTAAGATTGCGTTTCTTAATATTTTTATGGCCTTTTTGGGCATGTAAAATTGGATATTTGCAAAAAAAAAAATCAAAAAGTCATAACCCTAGTGTATAGTCCTTCTTATTCCGCAAAATTAATTTTTTCTTCGAAACCGATTTAAGCTCTAAATAAAATCAAATAAAATTTTGTTTATTATTTCATTAAATAATGTAAAAAATTAAACTAAACTGAATGTATAATTAAAATTGATTTATGACATAGTCAATTTAAATTTTGGGTGAATTTGATATACAATGTACAAAAAAAAAAAAAAATAAAAAAAAAATAAGAAAAACTCATTAACAAATAGAAAAGAAAACCTAAATCTAGCATATTGCATTGCTAACAAGTGTACGAGTATGTAAATAAGCCGTAAATTAAAAGAAAATAAGTATAGTCGATCAAGCACGTCCATGAGATACCTTACACCACAGTACGATTTGAGTTATATTCCCGAAAGTGGACCAAATAACGGAACCTGATCCTTATTTTAATGACAGAAAAATTAACGGTGCCATAAATACAGTGAAAAATCGAAATGAAACTCCCGAAAATGTTCATCCATAAAAATACCGAGAAAATGGGTTTTAGAGCCAAATGTGGGCTGCTTTGCTTTAAATTTGGAGGCACTATTTATGATTATATATAGCATTCACCACCCAAAAAGTATCCAAATATCTACGGTTTTGTGTGTCTTAATAAAATTTAAGGCCAATTCCGATACGACTCTTGTATAGAAAGTACACTCACAATAACTATTTAGTTTGTAAAAATTTAAAATTTATTTGTAAAGGCGCATTGACAGCGAGAGAAAACTGCTAGAGTTAGAGCTAGAAACACCTTTAAATAGGTCTATTGTGAATGATTTAAGCAATTTAGGGATGTTTTTAGCTCTATCTCTACACTAATAAAAAAAATCCCGTACAAATAGGTAAAAATTGTGCTGGCGCAAATACATGTACTATTTCCTGTTATTTCAGCAGAATTTTTACCTATTTGTACGGGCTTTTTTAGAGAAAATAACAGAAAAATTAGTTCAATTGAATCAGAAAGCGTTTAACAGACTTTTGAACTAACTTTTTTTTTATGAGTGTAGCAGCTTCCTCTCGCGTGTAAATGCGCCTTTACAAATAAATTTAAAATTTTTACAACTAAATAGAAAATTTTTCAATGCAAAAATGGTTTTGCATAAACCTTAAGATTTTAAAAGCTAAAATTTTTAAGATGTTCTTGTTTATTTTTAGATTTATTTAAAGAGTTAAGCATAAACATCTTAAATGCGTTATAAACTACCAAATTTCGTAAAACACTTTGGTGAAGTGAAGGGAACTTTCAATATAAATTGTTTTTGTAACAAAAACAATTTCTATGGAAATAACGCAACACTTCACCGAAATGTTTTAGAAAATTACCCCCAAAATGTCTTCTTGATTTTGCTTTCTTTATCAAATGATTTAAAGTAATGAATAGGGCAAGGATTTCCATGCAAATACATGTTTTTTCTCGATAGTCCAAAACTAATATGGACTAAATATTTATCCGAATCATCAAATTTAGAACAAAATGGCATCGATTTGTAGTTGCATATTTTTGCATATTTTTGCATATTTTGTCATAAATGCATGTTTTTGCATATTTTGACTTTAAATACATATTTGGTGCCTTTTTAATGCATATTTTGTACGTTTTAATGCATATTTGTGCGTATTTTTAATTTTTAGGGGCATTTTCTATTTTGTAAAAAAATATAAAAAATTCAAATTTTTATATTTTGATTCAATCAAAATAAACATTCCTAAAACCTTATTGACCTATGGAAAATCTTCGAATTCTGTGTCTGTTTGCAAAATAACTAACTTAAATATATTTTTAAGTTTAAAATTGCATTATTTTTTGCAAAAATAATAGTTTTTAGTGCATATTTCTTATATTTTTAATGCATATTTTTCTTTTTTAGCCGCATATTTTAGGCTCATATTTTTCATTTTTAAGTGCATGAAATTCCTTGCCCTAGTAATGAAATATTTCAAATAGAACTATTTGTAGAATATTCGAATCATCGAAATAATATTTTAAATTTTTGTTCGTAACATATATTTACATTTAAAAATTAATTTTGTTTGGCGGTTTTAAAATTGCAATGAAAATTTTAAAAAACGCCAGGTTATTGGATTTTTCCCGAGGAATAATTTTGGTCTTAGGTATATGTTTTTTTATCTCTAAAAGTTTGGGAATAATTTCCAAAATTAAAGTTTTTGAGTAAATTTTTTGGAAGTTTGATTTTTAATAGCATTAAAGGAATTAAATATACTAAAATCCCAAATCTATTTAACAAATTGTGAAAAAAATCTGTTGTAGGCATGCCCCTATCCGGATTTCATTCCTGCCTAAGGAAATCGTCAGGGGACGACGTTTTTAGAATTTCTGGAAATATTTGTTAAGTTAAATTACAAACTCAATGAGAATTTCTTGTTCTCGTCTAGGAGCGTTATTAAACATTTAAAATATCAAAGAAAAAACAACAATTTTTATTATTTCTGGCGATCGATCTTTCAGTTAAAATTTATTCCGACATAGCGTGTATTTTTTAAACATTGAACAAAATGAACATCATGAACAAAAAAAAATCATTAAGATTTTCTTTGAATGTAGGATATCTAATGGTCGAACATGAACGTCTATAATTGTCTTACTTGTTGTTTTCAAAATAATTTATGTTCCACTAAACTCATTGAGACTCATCATTAATAAAGAAATATATATGCATGTATGTTTGAATAAAATCTATAGAAATAATGCGTAAATAATTCTTCAAAATTTCATGGTGTAAAACTTACAACGAAAATTTTAAAAAACATCGTAATTCATGTTGTTTTAAATTGGGGGCGATATGGTTGACTAATAGGCGAGTAATCTTGTTTCAAAGATGAAGAAAATAAATTTAACATTAGATTTTTTTCGAATTTTATATCTATACATAACATAACTACTTGTAAAGAAAATGACTATCCCTACTTAACTGATTTTTATTTCACACATTTTTGTAAACAAATAATCCCAGCAAAATCTCAGTAATGGGTATTCAGTACTAATATCTAAATAATAAGCAGTAAAATTAGAGTCTACTGCATATAATTTGGTGTCAAAACTCATTATTTTTGTTCGGTAAGGCCGTTTTTATAAGTAGTGGTCTATATTCGCTGCATGAAAAAACGCACAAAATTTGTGCACCCGCTTACCATGTGCATTACAAAAATATAAAAAATAAGTAGTTCAACAACAAGTAGTTACTCATATGCTGATAAGCAGGCAAAAATAAGTGGTTAAAAATTGTTAAGTAATAAGGCTTACCCATATACTTACAAGTGGTTATAAAAGTAAGTAATTACCAATATTACATTATCTTTATAATTAAGTAAGTAGTCGCGTGTAAGCTAGACTGCTTCTAAAAACGACTTCGTTTAACAAAAATAATTAGTACTGACGCCGAATTATAAGTAGTAAAAAATTGTAGTTTCATTATATAACCACTTATTTGATAATGACAGATTTTGCTGGGAAATTTAAACATTTGGCACCGCCTTTGAACGAAAGTTGTTTTTGTTTATGGACTTCGCCGGTACGCTAAATAGAGCAATTATCTTGTGTGCCCTGTTCTACCTTTACTAGCAAATAAATATGTACATAATTTATTTGTTAGCATTTGTTGTATTTAACATTTTATCAAATAAAACTACTGAAATATCAAATATAATTATGACACATATAAAGGGGGGTCCAACCATAATGCACGATGTTAATTGTGAGTCACACCTTAACGTCAAGTTTTTTGCCCAACTTAATTTGACATTTCTTTGTTTCAGTATTTGACAAGTTCAACCATGGAGAGGTACACAATTGAGCAGCGCATTAAGATTGTTGAAGCTTTTTACGAAAATGGACGTTCAAATCAAAATGCATTTCGTGCACTTGTCAGCATAATACACCAAATGTGTTCACAATCGGGAGAATTGTACGCAAATTTCAGCAAACCGGGTCTGTAGGAAATGTGAAAACACCTGTGCATGCTCGCCCAGTTCTTTCTGCGGAAAACATTGCTGTTGTTCGGGATAGTGTGGCAGACGAGCCGTCAAGCAGTTACCTTGAATGGTGTTCGATATCGCGAGATGATAACGGACTTCTTGTGGCCAGAAATTGAGGATATAGACCTGGACGATATGTGATATTTAAAAGAAAAAGTGTACGTCAATAAGCCAAAAACAATTCAAGAACTAAAGGATGAGATAATTCGGCACATTAACGACATTGAACGTCATTGAAAATATGGACCATTGGATAGAGGTATGCCACCGAAGCCGTGGCAAGCATTTGGCTGATATTTTGTTTCACACATAATTGTCATAGATCCTTCTATCACAATAAATAATACTAAGATAATTCTCTGAAAACTTTTTATTTTATTTACAATTAACATCGTGCGTTTTGGTTGGACCATCCTTTATTTGTTTACATTTAAAAGAGAAAAGTCGAGAACATTCAAGACTTGGTAGCATTTTTATAACTACTTACGGTGGGTCTCATCCTGTATAATTAACCTTTACTCTTAAGAAAAAGAAAATGTAAAAAATTGTATAGAAAACAACAACAAATTTTAGGGTTAACTATTAGTTAACTCTTAAAACTTCAGTGTGAGACCCACCGTTAATTTTAAGAAGCTAAATTTAAATATGATTAAAGATTTATAAACACTTAAATTTGAATGCGATATTTATGTAAAATTCGAAAAAAAAACAAATCTATTATACCCAGGCAGAAATTGCCGATGGTACAAAAAATAAAATACTGGCAGGGTAATAATGAATGGTGCAAAACATTAGTAAAATGTTATTCAAGAACTTGTATCAACGAGCATATAATTAAAAGACGTACCAACTCACCCAACCTCTGTTAAATTACTCTCTTCATAATTTGTACCGAAAAATGTTACCATATGAATTACCCATGTCTGTAAAGCCTAACATTTTTCGATACAAAATGTTAATGTTCGAAAGAGGCGACGAAACCCCCCTGCTTTCACTACATAGTTTGAAATTTAAGCTCAATCAATGCATCGATTCTAGTGGAATCAGTTGCAGAATTATTATATTTCCTTGAATTTGCAAAATATTGAAAAAAACAAAATTTTTGTAAATTTTTTATAAAAAACGCATTTTGTAAAGAGCACATTTTTATAATAAAGCCAACGACTATATAATTAAAAGACTACCCAACTCTCACCAGAGACTATTAATTATAGAGATAGGAAATCAAAACTTACAATACTCACCGGTAGGGGGCGCTGAAATTTAGTATCACTTGAGCAACTATTTAGTATCACTTTAGTATCAGCTGAGCCTATATTTAAAAACTCAAAAATTGCTGAAAACTGCTCAAAATAAGAAAAAATCAAGCGCAAAATATATTTAATAATAAAATTTGAGAATTACTTTTTTTCTTTGCTTTTTTGTTTGTTATTATTTCAATTTAAATAAAAACAGAAAAATGTAAATTTTTTTAACAAAGTGCCATCTAGTGATAACGATGTCGTTATAACTTTTGTTTTTGGTGATGCCATAAACAATAAAACAATTTTCATGGAAAGTTTGTAAAAATTTTGTAAATCACTTGATTGAAGATTTACAAAATAATGATGTTAATTATTTTAAATTTTCTACATACATACATAGTTTTATTTTCAGTGTTTTTAAAAAAAAAATATTTCCCTTGTTTCGAAAAAAAAATTTCAAAATTTATCTGTACGAAATTGTGCAACTTTGTAAAATAAATTTTCCAAAAAGACACCTATCAATTGAAAAAAAATTATTGTGATATTTCATTATTATTGAAAATTATTTAAAGAATTTTTTTATTGTGGAAATCTAAGTATTTTATTAATCTAATTGAAACATAAAATTTTACCATGTTTCGTAAATTATCATCAACATTATACCAAGCAACACATCAACAATTGTTGAACGCCTTAAAAAGAATGCCTCAGCAACAAAATATAAATTTAAAGAATCCCTGCATTAAGATAAAAAATACAATTGCCCCGAATTTCTTTCATTATGAACAATTTCTGAAAAATCCAATAAATAAAAAAATCACTATAGTGGGTTCCGAGCAATCATCTCTACCAATGGCTTTGAATTGTTTAGATCGTGATTTGTGTACACAAATTTGTATAATGGATTGCCAATTTAAACAAGAAAATACCAATAAAAATTTCTCAGTTTCAAATAATCCCCATATAAAGGCTACAAAATATTTTCATGAAACTGAAAATTCCGATTTAATTATTTTAACCAAAGACATACAACATGACACGGATACAAAAACTTTATTTGATTCTTTGGAACAAACTACTAATATAATGAAAACCCTTATACCACAGCTATTAAAATATAGTCCAAATACTATATTCCTTATAGATACTGAACGAGCTGAAATTATGTCTTATGTGGCTTGGAAGTTATCACAACTGCCCGAAAATCGTATTTTGAATCCAACACATAAATTAATTCAACAATATTCAATGAAAAAGGAATTTCCTCCGAATTTAAGTACAACCGATGTAGCTGCAACAATTATAAAAAATTATCATCGTATTTTACTATCAACTTTACCACCTGCTACAACATCTGTTGAAGTAAAAGTTCCGCCAACAAACCGTCTAAATGTGGATTTGTTTAGATCCGCATTTCGTAGACAGATCTGTAAATAAACTTTTGTTGAATTGAAATCTTATAAAAATTTCAAGGTATATTTAATTGATGTAAATTTTGTTATTTACGTGGTGTAAATCTTGAATTATCATGAAGTACAAGTGGAATTTACATTAAGTAAATTAAAAATCTATCCAATGTAAATCTAAAATTTATTTAATATAAATTTTATATTTGCATTGACTAAATTATTTATTTAAGTTATGTAAATTCTATATTAATCCATAAGTTCTGTTCGACATACATAACCGCGGGTACCCAAAAAGCGTTTCTATTCCCCCTGATTATGTAAGGCGTAGGCGTGTCAAAATTGTGTGTAAATTGTTGTAGCTTCGGGTAAATTGGGTTCCCGCAAATATCCGCTGTAATAATGAAGAACAGAGTAAATTTTGAATTTATATTTGTATAAGATTTTTTATTTACATTAGGTAAATATTATATTTACTTTGCGTAAATTTAAAATGTTTATGAATATTAAAGATCTCTGCCTAAATACGCTCGCTTTTTTACATATTATTTAGTCAAATTTGTTTGCGTTCGTACGGTGTCGGGCGTAGTTAGACACAGGCCTAAAATTTACGTGATATAAATTTCAAATATTTCAGGTTCGTAGATTTAAAATTTACATCATGAAAATAAAAATTCAAAATTTTCGCCAAGAATTTTTAAAATATATTTTATATATAAAAAAATATTTATAAAAAATTAGTTAAATTTTCGTTGTATAAAATACTAAATTGATTTACTGTAATTTTTTAATTTTGTTGATGTAATATTAGTTAATTTTGGTTTGTAAAATTTTAAATTTACATTTAGGTTGTTCATAACGGGTGTGCCATCTGTTGTATCGTTGTATCGTCCTAACAAAAAACAGAGTTGTTAAAATTTTTATTTGTGTTTAACAACGATTTTCTATTCAGTTTTCTATCTGTTAGCACACTCAAACATAGGACAATAAACATACATAAAAATGTTGTATCGTGCTATTCTCAATTGTTGTATTTTTTCAATTTAATTTTTAACAACTCTGTTTTTTGTTAGGACGATACAACGATACAACAAATAGGACACCCCTTGTGAAAACCCTTATTGTATAAATTATTTCTATAAATTATTATTTATTTGCTTGAAATTTTAAGTCTATGTGACGTATTTTACAAACATTTGTCTCGTACCGTTTTTGTAAATACAAACAAAAAACTTTTTAAGTAAACACCAACTATGAAACTTGTAAAATCAAAAAAAAAAAAAAAAATCGTTTTTTTATATTTTTATTTTCAAACAAATATATATATGTAAAATATCAATTTACAAACATTTCCAGCAAAAAAATTGTTGGAAATCGAATTTTAAAGCGTATTCGTTTACTTACTACAAGTTACTACTTTTACTACAGCTGGATAAAATCAACACAAAAAATTAACAAAACTTTCCAATTGAAGTAAAAGTAGTAAGAAATTCGAGTAAACGAACACACTGTTAATTAAAAAATAAAAGATATTAGTTTCTACACATACCATTGTTGTTGCCAATTTTTTTTTCTGTGTAATAAATTTGTTTTTAGTACATACTCGTATTTTTAAATTTGTAGTTTTTCCTTCTAATAAATGGTACTTTACCGAAAAACCCGAGAATTTTTTTACAAAAAAAAAAATAATAAATTAACAAATTATTTATCTGTGGACTTTTGAGAAAAACACTTATATGTCATTTTATACAACTGTTTATCATATTGTTTTCTTTCTTTCAAAAATTTGATGTTTTACGTAAACAAAATCGCTAAAATAAAAACGCCTTATATTACAAATGAAACTGGTTATTTTATCCAACATAAATTAAATTGTTTTTTTTTTAAATTAAGTTGATTTGAGAGGGTCTTAAATCTTTTTATATATAAGGTTTGGAAATGTGAGGGCCGCATAGTAACATACATGAGTATTTAAAAGTTTTATTGACTGCAAAAATCTTGTAAAATTTTCTTAAGACGACTTAAGTGATTTTGTCAGAAGCTCGCATTTATAATAGAACATTGCACAGTCAAAATCTTTCCATTATAAGAAATATATTTATCTACAGGAAATATTCTTATTTACAAAATATTTTTGTAAAACAGAATTTTTATATCGAGGGCTTATATTCAGTAAGGGATATCTGCAAATATACAATTGTTCAGGAAAGCTAAAAAGCCGTTTACTTCACGTTTTATGATTATTTTCCATACTTAATCTTCTAAATGATTTGTAAGAATTACCTACCAACTCATACCTATACATTTTTTGTTAAAGTTTCATGTTTTTCGTGATTTTATGCCAGGGTTGGCAGGCAATACCGCTAAAATACCGTTATCGATTCAAAACCCTTTCAACTGACTACCGTTACCCCTAAAATACCGTTACTGAAGTAACCGAAATACCGTTATCCTTAAAATACCGTTACCGAAATAACTGAAATATCGTTATCCTTAAAATACCGATACCGTAATAAATGAAATATCGATAAGGGTATCGATAAATAAATGAAATGCCATTACTCCTAAAATACCGTTACCGTTGTTTTTTATTTTCTGTTTTTGGTAATTGCACATGATTATTTAGTATTTTTCGTACATTAAGATGGTAGATTGGTTCTGTTTTCAATCTCGTTTGTTTTTTGTAAAAAAATTGCGGGATGCAGCAAAATAACTGACTACCGTTATCCTTAAAATACCGTTACCGAAATAAATGAAATACCGTTGAGCTTAAAATACCGTTACCGAAATAATCAAAAAACGTTATCCTTAAAATACCGTTACCGAAATAATTAAAAAACCGTTATCCTTAAAATACCGATACCGAAATAAATGAAATGCGTTACCCTTAAAATACCGTTACCGAAATAATCTAAAATAGAGTTACCATTACCGATAGCCGCATCGTTTCGGTTACCATCCATTAAATAGCCCTAATTGCCTGCGGATATATTCTATGTTGATATAAACATTTCGAGATTTCCCTTTTTCGATTGGTAAATTTTCTTTAAAATGTTACTGAAAGGAGAATATTAGTTCAATATATTATTCAATATTTCTGTTTGTTGGGATACGTATAGATTCCTCGGTAAAATTTTGCACACAAAAATGTTTCAAAAAATATAATATTTTTGACTATTTATTTATAGCCATAATGTAAACCGTGAATTCAATTTTAGATAAATCCTTCAAAATATTTTTCACCAATATATTTAGTTAGAATATTTTTCACCAATTATAAAAAACAAAGTCCAATCTTAATATTAAGGCCGATTTTTTTGTTATTAAAAAAATTTATTTCTTTATTGAAATAAAACCAAAGAAACCACATTTTAAAAGCAGTTTAAAGATATTCCATATCCTAAAATCTGGGCCTAAGTGTTATAAAACGTCTAAAAGAATTCTTTTGGGCGGAGCAAAAACATTCAAAGACGATAAAAACACGAATTTCAACCGCGATTTTCGCAAAATTGTGACATGCTAGAAAAATTTTTATAACGGGTTTAATCTAAAACCATAGCAAAAATATCTCTTTACTGAGATATTTTATTTTCTTGATTTTAAGAAATGAAATTTATGGCTCTATGCTCCAACTTGGAACGACGGGAATAAATATATGTATATATATATAAGAAATGAAATTTGAGCAGATAGCCCATATAATATTAATAAAAAATTGTTTGGTAAATAGCAAATTAACTAAAATGAGAAAAAGTGGTTCTAGAATTATTTTTTTAGTCCAAAATTAATATCATAGATAACAGCTGTATATCTAAAGCGTTTTTTATCAAAAACAACTAATTTTTTTTAAAGCGTCAGATGGCCGCTATTGAATTTAGGCCCTCGATATAATAAACAGAGTTGCAAAAGCAGCAGAAAATACACTACAATTAATAATCTATATGTACTTCTTTTTTAACAGAAACACTAATGAATTTAATATTTATTTGTACTAAGATGGAAATAGTCCCACTTCAATATTTTTTCAGTACGTTCTGAACTACGGCAGAGAAAACTCTATTTCATCTATTAAAAGTAAAAAAACAAAAAAATAATAGCTTTTTATTTTATAAAAATATATTATTGCCGCCAGCGGATATCGAACTTTCGACCTCTACTCTAGCCACCTACGTCGTATAAAAACACCACTTTGTCATTGCGAGATCTGGTTCTTATTCTCTTCAATAAAAGGTCAAATTTTTCATAATTTTTATTTTATTTTTTAAAATTGAAATATTTAATAAATATTAAAAATAGATGAGTTTCGCCAGGAAACCGCGAGCATATGTTTGGAAATAAACTATCCAAATCACTTTTTAGGATTACTTTTGAAGAAATAATACTTTAGAAGCAAAAAAAAAGCTGTAAAAATATACTAACGGATACCTTGAAAGCAATGAAAGAAGTGATTGGGTTTTGAAGTGGTTCAAATTTACTTCTAAAAAGCAGTAAAAAATACACCAAAGCCTTTATGACACTCTAGCTTTTTTCTAACTTTTTCTTGACTTTTTTAAGGTTTTTGAAAAAGTTTTTCGTTATTTACGAAAAAGTTAAAAAGGAATAGAAGAAAATTAAATAAAAATCATAAAAAAGAAAGAATTAAGAAAAAAGCTAGTGTCAGTCATGCAGGCTTAACGGATGCTTTAGAAGCAATGAAGGAAGTGGTTTCTATTTTCACACTACTCAAAAATGAATTTGTACATTGTTAAAAAAAAACTCAATACCGAACATAAAATAACATTCTTTAGTATCTATTTTGACACTAAAAAATGTTATTTCTGTAATAAAAAACATTGCTTAAATTTTTTTGTGCTAAAAATTATTAATCTCATGTCAAAATTAACTGAAATTTGTGGTGTACAATAATTTCTTATGGTACCCAAATTCTATTATTAGTACCTAGTAGTAAATGCAATTTTTAGTACAAAATAAATTTTTTACTACTATAACATGGAATTTTTAGTACAAGATACAATGAGGATATTCACAGTTTAAGTGCTAACGTGCTATCGTTGTAAAATAGCATGATTTTTGAAATTTAACACATAGAAAATTGTCAAATTTACGACACATTCGAAAATCTAGTTTTTAATACCAAAAAGATTTTTTAATTAAAAATTTATTTGTTTTAATTTAAGTATGGCAAGAATAGAGAAATCTAAACTAATCTACATAAGCTGTGTTTGTGTGGCACGCCTATCAATGCTATATCGAACAATTTTGACAGTAGAAAGTCGGAATAAGTTAAAAAACTGTCAACATCGTTCTAGATAACACTGATATGCAGTCACACAAACACAGCTATAATCGATTTTTAGAAAAAATTAAAATATTGCTTACAACACTGCTCGAAAATACCAAAAAGTTAAAACTACATTTTTATTACCAAATAAATTTTTTATAAATTTTTAAGTACAAAGTTATAACTCTAGTTCTACTGTTCCATTTTGGAACAGTAGAACTCGCGACTCCTTGAAAAATACAAGAAATTTTTAAAAAATAGAAGATAAGACCAAAATCAAAAAAAAAGTATCAAATTATATTCAAAAATATGTTACTGAATTTAGACTGAGCAAAAACCAGGTGGTTTTTGTACAAAACTAAATTACAAAAGCAATTCATTTACACTGAATTTTTAATTTTTCTTTGTCATATTACTTTTTTATTAAACACTTTTCTTTATGTTTTTATTGTTAAATTAAATTAAAATAATTATTAACACATCTAAAAATGTATAAAAACACACAATTTTGAACTAAAACTGAAATATTAAAAAAAAAATAAAAAATATATTTTTGACACTTGCTTTAATGCTATATTCGTTGTAACAGGGTGTATCGAAAATTAGTTATAAAAGAAATCGGGTGTATCAGAAATACAAATTTTAGATATTTTTACTTGGTTTTTAGTTTGTATGAAAATTGTATGGAAAAACTAAATTAATTTTATAGTTTTCGGCTCAAAACATAAAAATTCCCAAAAACTACTAGTTTTTGCCCAGTCTAAATATACTATTAATTCGTATAATTAGAGTTTCTTCCATTAATTTTTATTAACCCATTTTACGAATTAAATTGAATAAACATTTTTTCACGGGATGTTAAATTTTTTTTGTCTTTCAGTTTCAGTCTTTTTCCGAATTTCAGTTGATGATTTCTGACTTTTAATTGATATTTTCTGAATTAAAATTGATGTGCAATTAATTATATATTCTTAATATCAAATGATATTTTCTATCTACTATTATCCAGTATTGGGGATACGATTTGTCAAATGTTTATAAATTCTCTTTGGAAAATGACATTTCGTATCCCCAGTACTGGGAAATAGTAGATATGGATGGACATGAATGAATAGATAGCGTGATAATCAAGCTTAAATATCATCGGCTTGTAACAATTTTTTTATATAAAAAATATTGGGGGTCCTTGAGGGAGTAAAAATGTCTAAAAGGATCTGTAAAATAAAAGTTGGTGGCAACCGGGGTCCTATTTTAAAACAAACACAATATATTTTTATTGCAAATTTTTGTTCATAGTATACATATACTTGCATTAAAAATGTTAATTTGTAACATTTTTTATTTTTTTCTTGTATAATAGTACTAAAAAGCAACTGTTATGTTTCCTTTTCCCAGAAAATATCATTAAAAGGGCAAGGAATTTCATACACTTAAAAATAGAAAATATGCGGCTAAAAGAGACAAATATGCATTAAAAATAGAAAAAATAGGCACTAAAAACTACTACCGAAATAATGCACTTTAAGACTTAAAAATATATTTAAGTTAGTTATTTTGCAAACAAATGCAGAACTCGAAGCTTTTCCATAGGTCAATAAGGTTTTTAAAAATGTTCATTTTCAAAAATAATGAGAAAAAAATTAATATTTTGATTGAATCAAAACATAAAAACGTATAAATTATTTATATTTTTCTAGAAAATAAAAAATGTTCCTAAAAATTAAAAATATGAACAAACATGCATTAAAAAGCGCAAAATATGCATTAAAAAGGCACCAAATATGCATTTGAAATCAAAATATTCACAAATATGCAATTACAAATCGATGCCATTTTGTTCTAAATTTGATGATTCGGGTAAATATTTAGTCCATATCAATTTTGGACTATCGAGGAAAAACATGCATTTGCATGGAATTCCTTGCCCTAATCATTATATTAAAAAAAAAAAAAAAAAAACACAAAAGATTAAAAAATATGAAAAAGAATTTATTTTTATCGCACGCACTCATTATTATATTATGTAGGTACACTTAGAAAAGTTTGTCAGTTACTAAATGACAGTTGTTTCTTCAGTAATCAGTAGTTGTTAAGTAGTTGTTGTTTTAAAACAATTCAAAATAACTAAATTTTAAGTTATTTTAAAGGTAAATAAATACTTTTGTCGCCTTTTTAACTGCGTATACTTTTAATTTTAACTGTACTTTTCAGTAGATTCTACCAGCTCACTTTTTGAGTGTATATTATATTCATTTAATTTTTGCTAAAGACATTTAATTTATTTTTATGTACTATTTTATAAAATAATAAAATAAAACCATGACGGTGATCATCATCATCAACATTGACTAACATAAGTATTCTTTCGTATTTTGCTCATAAATTATCTTGTAATTTACGCATTATTTAATTGCGTAAATGAGTCAAAAATGTTATTCTTTTGTTTATTGCATGCAAAAAATAAAGAATTAAAAACAAAAGGCATATAAAAAAGTGTCTTTTATTTTCAGAAGCTAAAAAATATACAGAAATTAAAACTTGGCATCATTTAGTGTTTACGACTTGTTGTATGATAAAATAATAGAGTAGTCATACGACCATTATTATCTATAGGTCATTTGCATTCCTAAACGATGATGGTGATTATTTGTTATGAAGGTTTAACACATAAATAGCAACAAAAAAAATATAATAATCTAGGAATAATTGTAAAGAATAATTATTTAAAAATATTTTTTCGTTCTTTTTTTATTATTATTCTAGGCTGCTGCCCGTCATCAATGTCCGTACTTGGTTAAGATGTATGAAAAGGAATTTATCAATCAAGGTGGAAATACCGAATGGTTAAATGGTCTTGATTTTATACCACCCAAATTACGTGCCATTTATGAAATTAATAAAATTTTAGCACATCGGCCATGGTTGTTGCGTAAGGAACATATAGAGGTAAGAGTTTTTTAAACATAAAATTTTTAAAACTTAAAACTATTTTCTTTATGCATAACTTTGGAAACGCAAGTAAAAATTTCATAAAAATCGATATCATTTTAAAGGCACGACTACATGCGAGAGAAAACTCGGGAGTAAATTCAGCTCTGTATAAGTCTACGAAATGTAATCTCTGGATCATTGACAGTTTCTGTCACACAAACTTTCTTTACAAATTTTTAAAATGTTTTGCTAAATTATAGAAAATTTCAGTTTATTAAATGCGCTTTTTGCTATTGGGAGAAAAAAATTATTGTTTGAAATAAAAAAAAAACAATAAAAACAAATGCTTCAGGCATAGGCTTTACTCTTTTTCTGTCATTTGAAAAAATGAAGTAGTGTTTGTAATTTTACTTGTACATATGGTTCTTAATACCACTACAACTCATACATGGGACTTTTTCATTACCATTGAAATTTTATTACCATTAGTTCATACTAATGACAATGAAAAAAATTTCATTACCATTTAATGGTAATGAAATATTTTTCATTAGAAAAATCATTACTAATGAAATTACAGTAATGTATAAAAAAAACTAATTACAATTGATTAAAAACCAATTGTTTACAAAAAAATTCAGACAAATGAAAACGAACAACGGGTTTGGCCGGGAAAGTTATAAAGCTAAATTTTTTAAGGAGGATCCATTCCATTCCGTTAAACTTTACCTGGATACAAATAACAATGGAATGGAAAGTAATATTTAATTTCAAATGAGCATGAGCCTGAATGAGCATATTCCATCTTCGATTTCAGCTAGTTTTACTCCATTTTTACGTCTTTCTCTCAATGGCAATTATTGTTTTTAATTTATTCATTATCAATGGTAATGAAATTTAAAATCATTGTCATTAATCAATGAAATTAAATTTTTGAATCATTACCATTAATTAAAAAAATGGTAATGAAAATACTTTCATTACAATTGATATCAATGCAATGGTAATGAAATCATCAATTAATTAGTCCACCTAATTAATTAGTCCCATGTATTGCTGAAATAACCTAATTTTCGGTTGCAGCATCCGCACGATTCGTTTGAAACCAAATTTGTAAGTTGTATCACATATTCAAATTTCATCGAAATCTGAAGGAACCCAAAATCCCCATTTAGAGAGAGATTTTGGTGATTACTCTCATTTTACTGAACTTTGCACAAAAAGTAAAGGAGCACACTTAACTTAAAATAACGAGTTTTCTGTAACGGTTATAAATTTTTTTTCTGTGTACATAGTTTAATAAATTTCACCAGTATACAAAAAAAAAAAGGGTAAAAATTAAACAAAACAATTTAGAAAAGACCCCCCCTGGAAGAAATTGCTAGCTACGTACCTGTTGCGCTAACTTTTTAAGTAATTAACCGATTTTTACATATCTTAGCTCATATGAAAACTTTAACTTTACTTATTGACATTTCGTGTGTTCGTTTACTCGAAATTATTGCTACTTTTACTACAATTGGAAAGTTTTGTTTACTTTTTGTATTGAATTTTTCCAGCTGTAGAAAAATTAGTTACTTGTAGTAAGTAAACGAACAAGTTCCAAAAATGCACAGCCTTTTTACAGGAAGATCATAAAAATATTTTAAAAACACATCTTCGATTTTTTGAAAATTTGCGGTGACAAAATATTTACTACAAAACTACAACTCTGCTAAGAGAAAAAATCAAAATCAAAATTAAATATTTAAATGTACACTAATAGAAAAAAGTCCGTAAAAAATTTAGTAAAAACTACTAAAAATTAGTTAAAAATGATGCTGCAGAAAAAAACTGCTAAATTAGCAGATTATTTTTGCTATATATTAGTAATATAGGAACAGCAAAACTAAAACTGTTAAATATACAGAATTTTAGTTATATATGAGCTAAATTTTTGTAAATGGAGATTAGCAAATTAACCTGCTAAAATCAGCAAAAAATTTTGCTAAATAATTAGTAGCCTAAAAAATCACCAAAAAATTTAAAATTTTCGAAGTTTTTTTTTCGATTTTTTTTTAAATGCAAATAAAAATCGAGCCTTTTGAAAACAGCAGTTTACAATTTTTTAGCAAATATTTCTGCTGATTTTAGCAGAATAGACTGCTATTTGCATTCAACTAAATTTAGCTTAAAAATAGCAAAAATTTTGTAGATTTAACAGTTTATTTTTGCTATTTTTAGTCTACAAATATTTAGCAAAATTTTCTGCAGATTTTACAGTACAATTTGCTATTTTCAATTAACTAAAAGTTAGCCTAAATATAACTAAAATTCTCTAAATTTAGCAGTTTTAATTTTGCTGTTCTCATTTTACTAGTATTTAGTAAAAAAATCTGCTAATTTTAGCAGTTTTTTCTGCAGCATCATTTTTAACTAATTTTTAGTAACTTTTTCTGCTATTTTTACGGATTTATTTCTATGAGTGTACATATATGTTAGAAAACTATGGAAAACATAATAAACATTTTCGAAGAATTTTGTTAAAAAAATTTAAAAAAATTTCAATTTTAAAAACGGTTAACGGTACATATCGAGTATCTAAATTAAAAATATCGAGTAGTATCGAGTATTGAAAAGTAACCGAAGTTACCAGCACTATTTACCACTCTGAATCCGAATCTGAAGTCTTATCCATCTCATCGAGTTTTTGTGATATTCTAACCTAAAAATGCGAAAACACGGGTTATCGGCATATTCGAGTCTTTATTATACACTGCTGAAACTAGATCTTCTCTTTCGTTTACATTTGATATATATTTACTCAATACATATAAAAGTGACAAAAAACAAAATAGGGCATGTTCTACACTTACTTAAGATATTATAAATCGCAAGGTTTACATCTGGCTAATCCAGGCATAAAACATATACATAAAGGGTTCTTCAACAGGGACGCTACAAAAGTAGAAATACAGGGACAACAAACGACGCCATATTTCTTGCCGTTCTTTTGACATTTCTCTTCAGCAAGGTTTGCCATTTCATGATGGAAAGATATACTTATGGTCGTCATAATGAATGGCTTCGTCAATAAACAAAATATGCGTTATTGGTCAGACAGCAATCCACACTTACTCCATGAGTCATCATTGCATCCCTAAAAAATTACGGTTTGGTTCGGTTTATGGGCCGGCGGCGTCATTGGGCCGTACTTCTTCCGTGATGATTAAGACCGGCACGTTACTGTGAATGGGAATCGCTACCGTTCAATGATAACCGAATATTTTTGGCCCTAAATTGATGATATGGACTTGGAGGACATGTGGTTCTAACAGGACGGCGCCACAAGCCACACAGCGAATGTCACAATCAATTTATTGCAAACCAAGTTTGGAGAACGTGTTATCTCACGAAATGGTCCAGTCGATTGGCCGCCTCGGTCGTACGATTTGACGCCGTTGGACTAATTCCTGTGGGGCTACGTCAAATCTATGGTCTATGTCAACAAGCCAGCGACGATTGATGAACTTCGTACGAATATCGGCCGATTTATGCTTGAAAACCGTCGAAAATTGGGTTCAGCGTCTGGACTTCTGCAAGCGTGCCCGTGGTGGCCATGCAAAAGAGATCGATTTCCATACATAATGGCATCGAACGTACTTTCACAGGAATAAAGAATTTCATTGATATCCAAAACCGTTTTTGTTTTATTTAAATAAACTTTTGTAGCGCTCTTATTGAATAACCCTATATGTACACTCAAAAATAAAAAGTCAGTAAAGTCAGCAAAAAATGTTCTGTGTCAGCAAATTTTTAGTCAGGAGCGTGCTTGCAAAAAAGTTGGTAATTTCAGCAAAGGGTTTGCTGAAAATCAGCGAGCTGATTTTTACCAAAAAAATAGTAATCTTCAGAAAAAATTTTGCTAACACTTAGAAACTCAAAAAACTTGTAGCGAAATTTTACTTTAGTTAATTTATTTGCTGACAATTTAAATATAGAATATGTGTAGAGTTGTTTTTCTTTTTTTGTCATTTCCGTTTCCAGACAAGCTGCGACATCTACATCTTGTCTATCTGATTGTCGTCCACGCTATGAATGCGGTTATCAGCACAATTTTTGTAGCAAAATAAATTAGTAAAACATTAGTTCAAAATTAGTTTAGTGCTAAAAAAAATATAACTAAAATTTTTGCTGAAAACGGAATTTCAGCAAAAAAATTGCTAAAAACTAGTACACTTGATATACAAGACGTTTTAATAATTTTTCTACTAACTTATTTTTTTGAGTGTATGTGTCCTTTATTTACGTAGTAAAAAAAGAGATTACACATAGAGATTACAACATAATGCTGCTAATGCAGAACTTCCCGCTTATGAAAATCGCCTTGCTCTTATAAAATTACCTACTCTAAAAAGTCGCAGACGCATGCTGAATGTTACTTTTTTTGTTTAATTTGATCAATGGTGATGTCAACTCTGAATTCCTGCTCAGCAAAATAAACATATTTATTCCATTTCGTTCATCAAGATATATTGATTTCCTCAGTATAAAATATTATGTTACAAACTACTCCAATTTTGATCCATTTCGTCGTATTTGTGATGAATTCAACATGCTATACCCCTACATTGATTTTAACAAAAGCTTGCACATCATAAAAAGGGATATTATACTACATTTGAACAATTTAAGATAAAATCTTTAATTTTAATATTTTATATGTTGTATTTTATTATTATTCTACATCTGGGTATAATTCTCTGTAACTAGTCTGTAAGGAAAAATCCATAGACTTAAATAAAATAAAATAAAAAAATAAATAAAAATA
This sequence comes from Leucophora obtusa, assembly GCA_949987735.1. Taxonomy (NCBI): domain Eukaryota; kingdom Metazoa; phylum Arthropoda; class Insecta; order Diptera; family Anthomyiidae; genus Leucophora; species Leucophora obtusa. The sequence continues at coordinate 41,972,855 of OX465299.1, read as the reverse complement.
AAAAAGTTCACGAAGAACATAGGGCGTCAGGCATAAAACATAATCGAATCTCTTCTTTTACACACATAGAAAAGATTCACTGTGACGACCGAATTTCTTGCCGAGTGATTTATCTGTAGCAACAGAATTAAGTATAATCATGGGTCAATCCAAAAATATTGTACCAACCGAAGTTCTGTGATATTTACCAAACATCCATTGCCAAAAAAAAAATATCAGAGTCTACACCCGAACAATTCTGTTGGCTAAAAAAATTCGGTAGTCACAATGAATTTGTTGTTTATGTGTCTAAAATGTCTGTATACATTTTTTGCGCAGATGTTTTAAATCTTTGAAATCATGACTCGTATTGTTAAAAAATTTAATATTTCTTTATTTTTATTTACTTTTAGAGTTTGACTAGGGGTAAAAACAGTTGGTCTTTATCGGAAGTTGTTCATGCTATGGTGTTATTATCGCATTTTCATTCATTATCATCATTTGTGTTCTCCTGCGGTTTGACACAGAAACTTGATGGTTTATCTAGTCCAAAATTTAAAACACCACCCGCAACATTGCCATCACCACCACAAACGCCCACAATTGGTGAAGCTGTAATATTAGGGCAGCAACAACAACCACAACTTGTTAATGCTGCTGCTGCTACAATACCACAACAACAACCGCAAAAGACTGTATTAAGTGAAATAATATTAAACAATAATAACAATAGCAACAATAACAATATGGATCATAATAATCAAGTGTATTGCAATAACAATACTGCTACAGCTGCTGTTGTCGGTTCTGCTACTGCTGTAAACGTAACAACCAGTAATAATGGAGGTGCTATTACAGGTGGTGATGCAACATCTGCTAATGGTGTAAATGGTGTAAACAAGATTAATGGTAATTTGTGTTTATACGATAATTATAATGGAAAGAATTTGGGCAATTGCAAAATTTTCTAATTCCTTACTCTATTTGTTTGGTATTTATTATACCCTACACCACTATGTGGTCAGGGTATTATAAGTTTGTGCTGATGTTTGTAACACCAAAAAATATTGGTCGTAGACCCACCTTATAGTATACCGATCGGTTCAGAATTTTTTTTTATTTCGATTTAACGATGTCCGTCCGTCCGTCTGTCTGTCTGTCCATGCAATCTTGTACGCACTCTACAGGTCGCACCTATTAAGATATTTCGATGAAATTTGGTACATAGACCTATGTTGGCCCAAGGACGAACAAGTTTGATTTTTTTGAACATCGGTCCATGTTTAGACCTAGTGCCCATATAAGGGTCCTACCAAAATTATACTGTTTATACGCTGCAGGTCGTAAATATTAAGATATTTTGAGGAAATTTGGTACACAGACCTATATTGGCCCAATAACGCAGCCTATTGATTTTGGTGACATTAGTTGGCTTTTACCCAGACTGGTGTAGGGTATTCTATAGTCGGCATGCCCGACTTTAACCTTTTTACTCGTTTTATTTATTTTTAAAAATAAAAATAGTAGTTTTTGAAGAAAAAAAAATTAAGAAAATTTTTTGTGAAAAAAATATAAAAAGTTTGAAGATTCTGTAAAAAAATGGTAGATAATTACTTAGGGCGAGTTTTATAGTCAGCACTAAGTATAATTTTTTTTCTCTCAAATATTATTTAAGTATTAAATTTTAATTGAAAATTTCTTGCCTATTTAAATAATTATAAAAAAGTAAAAATGGTTTATTAAGAAAATCCTTTTTGTGATAGAGAGGCAAATTATTGTGTATTTTTTTCTAAATGGCCCTGACGGGCATTTCATTAGAGAGCTTTTTTTAAGGCAAAATCGGGTGCCATCAACAATCATCTGAAAATAAAAAAAAAGATTTTTCAAAGATTAACATGGTTATTCAGAAAAAACTTTTTGCTTTATTAGAGGCTAATTGAACGATTTTTGTTGTTGTTTTGCATGTTAATTTTTTTTTTTATCAAATTTTAATAAAAATCAAAACATTTTTGTGAGTACAAGCCTAAATAATTTAATAAATCCCTGATATGGCCGGATTTTGAAATTTTTGATTTTCACAAAAATAGCGCAGAGGTAACTCAAAAATTGAAAAACACCAAAAAAATCATGGTTTTATATTTTTGGAGAAAAAAAAGTGGGAAAAAATTCAAAATCTTTCTACGCCAGGGACCTCATTTTTTAGTCGACCATAAAACAAAAAAGACAGATTGAGAACAGGTCTACCCGTTTAAGCCGCACAGTGGCACCCGATTTTATACATACACTAATAGAAAAAAGTCCGTAGAAAATTTAGTAAAAACTACTAAAAATTAGTTAAAAATGATGCTGCTGAAAAAAACTGCTAAATTAGCAGATTATTTTTGCTATATATTAGTAATATAGGAACAGCAAAACTAAAACTGTTAAATATACAGAATTTTAGTTATATTTGAGCTAAATTTTTGTAAATGGAGATTAGCAAATTAACCTGGTAAAATCAGCAAAAAATTTTGCTAAATAATTAGTAGCCTAAAAAATCACCAAAAAATTTAAAATTTTCGAAGTTTTTTTTTCGATTTTTTTTTTAAATGCAAATAAAAATCGAGCCTTTTGAAAACAGCAGTTTACAATTTTTTAGCAAATATTTCTGCTGATTTTAGCAGAATAGACTGCTATTTGCATTCAACTAAATTTAGCTTAAAAATAGCAAAAATTTTGTAGATTTAACAGTTTATTTTTGCTATTTTTAGTCTACAAATATTTAGCAAAATTTTCTGCAGATTTTACAGTACAATTTGCTATTTTCAATTAACTAAAAGTTAGCCTAAATATAACTAAAATTCTGTAAATTTAGCAGTTTTAATTTTGCTGTTCTCATTTTACTAGTATTTAGTAAAAAAATCTGCTAATTTTAGCAGTTTTTTCTGCAGCATCATTTTTAACTAATTTTTAGTAACTTTTTCTGCTATTTTTACGGATTTATTTCTATGAGTGTATGTATGTATATTAGGCCGGCTCGATTTGTGGGGAGGCAAAAAAATCGCCCATGGCTCAGGGAAAATCGTATTCTAAGGATCAAAATAAGAAACTTTGCCGAAGGAACCATACCTCTAAAACGAATTCTACTACCCCCCAACTGTTGACTTTTGTCCCGTAGGGTCAAGTTTTGAAAAATCACACTTTGACCCATTTAGAGTGCCCCAATCGAGTCCAAATGTATGACCGACCCCCACTAACTTTGGAGGGCCGATCCACCCATGCCAGTGGCACACCCCCTGGAACTCCCCTGGGGGGGGGGGGTTCCCCATACAAACATTTTAAAAAATCACCATTTTTGGCACTTTATTTTATTATTTTTTATTTATTTTTATTATTTTATTTATTTTTTCTCCTTAGAAATTTATTTAGTCAGAACATATGTAAATGAAAAAATTAATTTAACTTAGTAATAGAAAAGAAAAAATAAAAAATTACTGTTTGAAGTCTTTTTTGCTTTCAAGTCTGGGCAATTTCGCACGGCTTTCTAATGTCGTCGCCATAACAGCCTCTACATTTTCCGGTATAACTCGTTTGGAAACGCTAGCTAGCAATTGAACGTGTCGTTCTGTTTCTTGTATGTGTGATGGAATTTTTGGATCATTAAACGGTGGATCATCTTGATTTAAATATTCTTTCAAAGTATCGTATGGAATGCTTCGCGTGAATGGTGGTTCAAATACGTCATTTATGTCATTCATATTGATCATTTCCGTGTAACTTGTGCAATAAAAGTTTATATCTGGTTTTTTATAAGCTCTAAGTCCCGTTGGGTCGTCAACATCGGTTCGATAGCGTAGAATTATCTTGATAGCACAGTCGCGCTTTTCTTTGCTATCATCAAACAACATTGATAACAAGATATTTTCCGAATGCGCATAATATGCATTATCTGTAATTACTTTATTGACAATTTTGCGTAAACGAGGTTCTAGAAATCTTGACCAACTAATGAATTTGAAAAATAATCTACTACCGTACACGACAGAGCTGTAATACTTGATATTGAAGTACATTGGCACATAACATGTAATTATAAATTCAACCAGTATTCTTAAATTTGCATCTGGATTTTCCGTTGTCACATATAATCGTAATAGTCTAGCGGCCTTGGTGAGCCACCGAGAATGTACAATTTTCCCTGGTTTGATGTTTGCCAGATCCACTGAAACCACGGAATAGGTGGAAAATTCAATTTTTTCTGGAGCAGGGGGCATATTTTTCAACTCAATTTTCTGAAAGCCGTCCACCACCTGAAAATATATAAAAATAAAACAATTAAAAACTTACATGTAAATTAAACGTTAATCTGACCACAAATTCTGTTAAGCAAGTGCGCCTTTTATTACTTCTGGAAAATCCTTTATGATAATTTTATGCTCAATTCTACCTGTAACCGATTTAGCTTAAGTAAGTTTACGACATGCAGCTGTGTCTTGTGGTGGCTTAAAAAACCCACACAACCTATTTTACGACCTGCAACAGAACGACACGTTCAATTGCTAGCTAGCGTTTCCAAACGAGTTATACCGGAAAATGTAGAGGCTGTTATGGTGACGACATTAGAGAGCCGTGCGAAATTGCCCAGACTTGAAAGCAAAAAAGACTTCAAACAGTAATTTTTTTTATTTTCTTTTCTATTACTAAGTTAAATTAATTTTTTCATCATTTACATATGTTCTGACTAAATAAATGTCTAAAGAGAAAAAATAAATAAAATAATAAAAATAAATAAAATAAATAAAAAATAATAAAATAAAGTGCCAAAAATGGTGATTTTTTAAAATGTTGGTGTGGGGAACCCCCCAGGGGAGTTCCAGGGGGTGTGCCACTGGCATGGGTGGATCGGCCCTCCAAAGTTAGTGGGGGTCGGTCATACATTTGGACTCGATTGGGGCACTCTAAATGGGTCAAAGTGTGATTTTTCAAAACTTGACCCTACGGGACAAAAGTCAACAGTTGGGGGGTAAACATTTTTATGGTAAAAATTATCCCCACTTATTTACTGAAATTTCTAGAAGAATCGATTTAGTAGTTTTTGAGATATTATTCATATAAAGCTTTAGGGTTCGGATAAATTAAAAAATTTGAATTTAATTTTTAATAAAATTCCTTAATTTTGTTGAAATTACAATTTGTAAAAATTACAATTTCTACTAAAAATCAGTAAAACATTTGTAAAACACTTTTTTAAGTGTACCTTCTAAGGAAAAAATTATATTAATAGTGTTAGTGAGTGAAATTTAACACAAACAAAAGTACCGCGACCCGCATTTATTGTTACAGCTGTTTATATATATTTAAAATTTCAATATACATGGCAATAAAATGTAATAAAATATCGCATTAGGAGTTTGTTTAACAAGTAAAAACTAATACTAAGTGCTAACTATAAAAACTGGTCATATAATTTTATATATAAGGCGAATAAGTGTTATTATTTATATATGAATTAATAACACGTATACGCCTTATCTGTATGTTTAACTATCCTAATTCTATTAATTCACAAAATCTTTCCCATCACAATAAAAATTGTTTTTTCGGACTTTCCATATTTTCATATATTTAGTTAGAATATTGTTCTACCTCAAGTCCAAATTCTAATATGATATTGTCAAATTAGATTTTATTGTTTCAAAAATTTAAATTATATATTATTTCCGATTTTTCCTCTTTAGCTCAATCCAGTGTTACGGTAGAAGCTTTGATGGAACGCATGAAAGTGTTATCCCAAAAACAAGACGAATGCAGTGAAGCTGAGCTTAGTAATCGTTTTAAAAATGTTGAAATGCAAACTGCTGAATTGCCTGCTGCAGCCACTGTTGTACCCGCTGAAATACCACCAGTTATATCGCATTACATTGAAGATCCCAATTTTACATATCAAGATTTTGCTAGACGTGGTGCTGAAAATATACCGAATACATTTCGTATACAAGATTACTCATGGGATGATCATGGTTATTCATTAGTTAATGGGTAAGTAGAATTAGAACTTGAAACATTCTACGATTCATTTTTGTTTATTTTTTTTTTAGGTTATATGAAGATGTTGGATCATTGCTGGATCAAAAATTCCGCTGTGCTTATAATTTAACATATTTTACCATGGCGGGTGTTAAAAACGTTGATACTTCAAAATTTCGTCGTGCCATTTGGAATTATATTCAATGTATTTATGGTATACGCCATGATGATTATGATTATGGCGAAGTTAATCAAGTAAGTACAAATTTTAAATTATAACTTTGAGTCTACATGGAAATTTTTTTTTGTGGCTGACATGTAAACATTTGTAACTCAGTCATTTTTTAACCGATTTTGAATTTTTAAACCATATTAAAAAGAAAATTACCTGGTCTTTGAAAATATATGTATGTATATACTTTTTTTATATTAGCTATATTTTGTCTCATGCCTATCAACGTTAAGTATATAAAGCAAATCTACGTTAAACCGTTTGTCGTATAAAAAAATTTTAAACAGGTTATGTTTATAATTTTTCCGTTATAATCGAACGTACGTCAGCAAAAGTTTTTACGAAGTAACGCGAATAAGTTATGTTAGATGTGAAAATGTATAAACGTTGAGTTTTCAACGTTGATAATTATCCGTGTTGAAAGTTAACGTGCATACGAAAAGTTATGTGTTAGTTTTTGTCTTAAACGCGTTTTTATGCACTTTGAGTTTTTTTATGAGTTAGCGGATATAGTTAAGTCGAAAACACAGCTATTATTAATATAAATGTGTAGAGATTTTTTTTTTTAAATAATTAAAATCATATATTTAGTTAGAACATTGTACCTCAAGTCCAAATTGTAACACTACACTTATAAAAAAAAGTTAGTACAAAAAGATTGTTAAACGCGTTCTGCCGCAAATGAACTGATTTTTTCTGTTATTTTGTCTTAAAATTTAGGATTGAACTAATATTTTTGTAAATCCCATTTAGCATAACAATTAATTTCATCTGTATTTAAACCAACTTTGCATCCCAATTTTTAGTGATTTATGTTTCTTAGTTTTACAAATTTAAACCCCAATAATTTCCCAAAGTTTATCTTTTGTGTCTCTGCTATCAATATCATATAGAGATGGCGCTATATTTTCAAAATTTTTTATTATATAATCACAAAATGGCTTTTATCTCGGAAACTAAGCGAGATAGAGCAAAATGGACAAAAATGCGATACTATGAACTTATCAATCTTTGTAAGCCACCTATACTCACAAAAATATATATGGACCTGTCTCGGGACAGATCCGTAGAGCCCAAAAACCAAGACAGCGACATTTTAGCAGAAATTTTCAGTTAAATCAGGTAATGCTTCGGTTGCATTTAGCTCAAATTTCTTAGCTAAGTTAACTAGAATTGTCTGTGTATTTAGCAGTGTGTAAAATTTAGCTTACCTAAATTTAGCAGACCATAATTCTCAACTTCATTGAAAATTCTGCTGGCGCAAATACAGGTACTATTTCCTGTTATTTTAGCAGAATTTTGAACTATTTGTACGGGCTTTTTTTATGAGTGTATCTGATATTGTCATATTAGATTTTATTTGTTGTTTCAAAAAGGTTGACCATTTTCATGATAGATAATGCAATTGTTAATAAGAAAATGATGATTGGAACACACCGAGACATTACATTAGGTAAAAAATTCAACGGAACGAGAATTTTGTTCTTTTGTACACTCAACCAAAAAAGTCTGTAATGGCTACTGAAAATTTTGCTGTTATTACGGGAAATTTAACTGTTTTGAGGCTAGCGGTATTTTTTTGCTAATTTTAGCAACCTGTAGTACAATAAAATTAGTAGAAAAAATTAGTAGCCGCTACTAAATTTTAGTAAAATTTATGTAAAATGCAATTCAAAATTGATTTGCTAAAATCAGTTAAAAAACTTACTAAATATCATAATTTTAGTACAATGAAATTAGTATAAATAATAAGTTGCAGCTACTAAATTTCAGTAAATTGCTGAAAACTGTAATTTAAAATCAATCTGCTGAAATAAGCAAAAAATTGTACTAAAAAATAAAAAAACTGTAAAATCTAAAAAAAAAAAAAATTTTTCTTTCGATTGTAACAAGCGTATAATTACTTCATTGTACTTGAAATTTGGAGTCAAAATTGCAAACGGTTCTCCAGTTATTGCCGTTTTATGCATTGGAGATGCAATAAAATTTTCTGGGTGTAATTTCTAAACTAAGAATATATCAATAGTAACAAATATAAACTAAACAAGTGTAAAAAATCAAAAAAAAATATTTTTAAATTAGTATACATATTTTTCTGCTAAATTTAGCACTCGGTTTTGAAAAATTAGTAAAATGTTCTGCTGAAATCAGCAGCGAAAATTGGTAAAAAAAACTCCGTAATTTGTAATAAGAGAATAGCAAAAATGATTACTAAAAATAAAAATTGTTCTAATAATCAGAATAAAAATAGTATAGTGCGATTGGAAACTGTTTACAAATTTTTTTACAAACTTTTTTATCTGAGTGTATATGAACTGTCTGATTTGGTAAAACAGTCATAAATCAACACCTTTTGAAAAACAACATCTTACATTAAAGTACCCTTTGGTACTATTATATGTATGTTTGTATGTTCGTTGTCAATAACATTTGTCAAAACAACGAGATTTTTCTTTTTAATTTATTCGATCATATTTTAACTAGAAGTAAAGGGTTCTTCAATAAGAGCGCTACAAAAGTTTTTTTAAATAAAACAAAAACGGTTTTGGATATCAATGAAATTCTTTATTCCTCTGAAAGTACGTTCGATGCCATTATTTATGGAAATCGATCTCTTTTGCATGGCCACCACGGGCACGCTTGCAGAAGTCCAGACGCTGAACCCAATTTTCGACGGTTTTCAAGCATAAATCGGCCGATATTCGTACGAAGTTCATCAATCTTCGCTGGCTTGTTGGCATAGACCATAGATTTGACGTAGCCCCACAGGAAATAGTCCAACGGCGTCAAATCGCACGACCGAGGCGGCCAATCGACTGGACCATTTCGTGAGATAATACGTTCTCCAAACTTGGTTTGCAATAAATTGATTGTATAAATTGATTGTGACATTCGCTGTGTGGCTTGTGGCGCCGTCCTGTTGGAACCACATGTCCTCCAAGTCCATATCATCCAATTAGGGCCAAAAATATTCGGTTATTATTGAACGGTAGCGATTCCCATTCACAGTAACGTGCCGGTCTTGATCATCACGGAAGAAGTACGGCCCAATGACGCCGCCGGCCCATAAACCGCACCAAACCGTAATTTTTTAGGGATGCAATGATGACTCATGGAGTACGTGTGGATTGCTGTCTGACCAATAACGCATATTTTGTTTATTGACGAAGCCATTCATTATGACGACCATAAATTGGACGTAGCGCTCTTAACGTTGAGGCCAATGACTCCGAATTTCGGTAGTAAATTTTAATAATTTCGACTCGTTGGTGGCTCGTATATCTTTCCATCATGAAATGGCAAAACTTACTGAAGAGAAATGTCAAAAGAGCGGCAAGAAATATGGCGTCGTTTGCTGTCCCTGTCTTTCTACTTTTGTAGCGTCCCTGTTGAAGAACCCTTTACATAACAAAACGTGTGAAATAGGTATATTTTATGTTTTTGACTAAATTTTAACCCCTCAATTCATAAACACTTTGTAAAGGAGGTTTACAAAACACATTTTTCATACAAAATTTGTTCAACAAACCTCCTATAACTTTATAAAGCGTTTATGAATTGGGGGATAAATGTTTACACATTTTTTTAAATAAAAAATTTCTAAAATGGCAAAAAAAAATCAAGAAATCGCGATCCGTCCCGGAAATTTGTAATCCCGATTTCCGGGATTTTAAAAAATCTATCATTTTGAATAGTACATTGAATTTTCTGAGCCGATTTCAGTAATTTTTAGCACTTAACTGCTAAATTTCCTTTTATAAATTACACATTTTCTACAAAATTCCTTAAAGCATAATATTACATTAATTTAAATTTGTTTACTTTAGCTTTTGGATCGTCCACTAAAGCTGTTTATTAAAACCGCTTGTTGTTTTCCCGAAAGAATAACCACTAAAGATTATGATAGCATATTAGTGGAACTGCAGGACAGTGAAAAGGTAAGACAATTTTGTATTGACACAAATTGAATTCTCAACAAATTATTTGCCTTGCTTATCTTTCAGGTTCACGTTAATTTAATGATAATGGAAGCTCGTAATCAAGCTGAATTATTATATGCTTTACGCGAAATAATGCGTTACCGCACATGATCTCATTACATTAAAACAAACAAAACATAAACAATTATAATAATATAAAATATAACTATAAATATTAACAATATTGTTAACTAATATTTAAATAACTGAAAACATTTTTTATATATAAAAATAAAATTACTAAAAAAATATTTAAAACAAAATATAACATTTATACATACAAATCTATACATATTTATATTTTAAACAAAAGAAATTTATATTAAAAAAAAAAAACATTAACACTGAATTTAGACTGAGCTACATAGTTTTTGGCTCTTGTTAGTTTTCACTTGTCAAAACATATACATACATACATATATATTGGCTGACTTCATAAACGCAGTAATGCAAAGCAACACTGCAAACATATGCGTTTACAATGCAAAACAAAACTGCATGGCAACACTGCTTTGTCAAACAATGCGATGACATTTTAAAACTTTTATGAACGCTAATGCTTTTTGTTTTGTTTTTCACTATATAAATACATAAAGTCATATAAAATCATTAAAAAAAGCTAAATGCATTTTATCTGTATAAAAATTATGTGAAATTTTAACTTATGCATTAAACACATAGACGACTGCGGCTACAAAAAAGACAATGACGTTTATGAACACAATGCAATGTAATGTTGCTTTGCATACTGCATTTATGAAGTCAGCCATTATAAAAAAGTAAAAACTAGTTTTGTACGAAAACTTGGTAGTTTTTGCTCAGTCTAAATGCAGTGTAAAATTGAAAAAGAAAAATTACCAAATGTTATAAATTAATAAAAATTGTGACAAAAAGAGAATCAAGTCCTTTTTTATTGCATAAAAAAAGGAGACTGTTTTTAAAAATACCTTTTGCTAATAAATATAATTATATTATATACTATTTTTTAAACAAACATATACATAATTTAGAGACGAAAAATCAAAAAACGCTTTTTTAATTGGATAGTTTTAAATTGTATTAAATAAAAGAGGAAAGAATTATGTGAAATTTTTAAAAAATATAAATGTTGCAGTATGGGCATAAAGTATATATAACTCTAGGTAGGAACATTTTTTTTTAATTTGGTCGTCTTTCAAAATGTCGTAGATTATGAAAACACGTATTTATGAAAAAAGTAATAAACAAAATTGTGATCCATCGTTTGGCGCCAAAAACGCTAGACTTTAGTTTTCTTATTATTTTTCTTAATTTTTTGTGAAGTGAATCGAAGGAAAAGTTATATAAATATGTATCTGAGATTTATGATATCACTGATATCTAAGAATTTGAACTTGTTTTCCTTTAAAAGTTTCCTTAAGAAGCAGATTCAAAAGGATCTACTGATTATTAATTAAGTTTATTATATTCATGTCACCAATCACAAAATTGCACACAAAATTTTTTTAATTACTCTGTAAAATATAAGGAGGTTATTTTGTACAAGGCGTTGCGTCTATAGAAATTACTTTTGTGACAATAACAATTTACAAACAAATCAACGCAAGGCCAGGCGTTGTGTTTTACAAAATAACCCACTAAATTTTAAACAATTTTGAACACTTGAATTTATTTTTGTCAAAAACTTGTAAGAATCAAACTATCAGCTTAATACTTTTTGCTCATACTGAATTTAAAAATAAAACATTTGTCCAGTTTTTTTTTTTTTATTTATAAACTTGTTGTTAAATGTAAAGCAAAGAAACAAAACTTTTTTAAAAGCATCTAAATTTTTATTTTTTTGTAATCATTATATAAAATTTTAATACAAAAAAAAATCATTAGATATAAAACAACAATTTGTTAACAATACCCGTTTTTATGTGTATTTATAAAGAACCCAGAAATTATGATTTAAATAAAACTTTGTTATCCATTTTAAGTTTGTTATTGCATTGTAAATACATAGTTTTTTTATTTTCTTATTGTTTTGTATGATTTTTTATTTGAAATTTTTATAATTGTGCTTCCTCCTCAATTCAATGTTAAACATTGGCTAAAAACATATTTTTTAAAATTATTATTAAAGAAAATAAATAAAACAAAAATAATGTGTTCTTACTAAATACTGACAGCGACAGAGCATAGAGTTAACGTGAGTTTTATTGATAATACTGTTGTTAAACTCATTCTAGTATTGGTACTAAATTCCTTGTAATGTTCTGTTATTAATACGAGGTTTCATTACGAATACGGCGGTTATCTTTTAAATCTACCATGTTTCAAGTTTAATATAGCTGAATGTTATTTTAAGTCTAAGAATAATATAAAAATGCCTAAGGTTTTATTTGAAAAATTGCACAAATACACCTATTGATTTACATTTTAAAATTCTTTCTGATACTCTTCAGTAAGAGGAAAAGAATGCAGAAAAATAAATGTTTAAGAGATTTTTTGTTTAGGCTTTGCCTGTTCTGCTGGCTCTAGCATTTCCAAAAGTTCGGGTTCTAATCCAATCTTTTGCCGGATCGAAATACATGTACCACAAAAAAGCCCCTACAATTAATTGAAAATTCTGCGAAGACCACAGAAAATATTTAGTACCTATATTTGCGCCTGTAGAATTTTTAACAATCATGGATAACTTAAACTTTGAAAGCTGCTAATAACATAGACAGAATTAGTTAAATTAGCTAAGAAATTTGAGCTAAATTGAACAAAAATTTCGGCTAAGGTGTATTTAATGGGGCGTTCCTTAAAACGAAGTATCTGACCCCCTCTAGGATTAAAAGGAACATTTTTTCTAACATCGGTTAAGGCAGCCGGGGAATATAGGCACTCAAATGAAAGAAAATTTTCTTAGGATTTAAAAAATGCATTTTGTCCATTTAAGACCCCCTGGGGTTCTATAATAACTACTACATCAGCTAAATATTAAGTTCGAGTATTCAAAATTGCACAAATTTCCGTAAACAGGTATGCACTTGGTTTTCAAATAAATATAAACGCGTTAAAAAGCACTATTTTCCGAAAAAAAATTTTTTCCTGTGGCATTACATTCGAAGAGACAACTAATATTCCATTTTTTTTAACATAAAAACATACTAAAATTATTTGCTGCGTATACTAGTCTCTCAACTGCTACTAAACAATCTGGTGAACGTTTTGATTACCTACCTCTAAGTCAACATGTTGAAGTAGCGCTACCTTATTTTGGTAGCATAAAAATTTTATGCTACTTGTGATCAGTTGGTGGTACATCGGCTGTAGTTTATTTTTCCTAAAAAGTTTCTGGCTAAGATTTAACATGAAAAATTCTCTTCTTCCATAGCGACCAGTTAAAATTTATTTGTATATTTGTTGTTGTAATCAGTTGTGTCTACAAATTTGCAACCTTCTGTTCGCGTACATGTTTAGGAAAATTTTATTTTGAGAGTAAATCTTGTCTTACTCTCTCTAAGTTTGTACTGAGTATTTCTTACTGGAATAAAACGAATGGACCTATTATATAAGAACAAAAAATAAATCAAAGAAAACTTTGAAAATTTTTACTTTAAAACAAAACAAAATTAGCATCGTTCACCAGATTAAGGTAATCAGTAAGCGCTACATACCAATTGTAGCGGAAGTGGGTTTTTCTGCTAAACCTGTCCATTAAAAAAATTAAAAAAATTTAACGATTTTTTATCAAAAATATTTGTCTGCGGCGCTAGATGCAAATTGGGGGACCAGTGACTTTTCATTAATTTTGCAGTAAATCCCCCCAAAAACAAAAAAGAAAGTAAAAACATTTTAGGTACACAAGCATCAATTTCGTACAATTTTCCGACTCTTTCTCAATTTTTTATCCAAAATATGCTTAAAATGGGTCTAGATTAGGGATGCCAAACGGGAAATCCCGAATTCCGGGATTTTCGGGATTGGCACAATCCCGAATCCCGGGATTATTTCTCAAAAATCCCGGGATTTTCTTATTTATTAATATTAACCCTTTCGGAACAGATTTTGATTGGCTAAATAGTTTTTGACCAAAGTTTGTGGAAATATAAACCTATGCCTAGGAAATACTTTTGTTTTGTTTTTATAAAAAATTTTGCTTAAAAATTTAAATTTTAACACGCTGCTGCTCCCAAACGGATTAAGATTTTTTCCAATTTTATTTTGTATTATTTCCACGACAAAACTCTATACAAAATAAAAAGAACTTTTCGAAAACCTTTAAAGCGCGAATTTTAAGAACTTTTGGAAAAAATCCCAATTTTGGAACGCTTCTTAAAATTTTTATATGGCAACATTTTTAGTAAATTGAATTATGTTTAGAGCAAAAATGTCAAATTTCATACCAAAATTAAAAAAACAGACAAATATCTGTAAATTTGTCATTTTATATAGACGCAATCTTCATGTAACGATCGGCCAAATTTTTAAAAAATATATTGTTGGACAAACAATTTCTAAATATTCCTATAAACCCTGAAGCTCTCCTGATAAAACCAGACAAAGAGGCATTTCATGTATTTTGTAATAACTAAAGATCAAAAATTGCAAAAAAAAAACCATGTGCCGATAATTATTTGGAAATTTTTATTGCAAATGATCTACAAGACATTAAAAAACAATTATCAATTAAAATCCAAATCGTTTCTCTAATATGGAGGTTGCCAGATCCACCCTAAGTTTATGATGCCATATGGCAACAATATAGCGAAAGGGTTAATATAAACGTAAATAAACAAATTGAGAAATTTTAGTTTATCGACGTTTTTCCTTGAATTTGCTCATATTTACAAGAAATTAGGTGTGTTTGGGTACTTTTCCAGTAAAGTCCAGTAAAAATTACTCAGTAACAAATTTACAGAGAGTAAGGCAAAATTTACTCTCAAAAAGAAAAATATCTAAAAATGTACGCAAACAGAAAAATTGTAAGAATTAGTAAAATACTGCTGCCTTCTTCCCTAAAAATATCGCTAAATCAAACTAAAAAATCACTAGAAAATATCTAAATTATAAAAAAAATTAAATAGCGATAAATCCCTAAATTGCACGAACTTTTTAGGTTCTGTTGAAAAATTTCACAAAAATAGCTATATTTTTCAAACTTCTTAAAACTTTCTTAAAAAATTATTGGTACATCGCCAAATTTTTCGAACTTTTTTGTTTTCCATAAAAATTTACCGATAAATCGCTGAATAATAATGATTCCAAAATTCTGTCAAGGAAATAAATGTAAAAAAATGCTAAGAAAATGTGAAGACTGTCTTAAAAAGAAAAATCGCTAGTTTTCCCGCTAATAGCTAAATTATATTTTATCCCGCTAAACGAGTTGAAGTATCGCTAGATTTGCCGAGAAAATAGCTAAATTGGCAACAGTTATTAAAATAGCTGATTGCGAAATAAACCTATTCAAATTATTGGATTAATAAATAAAACATAATAAAATGATCACTTACTTACTCCTTCCATCGTAAATAAGCTTATATTTAAATATTTTTTATTTTTACAAAAAAATATTTCAAAATTATTTAGACAAATGTTATGTTTCTTCAATCATATGTTTTAAATCATATGTTTTTTTTCTTACAAATTCTTACTAGCAAAAATTCATCCAGTAAAAACTTGTAAGTTCTCTGGTATTGAACTGTCACTTTACCCTCTATTTTTCCTCTCTCCTTACTGAGTAATTGTGTAAACAAACACCTTCCCGTAAAAACTTGTACAAATTTGTACGAATTTGTACAAATTTTCGGGTACGCAAACACACTTATTGATGCCAAGATATTAGGTGTGTTTGGTTACTTTTCCAGTAAAGTCCAGTAAAAATTACTCAGTAACAAATTTACAGAGAATAAAGCAAAATTTACTCTCAAAAAGAAAAATATCTAAAAATGTACGCAAACAGAAAAATTGTAAGAATTAGTAAAACACTGCTGCTAACTTCTTTCCTAAAAATATCGCTAAATCAAAATAAAAAATCACTATAAAATAGCTAAATTATAAAAAACTTTAAAAAGTTAGCGATAAATCGCTAAATTTCACGAACTTTTCAGGTTTTATTGAACAATTTCACAAAAGTAGCTATATTTTCCAAACCTCTTAAAAAAATTATCGATAAATCGCCAAATTTTTCGAACTTTTAAGTTTTCCATAAAAATTTAGCGAGAAATCGCTGAATAATAATGATTCAAAAATTCTGTCAAGGAAATAAATATTAAAAAATGCTAAGAAAATGTCAAGACTGACTTAAAAAAATCGTTAGTTTTCCCGCTAATAGCTTAATTATATTTTATCCCTCCAAACAAGTTGAAATATCGCTAGATTTGCCGAGAAAATAGCTAAATTGGCAACAGTTATTAAAATAGCTGATTGCGAAATGAACCTATTCAAATTATTGGATTAATAAATAACACCTAATAAAATGATCACTTACTTCTTCCATCGTAAATAAGTTTATATTTAAATATTTTTGATTTTTACAAAAATTATTTAAAAATTATTTAGACAAATGTTTTGTTTTTTCAATCATATGTTTTCAAACATATGTTTTTTTTTCTTACAAATTCTTACAAGCAAAAATTCATCCTGTAAAAACTTGTAAGTTCTCTGGTATTGAACTGTCACTTTACTCTCTATTTTTCCTCTCTCCTTACTGCGTAATTGTGTGAACAAACACGTTCCAGTAAAAACTTGTACGAATTTGTACAAATTTTTGGGTACCCAAACACACTTATTGGCAAAATTAGAAATTAAGTAGATTAATCGAGTAAAATATGAAAAGACTTTGCAAAAAAATTTTATAATTTGGTAAACATTATTAAGTTTTCATGCGAAAAATCAACTTTGTTTGTTATTTTACCAGTTTATTCTTCAAAGCGAAATTCGATTTCTGAAACCTAATTTTGGCTGGGACTGTAAGTTTGAGTTCTTTTATGAAAATATTGAATATCGATAACCAAATAACTTTGTCGGTGTAATTACACGATTCAGTGGGCAAGGTTTCCGCAACCCACCACAATATTGGTAATGACACCTCATTACTATATGCATTACCAAAAATGATATATCATTACTTTTTGAATTATTTTATAATATAAAACAATGACTTCCTAATAACGGCCAATTGTATTCATTGTTTCTAAATATAAAATAATCACTTACTCGTAATAGTTTAAATAAGTACTTTTTACACAGTTAAATTTTATACATTTTTATTTATTATATGTAAATATGTTTTATGTTTAAATTTTTATGACGAGTCCTAAAACTACACACTAGAGAAAACTTAAAATTTTCTGAATGTATTTCCTTAAGCTAATAGTATTTGCTTAACTCCTTATTTTTAAGAATCAAGTAAGCAATCGGATAACCACTTATAATTCAACTTTTTGTAAGCATGTATGTAACCACTTATTATTCAAAATCTCGTAACTATTTATTTCTCATTTTTTCGTAAGCGAGCAGGTAAGCGTGACTACTTATAAAAACGACGACGCCAAACAAAAATAATGAGTTTAGACGCCAAAAAATAAGTTGTGCGGAGCTATGAATTTCTATTATATAACCACTTATTTGGTAATGAAAGATTTTGCTGGGAACGAATCTGTTTTAAAATCTGCTTACAAAATACTGGGCGCAAGTGTACTTAAGTGCAGGATTTCATATTTTATCCAAGTCAGAAAAATACAAAGGGGAAAGCGATGGTTACCTAGCAAAATCTTTCTTTTTCTTAGCTTAAAATTAACTTTAGACTTCAAACGCGTTTTTCTCACAACCATGAGATCCGGCTTTTTTTCTCTTGTAGTCAACAAAAAACTGTAGTCCTTATCGTGGCCCTTTTTTGAATTTCAGTCAAATATATTTTATGTTCCCAAATAAAGTTGTTTTTTCTTGCCTTTTTAGGAATTCTTAAGTTTGTGTGGCAACTTTGTTAAAAAAAATTTAAAAAATAAAAATCCGGCCACGATAAGGACTAAAGAATTTATCTGGTATTAAGAATCACTTTACATTTTTATTTTCTAGTAATTAATGAAGGCTGCACAGTGGCAGCCGATTTTGCCTTTTTTAAAAAAGGCCAATAATGAAGTGGCAACCCTAGCAATTTTGGTTGGCGGAATTTAAAACTAATATTTTTTAAAAACACTACAATAATGTGTATTTTAAATGAAAAAACAACTTGGTAAAAATATTATTATTTGAATTTTTCACAACCGTTTAAATATGACCTATAAAATGCTGTTGTTCCAGTATTTACCCCCCCTTAAGAGAATTTTTAGTGGGTTTTTTAATGCGTATTTTTTAATATTAATCAACAAAATTTTGTGCCAATTATACAACAATAATGCAGAGAATATATTAAAACTATTTTTTCTAAAGCAGTGGGATTGTAATTTATTTCAAAGCTCTTTATTTTCGAGTGACGTGTTTTGTTTTTGCTAGGCGGTATATTTTTTGTCAAATAGTTTTCAGTTTAACTTTTTCCCCCAAGATTGACAACGAATTCGAAATAAAAAAAACTCATTGCCTTGTTTATATACAATTTTATTATTTTTTTAATATTTTGTTAATAATACTAAAACTAAAAACAAAACTCCCAATTTTAATAATTTATTCACAAAAAATGTGTTTTTAATGTAATAATAATATTTTTTAATAAGAGTATTTACTAAAACATATTGAACGTATTCATAACATATTTTAGTGCGTCGCTAAAAAATTTTCATAAATAATTTTTAATTAAAAATTAAAAAAAATATATATTACTTACAAAATTTTAGTTAAACACTAAAATTGTTATAGAAATTTTTTCAAACTAGAAGAAAAAATATGAATAACATTCTAAATTTGATTATGCATACGGCCGTTAAAATATTATATCAAGTTAAATTTGTTTAAATGTTCAACATTAGATTTTATGGCTCTTTATTAAAAGTTTAAAGTAGTTTTATAATGAAAGCAAATGTTTTTATAGTAAAGCTAAAGATTTCTAAAGAAGTCTCTTTTAAATGGTCCATTTTAAAAATTTTCTCAAAATTTTTTAAAAGAATTTTTTAAATAATTAATTTACGTTTTCTGTATTTTTCTAAAGTTCTTATTACATTTTACGATGGCTTTCACCATACTGACGGTTTATGAGTTAATTATTAGTTAACCCAAAAATTTGTTGTTGTTTTGTATATAATTTTTTTGAGATTTTCTTTTGTTTAATAGTTAAGTTAGAGTTAACATTTCAGTATGAGACTCAACGTTAGTTGCCTGGTAATTGTGACATGCTGTTTATTTAAATTTATGTATTGTATTTCAAATAGGTTTTATAGCGTTTGAAATCGAATTTATACTACTTACTAAAACAAGAGTAAAATGATTTCAATGTAATGCTACTATATTTTTCTATTTTATTTTTAATCGATTTATTAGTATTTTAGATTTTTTTGTATAATTAAATGATAATAATTGTTCTGTTTTATTAGTAAATAATATTCTTTTACAATAATTATTATTTTTTAATTTTACGTAAAAAAATTAAAACAATTACAATAAAATATATAATATTAAATTTTAATGAAAAAAAATATATTTTAATAACATTTAACATAAAAATAAAGGAATTATTTAACTGTGTTTTTTAGAATTCTTTACTCTTATTCGGAACCGAAATAAAATATAAAGAATTTATAATTTTTAGTTAAATATTTTTAGCAATAAATGTTCAACATTTAGGCACATAATACAATATTGCTTGATTTTAATATTTCGTTTAAATTTCCTGTGGAAAAACAAAATAAAATTATGTAAATAAATTTTAATTGAAAAAAGAGAATAACAAATAATATAGATCATGTTGTTTTTTGTAATTAGGAATTTTTTTTAAGTGTTTAATTAATTTTTAAAATTTTTCGTGATTTTTCCTTTTTTTACTGTTTGTTTCATTCGTTTTTTATGAACTATTACGTTTTGGCGATGAAGTCAACACTTTCTCTTTGGCCTTTTCATGTTCATCTTCAAAAATTATTTTAGTTATGACAATGTCTCCAGTACTTAAAGTCTGTGAAGCAGCATCAACCATTTTCACTTGTACTTTATCGGAATTAATCAAAGCTGAACGTGCAGTTGTGGGTGTAGTGCTGCGGACCTCACCATGGCAGTTACAGTTTTTCATGCTTAAATTGTGAAAAAAAAGTTTTTATCAAAAAAAAAAATAAAATAATCAAGACAAGACTTAAGTGAATATTTTATAAAATGATTTTTTTTTATTTTTTAATTTATTTAAAAATTTCATAAATCAAAATTTTAAGCAACTTTATTATACTAAAAAGGCAAAATTTTAAGATACATAACACATCGGCTGAAAAGTCCGTAGAATGACACATAGGTGGCGCCACTAATGAAAAATCCATATGATTTTTTCGAACTATCAACACTCAGATGATACCTGTCAAAATTTAGGGGTATCGACATAGAAAAAATTTTGTTTTCGAATTTTTTTTATATTTTATATAAAAATAAAAGCTCCTATTAAACAACCATTGAAATCAAAATAAAAGCTTATATAAAACTAAGATTAAAGTGCAAAGTTTGTTTTAACAAGATTCAAAAGTAAAACTAAGCTTTTATTAATTCACGATTGAAGACAGTGCCTTTATAAAGACCAAATATAAGAGCCTTTACAAAAAAAAAATATATAAATAAATAAAAATTAGCTTTTATACACCCACAATTCAAGTCAAAATCAAAACCTTTCTTAAGCCAGCATCATTCAAATTTAAATTTCGTAAGTTATTCTTTTACATAATCGAGATTAAATTCAATCTGTGGCTTTTTTAAATCTTATTTCTAAAATTTAATTTTAAAACTTACTTTTTCGTTTTCTCTCTAACAATTTGTACATTATCTGTAGTAGCAATAGTAGTACCCAATTGATCTTGCATAGAGTTTGATGTAATAATCTGTAAAAATAATAAAAACTTAAATAAAAAATTCATTAAAAATTAAACCAAAATGTTCCTACTTGATCACTTGGCAATAATGTCACAGCCGATAATATAGCTTCTAATTTATCAATTTTAGCAACACGATCCATAGACTGATTTGATAAAATTTCATCCATCATTTGCATAGATTCAGTAAGACTGGGAGGTTCACTGCTAAAACGTGGTGAAAATGTACCAGTTAATGAATTATCAGATGGCACGGAATCCAAACTAGGGAAGTTATCATTTTCATTAACTTCTTGATCATCTTCGGAATCACTTTGATCTCTTTAATAGAAGAAAATAAAGAAATGTTAAAAAATGTTCTTTTGAAATTAAGAAATATATATATATAAACTTACTTGTTTTGTTGTCCTGAAGATTCCATTTTTTCTAATTTTTTGGCTACTTTGTAGTAACCTTTTAAACGTTCCTTTTCATCTTCAGTCAGATCCATATATCTTTAGTTAGGAAATTATTTTAAGTTTCTTTTTATCTTTATTTCTTGAAAAAAAAAATAAATAAAACTTACCTTAATAGCCTAATTTCTCTATTAGACAACACAATACTTTTGTTTGTTTGGCCCAATTTATTTTTGAGATCAGATACTTCTGTACTAATTTTACGTTGTTTTTTACGTATTTTAACTTCATTTGGTTTGATATGCATTAAAATTTGTTCGGTACAAAGTTCAGAAAATAATTGTAAATTTTCTGGCTTTATTTGTCTAGAAAGAAGGAAGCGGGAATTGTACAATTTGTATTGAAAAAATATTTTAAATTATATCGCCACCTTGTTAAATTTCCATATAATTGATCATTGATTAGTACTAAAACATCGCCGGCAGCATAGAGTAACATGTCTCTGGTTAATGGCCGTTTAGCCCAATATTTTTGATCACGTCTATAGATTTGTTTCAATTGTTCTTTGATGGGATTAATCGGTGCATTATATTGTTCACACAATGAATTTAATGATATGTATTTTGCCTTATACACTTGCTTGCCATTTTCCTGAAACTGTACAACAGCATGGGCAGCCTGAAAAGGATAAATTATTTAAATAAATGACCAAAGTTTTAACTTCATTCAAACTAGGATAAAGACAATGATTACGCTTAAATTTAACCGGAATAAAGTCAAACAAGACAGTCAATAGCGAGTTCTTAAGTCCATTTTTGTATTTAAGGTTCGCTTAAGTTTAAATACATCAAGTTTTATTAAACTACGAATAAAGTAAAAATTTAATGTCAAAGTTTAGGATTCTATTTAACTAAAGTTAAATAAAGTTTTGAAGCAACAAAGTATTCGTTTGAGCTTTAAAGAAGCAACGAATAAAGTTAAAAATTAAAGTTTAAATAATCTCCAGCTGAAGTCTAGAACTAACCTTTATTAAGCCACGATTAAAATGAAACCAACTGCAAATCTAGTCCAGTTTTCGCTTTTATTAATCCTCTAACCGTCCTAAGTTTTTTTGCAATAAAATTTATAACATGTATTAAGGCTTCATTAAGCTTAAATTAGTTTGGAAGTAAAGTGCGGCGAAATGAGGTATCGTGAAGTAGAAATCTATTTTTAATAGATTTTCTTACCTCAAATGTACTTCCAAACTAAACAGTTGTGTATAATATCAACACTCAGAAGTAAACAGCTGACACGATACTTTACGATACTACCAGACTAATGGAGCCTTATGTAGTTGTGTATACTGTCATTAACTAAAAGTACCGAAACAGCTGACACGATACGTTACGATACTATCAGACTAATGGAGCCTTTAGTCTGGTAGTATCGTAAATATCGTGTTAGCTGTTTACTTCTGAGTGTTGATATTATACACAACTGTTTAGTTTGGAAGTAGATTTGAAGTAAGAAAATCTATTGAAAATAGATTTCTACCTCACAATACCTCATTTCGCCGCACTTTACTTCCTACAAAATCATATCCTTTTTCTAAGTATTTTTCAGCATTTTGTAAAAATTGGTTAACTTCTAACTCAAACGTTTCCTTTTCATTCAAAGTAAGACTTTTTATGCTTTACTACCATGGAAACAAACAGTCATTTATCCGTAAAAATTAGTTATGGTACATTTAAAAACAATTAATTTTTTTTTTGCTAATGGTTAATTTTTCTTGATTTTTCTTATCAGTTTGATGGAAAAATTTCTAAAATTCCGTTTTAGCTTGACAAATGACATTTTTTCTTTATTCTTGACACGCATTGAAAAAGCTTGACAATCAAGCCAAATCAAGCCCGTCTGGCAACCCTAGTTGTGACAAAGAAAAACAAAATAATCAGTGTAAATGACTTGGCTTTCGTAATTTAGTTTTGTACAAAAACCAGCTGGTTTTTGCTTGGTCTAAATTCAGTATAAATGACTTGGATTTTGTAATTTAGTTTTGTACAAAAACCAGGTGGTTTTTGCTCAGTCTAAATTCAGTATTATTAAGAAGATGTGGCGAATTTCGTTTTTCGGAAAATTCGAAATTGAGCGAAAATGCACTTTAAATAAAGCATATTTTAATATATTTAGTTAGAATATTGTTCTACCTCAAGTCCAAATTCTAATATGATATGGTCATATTTGTTGTTTCAAAAAGGTTGATCATTTTCATGATATACAATACAATTGTCATCCCAACTCATCAGTTGTCCGCAATAAGAAAATGATGATTGGAACACACAACCCGAGACATTAAATAACCTAGTCAGAAATCGCCAGTGGTACAAAAAAGCAAGCACTGGCATACCACTGGGTAACCACGGTGTTAAAAATAAATGACTGGCAGAACACTCATATAGGACGCTTTGCCAGCGTTTGCAAAAAGCGTTTTACCAGTATTTGTTTTACAAAAATTTCGGTAGTTTATAAAAAAAACCACTTTCAAAGAATTGGCTTAGAGTGATATGCCAAGGTTTACAACCAGTGGTTATCCAGTGCTACCCAGCCAATGCTACCAGGCGTACAAAAATCAATTCACTGGTAGACCAATGATTTTATAAAAATGCTGACGCTTCGTTAAAAAATATTTGTAGTCAGAAGGTTCCGAGTTCAAATCCGGTTGCAAGCAAAAAATTTTTTTTGGAATTCTTTAAATTAAAATTTTTTTTTGTTTTATAAAATCAATTTTATTGTTTGTGGGAAAGCTCCTTCAAGACCACCATTTTTTGTGCCCTCCCAACACTGGCATACTAGTTACAAAAAATTGTTTGCCAGTACTAGCATTTTGGCACAGCCAGTAGTTGTCCAGCTATTATCACTCATTTATGTATGTGTTTAGCAATCAAATATTATATGTCTCGTTAGCTCAGTGGGTAGAGCAATCGTCTGCCAATCTGACGGCCTCGGTTCAAATCACGGCAGGACCAAAAAAATACATATGAACTTTTTTTAAATTTTATTTTGGAAAATATATATTTCCAGACCACCTATTTATAGGTTTTGCCAGCGTTTTGCCAACGTTTAAAAATTTTGTTCCTCCAGTGCTTTTCTGGAGCTTTTTGAACAGCCGGTCCTTTTGTCTAATGATGTTATCATTTTGGGGATGGGAAAGCACTTTTTGCCAGTACTTATACCACCTGTTAAAGTGCTTTGCCATCGATTTCCCGTTTGTATTTTTCTGACTGGGAAGTTTCAAAAATTCAACGGGACGAGAATTTTGTACTTTTGTATATGAACTGTCTGATTTGGTAAATCAACACTTTTTGAAAAGTAATATCATATTAGAATTTGGCCTTGAGCTAGAACAATATTCGAACTAAATATATGAAAAAACAGAAAGTTCGAAAAAACAATTTTTGTATTTTTTAATGCAAAAGTTAATATACCCGAGTAAAAATAGTTATATAGGAAATTATATAATTTAATATGGACTAATATGTTTATATATAGTCAAGTGTAACACTATATCTTTGCGGATATAATTATGTATAGCTTTGAGTTTTTCAAAAATTTGTTATACAATGTCATATATAGATCAGTATAAATATACATGTCCCCATATATATTTATATGTGCCATATCTATTTGCATATGCTATGACAATTTTAATACATCGTCATATACAATTAAATAGCTCAATGTTAAATTTTTTATCTAATTTGTTTTAGATATGTTTAAGTATAGCGCAATGTAAAAAAATTCTATGTTTTTTTGAGATATATTTATGTATGATTTCAAAATATAAAAGGCGTACTCATTACAACTCCTAAATTCCTTGTAAACCTTGTATAAATACAAGCCATATTTTTATGTATGGAATTTGACATTATACTCATAAACATACCAGAATTATACAGTTTACGGGTAGAATACAAGTTTATATGAGAAGGCTTAAAATGCTTGGTTACAATTATGTACAACTTCTTCTAAATTTTTATTTAAATTTTTAATTCTTAACTTAAGTGTGTTATTTTTCAGTACTTTTATATAGTTTTTGTTTTGATCTTGAAGTATGAAGCGTTATATAATTATGTCTTTCTACATCAAATTAGATAGAATTATATCGGGTCAAAATCCGGATAAGATTCTATATGATTCAATATATTTAGATCTTATCCGATATAATTTTATCCACCATTTTTCGGATCATAGCATATCTCCAATTATATTAAATAAGATATCATTACATATAACATCATATTATTTTTTTTACCCGCCCAAGTAAAAAAAAATGATATGGAGCCATATAAAGTTATATTTAATTATATATAATCTTCTATGTAATTAGATATAATTATATCCGAAAAATGAGAACGTCTTATTGTATCATATTGTATCGAATTGTATACAATTGTATACAATTTGGTACAATTTGATACAATTCGATACAATATGATACAATTGTATCCGAATTTTGTCCTCATCCAATTTCATAAAATTATATCTTTTTGTATAAAATTATATAAAATGTTATAAAAGTGGACATAGTTTGATACAATTATACCTAAATATTAACCCTATATTTTTACCATAATATATATGACCATATCTAACAATATACAAAATTATATTTTTAAATAACAAAGATATACAATATCTGGAGATCAGACCTGAGGGATTTCAATTACAATTACTTGTAATTTGTAATTGAAATTACAAGTAATTGTAATTGAAAATTTTCGATTACAAATTACTAGTAATTGTAATTGAAAGTGATTTCAATTACATTTAGAATTAAAAAGTGTTTTTTGTTAAAATTTTGTAGAAAAATCTGACTGGGATAGGTTGCATAGGCATGGATGGATGCGTATAAAAAGAATACGTCATGTTGGGCTTACCCCTAACTTGTGCTTTTTGTCATTATTTATTTTCCCAAAAAATGTAATTGACATTTTTCAAATTACAAATTACTTGTAATTGTTCTTTTTTGAATTACAATTACAAATAATTTGTAATTGTAATTGAGTTTTTTTCAATTACAATTACATGTAATTGTGTAAATGAATGTGTAATTATTTACAAAATGTAATGATTAACCCCAGGTCTACTGGATATCCTATAATTTCGATAAATCTTCCATTACTTTTATCCAGATTTACCATGACAGTGCATTAAACATGAACAAATTTTTCGTTGTTTTTAGTAATTTTAAAATAAGGTTAACAACACTGAAATTTTTAACTTAATAGGATTGTGATATACAACCAAGATATAAGAGATCAATCAAGTGTGCGTTATAGTATAGAGAATTCCATATTAAAGCTTCAGTATTGTTAATTTTATGGGCGCGTTATCCATTTTGACTCACGCTCCTAAACAAAAACAAATTACTCACGCACGAGTATTTCGTGTCTTACTCACGCAGACATGAGTATATTAAAAATTTACTCACAATCAGAAAATTCTCACGCAGAACAGTAAAAATTACTAAAAACATATGATGCAAAAAATAAACTCACACACGAATCATGCACGGGTTATATATTCTTACTCACGCTCACGTACGAATTATATATTCTCACGCTCACGGGCGAATTACTTTGGTATAGTAATTATTACTCACGATCACTTGTGAATAACTTCACTCACGATCGTGTCATGCGCCAATCCCTAGTAATTACTAAATCTAAAACTAGTTCAAAATCATTTTTTTATATGGAACCACATTTAATACAATACGATTTTAAAAGGACCTTATACATATATTTTTATATAAAATCACTTTGAAAAAATTGCTAATGTGGGATGATATATAATTAAAAATGATTTTATAAACAACGTTATATCGTTATATATAAAAGAAATCATGAAATATTGTAGATATGAAACCATACTAAGTTATATATGGGTTCTTATGCGTCAATATATAACCATATATAACACCTATTATATAATATTTGTTAAATGGCTCCATATATAGTTTTATATTATTATGTATAGTGTCATACTAAATTATATATAAACGTATATGTAATTATATCTGTAATATGTTACTTTATGTACTTATATATAGCACATACACTTATATGTAGGCCAGTATGTAATAATATAAAATCACATATGTCTCAATATTAAAACCTTTGAGGAAAAAATATTTAATATAGGACTATATAAAAGTCTATATGCTTCAATTTAAAAGCATATGTGGCCATATCTAACTATAAGTTACTATATGTAATTACATAAAATAATATATGATTATATCAAAACTTTTTTACTCGGGCGGGTAATTGTTAAAATATATTTTGCTTAAATATAAACGCTTTGCTGCTAATACTAAATATAAACTTTATTTTTATGGCACAGTATCAACGTTGGCTTGTATCATTCCTATACAAATCTGACATAAATAAAATTAAGAGTTAACGCTAAACGTCGGCGTATGTCAAATTTATATGGGAATGATATTACCAACGTGGAAAGCTTAATGCATAAACGCAGCTATATTCCTACTGCCAAATTTCATAAAAATCAGTGTATTCGTTTTCAGGTTAAGCCGATGTCCTTTAAAGGCATCCTGGTAAAATCCTGGATCTCCTTGCACTAAATTAACTACTAATTTTAAATGTAAAGCTTTAGTCTTATTTTGTGATCATTATCAAAGATTGTTAGTCAATCCAATTATGTATTTAGGATTTTTAAAAATTTTGGCCAATTACAGATGCCACGCCAGAATAACTTTAATCTCGATTTTGTTTTTTTATGACTTAAGTCGTTTTTTTTAATCTGATTTCTCCATTAATTACACAGTTATGGTTTATTAATCTTAATTTTATTTATTTCTATTGGGGGTTTAAAAAACATATGATATTAACCCTCTAATGCTCTTTCTTCTGATTACAATAATATTTAAACCATATATTTGGCGTTGAAAATCTACTATGGAACAAATATTAAAATTTTAATTTATCGCTTTATTTAGGCGATATAGCACAACAAAGGTTGAAGACGTATCTTGAAACCCAGTAGGCAAATAATTTCGGTTTTTGCTGTAAATAACACTATCAATAAAAATATAATTACGTACCGAAAATTGTTGATCAATTGTTATTTCAAAAGTTATGGCGATTTTCCCTTTTTGAAAATTACGAAATTTGGCGAGTTTGGCACTAAACATCAATGACGAAATTAGTTCTGCTTACTACTACCTCTGAGTATATAATCTGTGTTTAATTTCAAGAAAATCTGTTGTCTATTTTTTGGGTTAGAGAGATATTTGTAAAACGGTTATGTACGCCAGATCGTAAATGTATTTTTGGCAATTTTTCAAATATTTTTTTCTGTTTTACAAAGTTAATTTTTTTCAAATTTTATAAATTTTCACTTTACATGCTTCTCGCTCCTTATACAAAAAAAGTAGGCAGTTGTTTAATAAAATATTTAGGTAGTTCACAAGGGGTGTGCTATTTGTTGTATCGTTGTATCGTCCTAACAAAAAACAGAGTTGTTAGAATTTAAATTGAAAAAATACAACATTTGAGAATAGCACGATCCAATATTTTTAGGTATGTTTATTGTCCTAGTGTGTGCTAATAGATAGAAAACCCAATAGAAAATCGTTGTTAAAGTCAAATAAAAATTTTAACAACTCTGAAAAATTTGAAAATAACACACAAACAACAACAAAATTATTTTCGTTATTGTTGTTTTGTGTGTTATTTTAAAATTTCTTTGCACATTTCATTGCATTTGAAGACACTAGGTTAAGGGAATTGATAAAAAAGTTAATTCTTTTAGGGAATTAAAAGAAAAAGATAATTCCTTAGGGAATTAAACGAAAAAGTTAATTTCTTCGGGAAGTAATTCCCCAGGGAATGAATTCCTTGACCAAAAGTTGAATTAACCAGAATTGAATGAATGCATTATATTTCATGAAGGAATTAGAAAATAATGAATGAATTCCTTCAAGATAAATCGAATGAAAAAAGGGAATTTTCATATTTTAATTGGTAAATGAATGTGCTTTGTTAGATTTGAGATAATACAAGTAAATAGCAGAGAATAAAAATTGAAAAAATTCAATAAGGTCAGCTGGATAGAATACGTTTTTTTGGATCCCGCTTCAAACCTATCATCAGTATCCACAAAGTTTGGTGATTAGTTTGCAAAAAAAAAAAAAAAAAAATTGCCAAAAAGGAAAATTTTTGCATCCATGGATTCGTTTGCAGAATGTTAATGGTCGATTAAGTTTTTAAATTAATTTTTTGTATGAAGGTATACGTATTTTCGGGTCCCGCTACAGACCCATCTTCAGTATCCATGCCTTTGTGGGTTAATAATTGATAATGATATACTTATATTAGCTGTGTTCGGGTACTCAACATTGGGATCCCGCGGGATCCCAATTTTACTAAAAAGCGTTTTCTTACTACACAATTGGGTAAATGAGAGCTGTCATGAGAGAGTAATATTCTTCTTCTTCTTGCACGAGAAAGTCCAGACTTTTTTTTCGTGTAAATTTGGGTAAATTGTTTTAATCAGCTGTTATATCATCAGTTGGGTGCAACTAGTTCAATTGAACTCTTCACTGATTTGAACCAAAGACCTAAGTAGTTCACAACTAATAGCTCTTTTAGTTCAATCGGTCATTTCATTCATTCAGAAAATATGTTTATCATTTACAAAAATTAGTATAATAGTTGCAAAAGCCTATCGGTGATTTTACAACTCCATAAAATTACCGACAATTTTGTGAAGACGCTTGTTTAAATGTGTTAAAGAGTTAAATATGTCAATAAATCGAAGCTTTTGTTTAATATTTAAATCTTTTCGAAATATAATAAACTATGTATTCCTTTTTGTAAATAGAAATGCTTAAAAAGGAAATTTTTATTAAATTTTTGATTTAAAATGGGGTTTAACTAGAAAAGCTATCTAGATTTTTACAACAAATTGAACAAGAACTAGAAAGAGCGCTCACCAAAACGAACTATAATGCACAAATCTATTGACATTTGTTTTTCGGGCTTCAAATGTGGTTTTTCGCGTTCGTTTACTTTTGTGCATTTTTGTTATTTCGGGAGAGTATTTCTTGTTAACTCCCATTTTACCAAACTTTACCCAAAGAGTAAAGAAACAGAGCTATTGACTGCGAAACAAATATAAACACAACTCAATTAGACTAATATCAACGAAATTTTAACAATGCTATTTTTATCCTCTGTTATTACTGTTTTTTTTTGCTTTGAACTTTTATTCTTAAAGTATCGCAACTGATTCTATTCAACTCTTATCGTCACCTTATGAATCGCAGATCTATTGAACGACAACTATGTATACTATGTACGTATAAAATGTATATTCGAATTATTTTTAACCTACAACATAAATCCATGTTTATAGTAAATAATTAGGCATATTAAATTATATTTTTCACTGTATCTAGTGTGTTGAGATGTATGAAGGTATATATACATAGTTGATACTGTTTAACCTGTTTATTTCAGCAGTTTTTTATGCAAGGTAATTTTTAACTAATTTTTAACAACTTTACCAAAACTTTTTACAGGCTTTTTTTTCTATTAGTGTTATTAGTTACTTAATCTGACCAACCATCCCGCTTTTGAGAGGATTATACCGCTTCTAAAATGCTTGTGACGCCTTGAATTTTTATCCCGCTTTTAAAACAAACAATTCCGCCTTATCCCAATTTTTTAATATGATATTCAACTTTTGAATAAAGTTTTCATAATTTATTTTTTTCAAGAGTGTTCAAAATATAAATTATTATTATTAAACTTTCACTTTTATGAAAGTAGTGCATCCAGAAGAGCCTTCTTTTTTGTTTAAAAAATGATTCAAAGAAATATTTTAGAAAAATCTTTAGTCTAAGAAATTAATCTTTTTTTGAGTTATTCACAAAATATTCAAATTTATTTTTTTAACATTTCTGAGTCGTTTCGATTTAAAAATTTGCCTCAAATATTTGTGCCTTTTATGATTTATTTTTTGACAAATAAGTTTTTAAAAATATGTGCTTTGTTTGAATAATTTTTGACTTACTGAATAAGAACCCTCATAAAAGTATCCAAATTTTCTGGCTAAGTTATCAGTCTTGTGATTGAAGGCCTGAGAGGTTTGGTATTTGTTTTAAATTTTCGATAAGAAAATATTAAAGTTGTTCACAAGGGGTGTGCTATTTGTTGTATCGTCGTATCGTCCTAACAAAAAAAAACAGAGTTGTTAGAATTTAAATTGAAAAAATACAACATTTGAGAATAGCACGATACAACATTTTTAAGCTGCGTTTACATCTGCACTGAAATCCCGAGATTTCGATATTCACCACTCTGAGAAAACAGTGAAGAAACAACTTTACCAAAACTTTTTACAGACTTTTTTCTATTAGTGTTATAGTTACTTAATCTGACCAACCATCCCACTTTTGAGAGGATTATACCGCTTCTAAAATGCTTGTGCCACCTTGAATTTTTATCCCGCTTTTAAAACAAACAATTCCGCCTTATCCCAATTTTTTAATATGATATTCAACTTTTGAATAAAGTTTTCATAATTTATTTTTTTCAGGAGTGTTCAAAATATGAATTATTGTTATTAAACTTTCACTTGTATGAAAGTAGTGCATCCAGAAGAGCCTTCTTTTTGTTTAAAAAATGACTCAAAGAAATATTTTAAAAAAATCTTTAGTCTAAGAAATTAATCTTTTTTTGAGTTAGGTTGCGTTTACACTTGCATCGAAATCCCGAGATTTCGCTATTCAACACTCTCGAAAAACAATGAAGGAAAGCATATAAACGTTAAATTTTTATAATATCTATTTATTAGAGCTAACTATGTATGCTTTATTAAAATTTGTACATTTATATGCTTTTCTTCATTGTTTTTTCAGAGTGGTGAATAGCGAAATCTCGGGATTTCGATGCAAGTGTAAACGCAACCTTATTCACAAAATATTCAAATTTATTTTTTTTACATTTCTGAGTCGTTTCGATTTGAAAATTTGCCTCAAATATTTGTGCCTTTTATGATTTATTTTTTGACAAATAAGTTTTTAAAAATATGTGCTTTGTTTGAATAATTTTTGACTTACTGAATAAGAACCCTCATAAAAGTATCCAAATTTTCTGGCTAAGTTATCAGTCTTGTGATTGAAGGCCTGAGAGGTTTGGTATTTGCTTTAAATTTTCGATAAGAAAATATTAAAGTTGTTCACAAGGGGTGTGCTATTTGTTGTATCGTCGTATCATCCTAACAAAAAAACAGAGTTGTTAGAATTTAAATTGAAAAAATACAACATTTGAGAATAACACGATACAACATTTTTAAGCTGCGTTTACATCTGCACTGAAATCCCGAGATTTCGATATTCACCACTCTGAGAAAACAGTGAAGAAATGCGTATAAACTTTAATTTTTTGGAAAATATATTTATTAGAACTAAATATGTGTAATTTATTCAAAATTAAACATCTATAAGCTTTCCCTCATTGCTTTTTCATAGTGGTGAATATCGAAATCTCGAGATTTCGGTGCAGATGTAAACGCAGCTTTACGCATGTTTAGTGTCCTATGTTTGAGTGTGCTAATAGATAGAAAACCCAAAAATCGTTGTTAAAGCCAAATAAAAATGTTAACAACTCTGTTTTTTGTTAGGACGATACAACAGATAGCACACCCCTTGTGAATAACCTAATTGTAGACCTATGAGTTTTAAATTTAATTTTACATTCAGATTTTCCATTCAGATTTTGATTAATCAAAACTTGAATAATTTTAATATTGCAAAAATATTTAAAAATAAAAAAATCACGGCAGTTTTATCTTTCTTTTGTGGCGATGCCTTATATAGCTACAAATAAAGAAAATCAGACAGATTGGTCAGACTTCACCAATGACCATTCTTAAGTTTCATATTTCTATATTCAAGTGACATTAAAAGGCGTATTTAACGGAGGACAAATATTATTCAATTATTCATGTTTGATTAATCAAAGTCTTGATTAATTAATTAATCATTATTTTAAATAATCGAAATAACTAATTAATCGATTAATCATGTTTTGAATAATCAAAATTGTTGAATAATTGATTAATCAGAATTTTGATTAATAAGGAAGTTTGATTAGTCGATTAATCGCACATCCCTAGAAACTATATTTTCGAAGATTAATTTGACAAAGTTTTTTGACTTCAGATTCGTATTAAGGAGGGCACAATATTTTAAAAACATTTATTGAGTCTGTGCCTATATTTTAAAATATTTTTGGATCAAAAATAGAAAAAATCATAAAAATATAAAAGATTTTTCCCCGCAATATTGACTCATGAAGAATTTCCCTGGGTGAGAGGATAAAAAAAGAACTCGAAGGCTATTCAGAAGACCATTTTGACTTTAGATCTGGGCTTAGGAAATCAAAATACTCAAAAAAAAATTTAGCAGAATTTTTATTAATTGGTGCGGCCCTCTGTAAGTTTGTGAAATCCAAAATTTCGCCCTTCAAGCGATCTATGTGCCCACAACTGGCATATACAAAACTCTAAGTACAACTACATAGTTTGATATCCGCAGTCTGCTACCCAGTTTTTTTTCGTTATTCAGTCAAGTAAAAACACATCAAATTGTTACTCAAATAGCAGCAAGCAGAAAAAAATGGTAGTACTTAAGCAAACGAAATACAATTTCATTTGTTGCTGAACTAACGCAGTCATGCTGCGCTTAGTTTGAGAACTTAAAAATGTAAATGTTGACTGTATTTTTGAAATTTACTTTCACAGTTAAATAATAATGAAATAAGCAAGTTAATGTTTGAATATATATAAAAGCATGAACTATTTTAAGCAGAATCGCCAGTTGAGGCAATTTGTTTTTAACTTGCTATTCAACACTGGCTATTATATCTACAAAAGTTTTGTTATTTATACCCTACACCACTACGTGGAGAGGGTATTATAAGTTTATGCTGATGTTTGTAACACCAAAAAATAATGGTCGTAGACCCACCTTATAGTATGCCGATCGGTTCAGAATTTTTTTTATTTCGATTTAACGATGCCCGTCTGTCCGTCTGTCCGTCCGTCCCTCCGGCCGCCTGTCTGTCCATCCTGTGCGCACTCTACAGGTCGCAAATATTAACATATTTTGATGTTAAGACCTAGTGCCCATATAAGGGTCCCCCCAAAATTATATTGTTTATACGCTGCAGGTCGCAAATATTAAGATATTTTGATGAAATTTGGTTTACTGACTCACATGGTCCCGAGAACAAATCCGATAGATTCTAGATAGAATCGGTACATATTTGGACCTATCGCCCATATGGGCTATATTTACGATTTCTTCTTCTCTTGTGTCAAAATTTTCTATTATACAGTGTGTTCCCGTACGTTCCCAAAGTTACCGAAATTTACCCAAAGTTACCGAAATTTACCCAAAAGCGTTCCCGTACTCGAGAATTGGGTAAATGAGAGCGCTAATGAGACTGTATTAGTGCTTCTCTTTTTACCAAAATTTACCCAGACTTTTTCTTCGGGTAAACTTTGGTAAAACAGCTGATGCAAATATAAACAAAAAACAATTGTGAAATTAAATTAAAAATTGTACTTAAATAAAGAAATAAGCAAAAGAAACTTAGTTTTTTCTTAAAATTAATTGAATAAAATCAAAAACAACTGTTAAATGCGAATAAATATGGCTATTTGTGCCGATTTGCAAACTGAAATTATAGGTATTTTCACATCAGTGATGGGATTTTTGGCACAATCTAAGATTGATTGGTACAATGGCACAACCGATACTATTTTGGCACATTTTGGTTTTCTACAAAATTTAATAGAAAATGAATTTAAAAAATAACAATTCTTTAATTTTTAGTTTCTAAGCATTTTTTGGTATTAAAATACCTTTTCGAATAAAGGAAAACTAAAAAATGGCATTGAAGATATTACCGAATAAAGCACCGTAAGTTGTTTTTCGAGTGAAAAAATTTCTCTCAGACTTTAAATGCTTTAAATAGCAATTTAAGTTAAAAAAATTAACAATATTTTAATTTTATAACAAAGCCACAATCACAATTAACACAAAATGTCACTTTTTCACCAGAAAAATAATAGTTTTGTACATTAAATTTGCGTGAAAACTAAGTTTGCACAATTTTCACGTGAAACTCATTGTATTGAAAAATATTTTTTTTTTATATGGAGTATAACAGTTTTTTCACGTGAAAACTGAACATCTTACGGTGCTTAATCCATAGAATTTTAAAAATTTAAATGCTATAAATTTATATCAAATCAGATACTTCATATTGGAGGTTGTACGTTAAACTTTTTCTTTGAGGTACGGTCTAATGTATACCATTCCGTGCAACCCTTCCTAAAGAATTCATTCATTGGCTGCATTCCCAAATCTTTAATAAGAATCGGATGAATTTAATTTATCATTCACCTTTTAATTGAAAGAAAATTTTAATTCATTCAAATATAATTAAGTCCATAAGAATTCAAAATAATTCCATAAGAATGCATTTACAAAATGAAAGTTGAAAACAAGGGTTCTAAGTGAAAATTGAGTTTTGGCACAATAAAGGCCCATTTGGCACATTTTAGTTACACACTTGGCACAAAACAAAATTTTTCAAGTCCCATCACTGTTCAACATTATTCTTTGAAATAAGTTTTTGGGCTAGAAAAGTGGTTTTTTGCGTTCTTGTACTATTGGGTAATTTTGTCATTTTGTGAGAGGATTTTGTGCTTACTCTCATTTTACCGAACTTTACCCAAAAAGTAAAGAAACACACCTATATAGAAAATTTTGACACAAGTCCCATTTTAACCCATTGGAATTTCGGATCCAAACATTAGTTGGCTCTTAACCAGACTGGTGTAGGGTATTGTTTAGTCGGCATGCCCGACTTTAACCTTTTTACTCGTTTTAACCTAAACTTAGTTGAATGCAACCCAGCAAAATCTTTCATTACCAAATAAGTGGTTATATAATGAAACTAAAATTTTTTACTGCTTATAATTTGTTAGACGAAGACGTATTTATAAGCAGTCTAGCTTACGCGCGACTACTTATTTAATTACAAATATAATTTCATATTGGTAACTACTTATTTTTTAACCACTAATAAGTATATGAGTAAGCCTTATTTTTTAACAACTCGTAACCACTTATTTTTTAACTGCTTATTAGCACCCGAATAACTAATTATTTTGGTAACTACTTATTTTATATATTTTTATAATGCAGCGGGTAAGCGGGTGCACAAATTTTGTGTGTTTTTTCCTGCAGCGAATATGGACAACTACTTACAAAAACTACCTTGTCGAACAAAAATAATAATAAATAATGTAGTACACCCTAATTATACTGCTTATTATTTGGATATTAGTAATGAGCACCCATTACTGAGATTTTGCTGGGAAATAACTAAAAAAAATTGTAGACTGCTGTTTTCAAAAGGGTCGATTTTTATTTGGATTTAAAAAAAAATGGAATAAAAGAAACTACGAAAATTTTGAAATTTTTTTGTGATTTTTTAGGCTACTAATTATTTAGCAGGTTAATTTGTTATTTTCTATTAACAAAAATGTAACCTAAATATAACTAAAATTCTGCATATTTAAAGTTTTATTTTTGCTGTTCCTATATTACTGATATAAAGCAAAAATAATCTGCTAATTTAGCAGTTTTTTCTACATTTTTAACTAATTTTGTGAATTGCTCTTAAAACTATCATTTAAATGAAATTTCGATCTTGTCTTATACATCCTTAAATAATCATGTTCAACATTGTACAACTACAAAACTCTTAATCACTTACCTGTGTATCAAAAACATTTCGCAATAGTATACCAAATTGTAAATACAAATTAACCGCATCATTACGACAATCATGTACAACCTTAATAACATTTTCATGTTCCAACAAAGCTTTCAAACCACCATCATTTATCATTTCCGGGCAAGTTCGAACATCAAAGATAAATGCCTCACCACGTGTCGTACCAATTTCAATTAGCGTAATCTCACCCTTTACACCTATATTAATACCTTCACAATCGAGAGATATAACAATCGATTGATTTTGATTTTGTTGAGCAAATTTAAGCATGGCTTCCGTAACGAAAAGCGATTGTTTAATATTGGCAATAACACTGGTATTTTGTAATACCTTTATTTTCCAAGTATCACCAACAAAATAATTATGACTAGGTATATTAGAGTAAGAAGACTGATAATTGGTTGTGGAATTATGGCCTATGGAATTGGCATTTTGATTGTGATTTGGACTATTATGGGGTGAGTTTTGGGGATTATAACCAACAGAACCAGCCTGTTGATTGGCTAAAGATTGTTTGTCTTTTTCATAATTTTCAGCTAAAGTTCGTATAACCAAATTGTTAATACGTTGTTTTAAAGTTTGATTGGCACTATTTAAACGTTCCGTAGGTGGTTGTGGCGGTAGATTGATAGCTGGTGGAGTTGGCATAGAATTCAGTTGATTATTTTGGCTAATGGCTTGTTGAACACCACCGCCACCATAAGATGAACAATT
The DNA here is from genome assembly GCA_949987735.1 of Leucophora obtusa. NCBI lineage: Eukaryota > Metazoa > Arthropoda > Insecta > Diptera > Anthomyiidae > Leucophora > Leucophora obtusa. The sequence continues at coordinate 41,934,713 of OX465299.1, read as the reverse complement.
ATTGGGTGTTGGATAATTACGTTCACATAGATTTTCTAATTTCATTTCGGATAAAGGTATATAACTATCAAATCCTGAATTGGGTTCAGAACGATTTTGTGACAAGTCTCCATTACCTGAGACATGTGATGAAACAGGAGCATTTAGTTTAAAGTTGGGTGAAGTTATATTATTGTTATTATTATTCATATTAGCATTTTGCAGAGAGTTATTATTGTTGTAGCGCAAAGCCGGAGAGAGTAACCGTTGTTGTACGGAAGTTATTTGTGGTGCCGGTGATTGTTGCTGATTCAGTTTTTCTGTGGGCTCTTGTTTTATAATTTGCTGAGCATTACGATTATTATTCATAGCATTATATTGTTCTCGAGATTTAGCTTGTGACTGTTGTATATGAGAATCACTAAGTTTAGGCTTTTGTAAGAGTGTGACTAGATTTGCCTGTATATGAAAACAATCCGAAAATAGTCTTAGAAAAGTCATTAAATCACTGGGTGTTTTGAACATTCTTAGCCATTGTTCCTGGGGAAATTTAGTGGTTACTAAATGAAAAAGCTGATCCACTAAAATGGGCCCCTTTATCTCTATACACTGAGCAAAGAAATCCAACATTTGTTGAGTGCCACGAGTATCGATATTGGTTTGCGGCAAATGTAATCTATCGCGGGCTGGCAAATCAGCCATATCTTCGCAACCGACCAAGACTACATGATCATCTACCACTTGAAAAGTATCCGTATGTTTGGTCAAAAATTCGGTAAATTCCTTAATATGTTGACCTAGAAAAACGGAAGCATAAAAATGTATTAATAAATATACTTATGAAAAGGAACTGGGCTGTGTTTTTAATTTTAATTTAAAAAAATTTAAAAATCAAGACTTTCAAATTATTTTAGATTTTATTAAACTATGACTGAAGTATAACTTAGATTAAGGCTGAAACAAAGCTTTCAATTAAATATAATTAAACGCAGACTTAGGTTAAGAATAAAACTACCATATCGCACTTGATCAACAAGGGGGTATTAACTTAAAATTTTTAAAATTTCACTTTTTGCAAGAAAAGTTCACGTTTTAACAACATCAATATCTACCTACTGTAAAAATGTCAACGTATTCCGATTTGTTCACTTTGGTGAACAATAAAGGTTCTCCAACGCTGGCCTCAACCATTCGAGTGTCGAACCAAACGAAAAGCGGCAACTAAACACACCACGCACAACAGCTGTCGGCTTTTGCGTTTGGTTCGAGGTCAGTTCGTGAACTACAACCAGTAACTCAACATCTTCCCTTTTCTTCTCTTCTTGTGCGATCGTTAAATTTTCATATTGAAACCCCTCACAAATTTTGAAGTGTGAAATTAATATTTCATAAAAAGTGTTAACCATAATCTAACCAAAAGTAAAAAATTTAACCCTAACTTGCAATAAACAAATATATATTACTAGCGGGCGCAGCCCGCTACGTTGTTAGCGTGCCTTAAAGGTTAAGGGGGGGGGGGAGGGCTACGCCCTCCCCCCCGGGGGGCTGCGCCCCCCACAATTTTTATTAAATTCGTTTTTTTATTTAAAGTTTTTTTATTTAAAGCCTTCATCCAGCCACCACAAATAAATAATTCTGCACAACAATGGGTTTAAATAAATAAATATTTGATTACTTTTGCTCATGAGAGTGGATTGTTAGTAATGAATCCATTATAATTTGCAATATACGTGTGTATGTCAAGATAATTTGGTAAAGTGCGAACTTAGGTAGATAGACCCGTAAGTAGTTTTGTTCATTTGTGTTTTGAATGAAAATAAATAACGTAAAGCAGGGTTGAAAAGCATTTTATAACATTAAAAATAGTGGGCAAAGCCCGCTACGTTGTTAGCGTGTCTTAAAGTTAAGTTTTTTTTTAATTCCAGTTTATGTAAAGGTAGACCTGGCAATTCAAGTTAATTCACAAATTCAGTTGGAAAATTTACTGCGTCGGTTTCTTTCACCGGTGCTTCGTTACATGAAGTTTAAATATCGGAATATATAAATAAGTTCCATTCCTTTTCTAAGGTTTTTTCTCTTTCACTTTAACTTTTAACTTTTTGGAGAGTATGTTTCAATGCTACATAAGTTTCATATTCCGTTGATAGTGTTTGAACAGGTAATTCCCTCTTCCAATCCATTTGCATTGTCTATAATTTCAATTCCACTCGTTCAACGTTTATATCCATTTCATTCCACTTGTGTAGTGTTTCAATCCCACTCGTTTCCTATTTAGTTTCTTAATTTTAGTGTTTCATATACACTTGTTCTTTAAGTTTTAGGTTTCTAGCTAAAGACGCAGACGTTAAGGGGGGGGGGGGCAATTTTCCCCTTTTGAACCACCATTTTTACCACGTTCCTGTCCAAAGCCCTAGAAATGCCTTGTCGATAAGTTAGCCCAAACTCCAAGGAAAACATATTATATATTACAGGTTTCTAGCCGAAGGGTTCGGTTAGGCCATCAAGGGGGAGAATTATTCCGTTTTTACCCCTCCCGGTAGGAATTTCCAAAAATTCCGTCTTAGAGGACGTCTGCGTTGGAGGAGGAACCTACTACATACATAATTTTAGGTCTCTATATCCAGCAGTTTGGCCAGGCCGTCAAGGGGAAGTTTTTCCCTTTTTACCCCTCCCGGTATGAATTTCCAAAAATACCATCTTAGGGGACGTCAACGTTGGAGAAGGAACCCAAATACCGAATTTAAGATCCCTTGTTCCAGCAGTTTGGCCTGGCCGTTAAGGGGGAGACTTTTCCTGTTTTTGACCCTACCTGTAGAAATTTCCAAAAATCTCATCTTAGCGGATGTCTACAATAGAGGAGGAACTTTAATACCAAATTTCAACTTCCTACCTCCAGCGATTTGGGCAGGCCTTTAAGCGGCACTTTTCGCTTCATTAATCCCCATTTTTGCAATGTCCCTGTCCAGAAAGCACCTTCTCGGTAAGTGAGCACATACTCCAAGTAACATATGTTTTACATTTCAGGTTTCTAGCCAACTTTTACTATTTGTGCCCCTCTCGGTAGGAATTTCCGAAAATCCATCGACAGGGAATTCCAGCTTCCTAGTTCCAGCAGTTTGAGCAGGCTGAGAGGAACTTAAGTACCGAATTTCGGCTTCCTAGTTCCAGCAGTTTGGACAGGTCGTTAAGGGGCAACTTTCCCTTTTTGAGCCCCCATTTTGTAACGACCCTGTCCAAAATTCAAAAAAGTATCTTTCTAATAAGTTAGCCCTCACTCCAGGGACCCACATTTTAAGCTTCAGGTTTCTAGCCGAAGGGGTTTTTACCGGCCCCCAAGGTGAGGCTTTTCTTCTTTTTGCCCCTCCCTTTAGGAATTTACAAAAATTCCATCTTCGCGGCTATCTGCGATGGATGAGGAACATTCATACCAAATTTCAACTGCATTGCCTAAGCGGTTTGGGCAGGCCGTTAGTGGGGACATTTTTCCCTTTCAACCACCATTTTTACTATGTTCCTGTTCCAAAATAGAAAAATTACGTTGCCGGTGAGTTAGTCCTACTCCAAGGAATACATATTTAAAATTTTAGGTTGGCCAAAAGGGATTGGGTAAAAAGTACCTTATACAGGCGTGTTGGAAAAAGGTACTTTTTTCGGAAAAAGGTACTTTTTTTTGGAAAAAGGTACTTTTTTTTGGAAAAAGGTACTTTTTTTGGAAAAAGGTACTTTTTTTGGAAAAAGGTACTTTTTTTTGGAAAAAGGTACTTTTTTTGGAAAAAGGTACTTTTTTTGGAAAAAGGTACTTTTTTTGGAAAAAGGTACTTTTTTCGGAAAAGGTACTTTTTTTGGAAAAAGGTACTTTTTTTTGGAAAAAGGAACTTTTTTTGGAAAAAGGTACTTTTTTTGGAAAAAGGTACTTTTTTTGGAAAAAGGTACTTTTTTTTGGAAAAAGGTACTTTTTTTTGGAAAAAGGTACTTTTTTTGAAAAAAGGAATTTTTTTTGGAAAAAGGTACTTTTTTTGGAAAAGGTACTTTTTTTGGAAAAAGGTACTTTTTTTGGAATAAGGTACTTTTTTTGGAAAAAGGTATTTTTTTTTGGAAAAAGGTACTTTTTTCGGAAAAGGTACTTTTTTTGGAAAAAGGTACTTTTTTTGGAAAAAGGTACTTTTTTTGGAAAAAGGTACTTTTTTTTTAAAAAGGTACTTTTTTTGGAAAAAGGTACTTTTTTGGGAAAAAGGTACTTTTTTTGGGAAAAGGTACTTTTTTTGGGAAAAGGTACTTTTTTTGAAAAAAGGAATTTTTTTTGGAAAAGGGTACTTTTTTTTGGAAAAAGGTACTTTTTTTGGAAAAAGGTACTTTTTTTGGAATAAGGTACTTTTTTTGGAAAAAGGTACTTTTTTTTGGAAAAAGGTACTTTTTTTGGAAAAAGGTACTTTTTTTGGAAAAAGGTACTTTTTTGGAAAAAGGTACTTTTTTTGGAAAAAGGTACTTTTTTTGGAAAAAGGTACTTTTTTTGGAAAAAAGTACTTTTTTTTGAAAAAGGTACTTTTTTTTGGAAAAAGGTACTTTTTTGGGAAAAAGGTACTTTTTTTGGGAAAAGGTACTTTTTTTGGGAAAAGGTACTTTTTTGGAAAAAGGTACTTTTTTTGTCCCCTTTTTGCCCCTCCCGATAAGAATTTCCAAAAATGCCGTCTCAACGGACGTCTACACCGGTCGAGGAATCTACATACCAAATTTCAACTTCATAGCTCCAGCAGTTTGAGCAGGCCCTCAAGGGGGAGACTTTTTCCCCTTTTTGCCCGTCCCTGTAAAAATTTCCAAAACTCCCGTCTTGGCGGATGTCTACGATAGTGGAGGAACCTTTATACCAAATTTCAACTTCCTACCTCCAGCGGTTTGGGCAGGCCGTCAAGGGGGGCCTTTTTCCCCCCATTTTTACAACGTCCCTGTCCAAAATTCTAGAAAGTACTTTCCAGAAAAGTTAGCCCCTACTCCAAGGAACACATATCTTAAATTTCAGCTTTCTAGCCAAAGGGGTTTTGGCAGGCCGTCAAGGGGGACACTTTCCCCCTTTTTGCCCGTTCCGGTAGGAATTTCCAAAAATCCCGTCTTAGTGGACGTCTACCCCGAAAGAGGAACCTACATACCAAATTTCAACTTCCTAGCTTCAGCGGTTTGGGCTGGGCGATGTTGAGTCAGTCAGTCAGTCAGTCAGTCAGTCAGTCAGTCACGTTATTCTTTTATATATAGAGATAACGTTTACTTGAAATTATATACTTTGATTTGGAAGGCACGATTTACGCGGTAAAGTATTTACACTAACCCCAAAATCTAACCCTCTCCCTCTAACCCGTCTCTTCACGATTACTATTTCATCTCGAAAACCATATTTGAGACCATTTTCGTGATAGTGTAGTGACTACACAGAAAAAACTGTAGGCACCAGCAATGGAGTTTGTAAAAGCAATCACATTTCCTTTTAAATTAAAATTTTATTCCCAAACATTTTTTTGTTTGAAATATTTGTAACTCGTTTGTAAATTGTTATCTTTCATATAAAAATTGTGTAAAAATAAAAATTCAAAGTTACAAAAAAATGAGAATTTTTTTTTGGGATTTACAAATTTCTTTGTGGGTGCCTTTTAAAAAAGTTTTTTTTTGTATTTACGAATTTGGTATGAGAAAGGTGTTTAAAAATTTAATTAGAATTTTGTAAAATCTTTCTGTGTACCATTATATCAACAAAAAGTATCAGAAAAATGGTATTAACTCAAAAAATAGATTTTTTGCAATAATTGCAAAAAGTTAAAAGAAAAACAATGTAAATATATTTTCAAATGTAATTTGCTTACTATGATGTATTCGGATTTTCAAATTCTCTTGAAATGTAACCACAAACAGTTTTTCGCCTCTACTGAAAATTTTAAAATTTTGAGTTAATACCCTCTTGTTGATCAAGTGCGATATATATAAAAGGTTTTTAAACAATAATTTGCAATAAAAATATAATTTCTATTGATTTCTATTTAAAGAAAAAAAAACTTTTATTGAACTATGATCAAAGCTCATACTGAAGGTTTTATAGTTAACTAATAGTCAATCCAAAACTTTTATTGTTGTTTTATATACAACCACCGAAAATGGTTGCGGTCAGCAGATACATTTCTATAGTCAAAAGTTCTACAACTGATTTACAACTATGCACCTGCTGAACGACTTGATCACTAACCGCTCATTCTGAGCGCTCAGTTAGCGCTGTCATATTTTGGTAGCGTAAAAAATGTTTCCTACTTTTGATCAAATAGTGATACATTTGTTGTTGTTGATTTAAAAAAGATTTGTTTTATAAAGGGTGTTTTTTAAGCCCGATAATACCTTACGAAAAGATCAACTGTCAAACGAACTGTCATACTGCGTTCACTTTTTGACATTTATGATCAGCATACCAGAGACAATTAATTATAGAGATAGGAAATCAAAACTTACACTACTCACCGGTAGGGGGCTCTGAAATTTAGTATCACCTGAGCAACTATTTAGTATCAGCTGAGCCTATATTTAAAAACTCAAAAATTGCTGAAAACTGCGCAAAATAAGAAAAAATCAAGCGGAAAAAATGTGTTCAAATAATTCAATTTGAAAATTCCTTTTTTTACTTGCGTTTTTGTTTGTTATTATTTAAATTTAAATAAAAAAAGAAAATTGTCAATTTTTTTAACAAAGTGCCATCTAGTGATAACGATATCGTTATAACTTTTGTTTTTGGTGATGCCATACCCCTGCAGCATACTCTGGCAAATCATCATAAATAGATTGACACTTGAACAACGATACCAAATTATCCAAATTTACTTTGAAAATCAGTCATAAATTCGCGCAACTTATAGACGCAAAATTGTGTTTAGCGATGAGGCTCATTTTTGCCATAACTGGTTTGTTAAAAAATAAAATTGCCGCATATGGAGTGAAACTAATCTACAACAGACCCTGCAGACTCCAATACATCCAGAAAAATGCACCGTTTAGTGCGGTTTACACGCTGGTGGCATCATTGGACCTTATTTCTTCAAAAATGAAGCCGGAGCTCGCGTTACGGTCAATAGAGATCGTTACCACACCATGATCAATGATTTTTGTTTGAAAATATGGCGCTACGTGCCATAGGTGCGGCGACCGCAAACATCGACTTATTAAAATCAAAATTTGGCGATAAGTTGATTTCGAGAAATGAACCTGTCATTTGGCCTCCACGGACGCGCCATTTGACACCTCTCGATTATTTCCTGTGGGGCCACGTGAAGTTACTGGTTTATGCTGATAAACCAGCAACAATTGACGCCTTGGAGGCCAACATTGGGTGCGTTCGGCAGATACAATTTGACAGTCAACAGTTCTACAACAGTTGTGCAACTATCTGATGAACGACCTGATCACTAACCGCTCAGTCTGAGCGCTCACGTAGTGCTGTCATATTTTGTTAGCGTAAAAATGTTTGCTAGTTTTGATCAAATAGTGATACATTTGTTGTTGTTGATTTTAAAAAATGTCTGTTTTGTATGAATGACAAATAAAAACATACAAGTATAATTCAAAAACAAAAAATTAAAAAAATCAAAGGAAAATATAGAAAATATGTATTTAAAAACAAAACAAAGAAAACATCGTTCAGCAGAGTAAGTAATCACAAAGCGCTACAAGTCATCGGTATCAGTTTAAGGTTTCTATGCCGAATGCTACCATTGTTCGTGTTATTCGTCACATCCTAGCAATGCTCGAAAAAGTGGCCCATAATTGGACGTTGTAAAAATGTTTTCCAATCGAGTTTGTTTTTTGTTTTTGTTTTCTACTTTTTGAAAAATTTGACATTCTGTGAAAATTTGTGAAACAAATAAATTGAAATCTTTTCTTGTAATTTTAATTTTATAAAATAAAATTCTTTTATTATAATCAACCGTGGTATATTACTAGAGGTTATGGGTGATGTAAATGATATACACGGAATCCCTCAATTTAAAGGAGAGGGATTTGATGATTGGCAATTAAATTTAGTTAAAGAACGTCTAATGTCGAAAGAGGCAAAACTTTCAGATCGTAATGGAGAATTGGTAGATAAAACAGCATTTTCAAATAAAAAGTTTAAAAATAAAAATAGATTCAATGGTAAACCCAGCAAAAAAAAATTGCAATTAATGTTTTACAAACTCCTTCTTTCACTGCTTCACAAGTATTTGCTAGTGTATTTTTACTGTTTTTTTAGAAGTTATTCTGAACAACTTCGAAAAATCACTTCTTTCATTGCTTCCAAAGTATACGTTAGAATATTTTTACAGCTTTTTTAGAATTACACATCGAATTACAATTACACAAAACATCGGTCTCAAGCGTCTTTCCAATGTATACTAAAAGATTTTTACCAGTACATATTTCACTGAATTTTCGCCAGTATGTGAAGAACCACTACTGCGCAGTGGTGCCATAAGCTATTTTGAAAATTCCCTACGTTTGTTTTAAAAATTCCCCTTTTCCCTACATTAAAAAAAATCCCTACATTTCTCTCTACACTATTAATGCATTGAATTTAACAAAACATTAACCATATCAGTACATTTTAAATTTTTTTAACCGAAAACCGGTTAACGGGGTTTTTTTACTAAAAAAAAACTGACCGGTTTCAGTTTTCTGTCTAAATTCGAATAAACCTAAAAGCGGTTTTTTGTTTCGGTTAACCATTTTTTTCTTTATTGCAATATGTATTTTTTAATTTAGCACAAATTTTCAAGGGTATATCCTAGGGCGGGTCGATTTAATAATCGCCCATGCCTCAGTGAAAATCGTATTCTAGGGATCAAAATAAGAAACTTTGCCGAAGGAACCATACCTCTAAAACGAATTCTACTACCCCCAACTGTTGACTTTTGTCCCGTAGGGTCAAGTTTTGAAAAATCCCACTTTGACCCATTTAGAGTGCCCCAATCGAGTCCAAATGTATGACCGACCCCCACTAACTTTGGAGGGCCGATCCACCCATGCCAGTGGCACACCCCCTGGAACTCCCCTGGGGGGTTCCCCATACAAACATTTTAAAAAATCACCATTTTTGTAACTTTATTTTATTATTTTTTATTTATTTTATTTATTTTTATTATTTTATTTATTTTTTCTCTTTAGAAATTTATTTAGTCAGAACATATGTAAATGAAAAAATTAATTTAACTTAGTAATAGAAAAGAAAAAATGCCCAGACTTGAAAGCAAAAAAGACTTCAAACAGTAATTTTTTTTATTTTCTTTTCTATTACTAAGTTAAATTAATTTTTTCATTTACATATGTTCTGACTAAATAAATTTCTAAAGAGAAAAAATAAATAAAATAATAAAAATAAATAAAATAAATAAAAAATAATAAAATAAAGTGCCAAAAATGGTGATTTTTTAAAATGTTTGTATGGGGAACCCCCCAGGGGAGTTCCAGGGGGTGTACCACTGGCATGGGTGGATCGGCCCTCCAAAGTTAGTGGGGGTCGGTCATACATTTGGACTCGATTGGGGCACTCTAAATGGGTCAAAGTGGGATTTTTCAAAACTTGACCCTACGGGACAAAAGTCAACAGTTGGGGGTAGTAGAATTCGTTTTAGAGGTATGGTTCCTTCGGCAAAGTTTCTTATTTTGATCCCTAGAATACGATTTTCCCTGAGCCATGGGCGATTTTTTTGCCTCCCCACAAATCGACCCAGCCTAGTATATCCTATAGACGCGCTAGACTTCTTGATCAGCTGCCCTCCAGTTTAGACTAAGGACGGACAACTCCACTCCCAGAATCGACTTTTGGCAGACCCCTTCCGGTCAGTTTCCCTTCTAAGGGGGAATAGGACGGATCCAACGGAGGGATTCGACATAATGCTAACGTCTTTTAGGCGGAGACTCTGCCTATCAAGGAAGCCTGTACTCTAGTGTGCGTTTAGGGCTCAGGGAATCGTGGGTATCTTCGTTGATATCCGGGCCACGCTTATAACCTTGAGCTCCTACACTACAATTTCTATCCTCGTCGGGCAGTATAGGGATCTTCGAGCATTACCTGTATAAGGCGAGAAGCAAATGGGCTACGATCTGGAGCATACTAAATCTATCCTCAGCAATATTAGAAGAGAAAAAAGTTGAAGACGAAGTTGAATCTGAAGATACTGGAATCGCAAATCTTCCGGAATCAGAAATTAAAGAACCACAAGTGAGACGTTCAACAAGAAAGCGTAAAGAAGTAGTCAGGGATGATTTTGTTACATACATAACAATTGAGTTCGATGAAGATCCAATGTCCTTGAAAGATGCCATGAATTGTAAACAATCTGAAAAATGGAAAAAGGCAACGGAAGAGGAATTTGAGTCTCTCCTTGAAAATAAGACATGGAAGCTTATTAAATTGCCAAATGGTAAAAAACCAATTGATTGTAAATGGACTTTCAAAACAAAACATGATGAAAAAGGAAACATCGATCGCTACAAGGCAAGATTAGTCATTAAAGGTTATAGTCAACGTTAAGGTATTGACTACCAAGACACATTTTCACCAGTTGTCAGGTATGCGTCAGTACGTTTACTACTAAGTATTGCAGTACGTTTAGATTTGGACATATGTATATCAAATGGACGTGGTCACTGCATTTTTACAAAGCGACCTAGACGAAGAAATATATTCGAGGATTCGAGGCTGAAAAATGGAAAGTCTGTAAACTCAAAAAATCTCTTTACGACTCAAGTCGTGTTTGGAATCAAAAGCTTGACCAGACTCTTAAAAGTATTGGCTTGCAAAAGTCGAAGACCGAGCCTTGTATTTATTTCAGAGTAAATAAAACCGAAATCATTTATGTTGCCATCTATGTTGATGATATTTTAGTATTTACGAATAATCAAGAATCCAAAAAACGAATTAAAGATAAACTCAACGAATGTTTTAAAATGTAAGATCTTGTAGAGGCAAAATTCATTCTAGGAATGCAAATAACAAGAGACCGTAAAAATGGAAAACTTTGGATTAACCAGAAACGTTATATACATAAATGACGTGCTAAAGAAATTTAATATGGATGAATCCAACTCAATTTCTACGCCTATTGATGTCAACCAAAAACTTTCAAAGGAACTTTCACCCTCTTGTAAAGAAGAACGAACCCATATGGCCACTATACCATATCAAGAAGATATTGGAAGTATTATGTATGCTGCCCAGGTAAGCCGACCACACCTTACTTTTGCAGTGGGGATGCTTTCAAAGTTCAACAACAATCCTGGCAAAGTACATTGGGCCGCCGTTAAACGGGTGTTAAGATATATGAAAGGAACAAGCGATTTGAATCTCGAGTTCAAACAAGATATTCAAGGAACACTAGAAGGCTATTCAGATGCCGACTGGGAAAGCGACACCGGTGAAAGAAGATCAGTCACAGGATATGTCTTCAAGTTTCAAGGTGGAAGTATATCGTGTAGCTCAAAGAGGCAATCAACCGCAGCACTTTCCACGAAGGAAGCCGAGTATATGGAATTGGCTGCAACATCACAAGAAGCACTTTGGTTTCAACCACTTTTTAATGAACTTTATAATAACCCCTCAAAGATGATAACCATTTACTGCGACAATAAAAGTGCAATAAATTTGTCACAGAACAATATGTACCATGGGCGTTCAAAACATATAGACATCAGACAGCATTTTTTGCGTGATTTGATAAATGAAAAATTAATTTCTATTCCACATGTGGGAACTAGTGTTTCCAATTATTCGACATAGGCGGTTAACCGGTTAATGCATTATTCGAAAAATCACAAAAATTGATTAACCGGTTATTCGGGTCGTTTATCGATAAAATTGGTGATTAATCGATTAATGCAAAATTAATATATTTCCTTAATTTTTTTTATCAATAATACACAAAGAGCTTCCTGTTTTTGTTAAATGAATGATTCAGTTGCCAAATCGATTAACTCCATAAAGAAAAATTAATGAGTCTTAAAGAAAAAATAGTATACATAGTACATATATTAAAGGTATTCATTTAAAGTATTTACGCCTCGTATACTGTGTATATGTTGTAAGTTTACTCGATTAATGTCAAAACTAGTTTACGAGCCCTCGTAAATATACGCTTACATTTTTGTGTGTAAACTTTTTCGTATTTATACACACATTTGAATGTTGTCAAAAATAAAATTATTACGTATTGTTTTGTTTGTTGTTTTTTATTTTCTGTTTTATTTGTTTTTAAATGATACAAATTTAAAAAAATTCTGTGTTTAATTTATGAAAAGATGAAAAAGGTGACTAAATGCAAAATTGAAATGTGAATAGTTTTAAAAGGTGCGTTCATTCAAATAAACAGGTAAAGTTACAAATATACGTGATTACAAAAATACACGGTTTACGAGGGCATAAATGCAGTTAGATGAATACCACTATTGTTTTTCAAAATTCGTATTAAAATATAAATTTTGTCATTTAGTAGTGTTAATATTTATTATCAGAGAAATTTGTTTTGAATATTTTACAGTTAGGAGTCAATAAAATATTTTGGAATAAAATTTTATAAAATTCTGAAAGTGGAGTTATAAAATATGTATGTATATAAATTCGATGTGTTTAAAAAAGTTTTCAAATTAAAAAAGCACATCTACACCAGAGAAACAGAGCAAAAACTCCTATTAGCAAAAGCCTACTAAAAATTACTTAAAAATGGCAAAAGAAAAACCGCTGAAAGAACACCAAACCTAAAACTGATACATATCGATAACTCTATGTAAATTTTTTATTTCTTGATAATAATTTTTAGAAATCTGATAAACTTTAGATACACCATATTTTTAAATGCAATTTTTAATTAATACATACTACAATAAATTTAATAAGGCACTTAAAAAATGTATCCAACGTTTTTAAGAATTTATTAAGGTTCTTCCTCCTCCTCTTAAGAAATAAAAAACAACGAGTTGGAGCATCTTTATAATGAGCCATTGACATAAAAAAAATTTAATTCTCTTTGAGTAAAATTTTAGTTAACTGAAAATACGAATTTACTCTACAAAAATTTTAAATAAAATTTGCTGAATATTTGCATAATTAGCTGAAGATTATCAAAAAGAATTGTTAAATTCTCAGCCTTTTTTCGTTATTCGTTATTTAAGGCCCATTAACAAAATGAACGAAAGTTTGAACTAACTTACGCATAGAGAATTTTCTTGGTCGAATTTTAATGAAAATTTCACTTTATTAATGAAAAAATAAATTTTGTAAAAAAGCTTCAAAATTTTTATGAAGCTCTTTTTAATAAAACTTTTTTATTGGGTGTATGAAATTTTTATTAAATAATATGAAATTTTTCAAAAAAAAACTACATCAATTCAATGAAATCTTTCAATGGACAAATTCCAGCGAAACTTCATGAAATCAATGTAAAAATTCATAAATAGCATGTAGACAATTCTCTCAGTGTACAGTTACAGATGTCAAATTTCATATAAATTTGAATATTTTCACGTTAATTTTGTGTCAACTTTAGGTTATTTGTTTATTGTTAATGGCACTAATGCGAAATGTCACTAAATTCCGGGAAACGGGTTTGGTTTCCATGGTATTTCTAGTGGAACATGTTATAGAAATAATGTGATATTTGAACCGAATATACACACTTTCTTGGGAGATGTAAGATAAGTTGGATTTTTTACAGAATTAAGATGTTGATTCTGATTCTGATACGGCTTCGCAGGTATGTATATTATTAAGACATACTGTATAATTTTTTTAAATTTAAAAAAAAAATTTAATTGAAATAAAAAAAAAAACTTGCCATGAAAGGCATGGAAATATAATTTATATTACTTTTATAGTTTTTAAAATAATTAAAACAGAAATAGTAAATTGTCTATTTTATTTCCTTAAGCCTATATACATAGAACTTCAAGGCTGCTCCAGCCAAACACGTCGTGTGTTTTGAGGAGTTTTAAAACATCTTTATTTTGGCCTTGCTGAAAAAAGATACCTAAAGGCTTAAGGGCCTCTTTCACTAGATTTTAAAAGAATTCCATGGCATTTTAGTTAGTTTTTGTTTTTTCTAAGCTTTTCTTGCAATTTTTTAACTAAAGTTAAGAAAATTATGAAGTATTGGGAAAAAATAAAGGAAAAATTCCATATTAAAAATTTAACCGGTTAATCGACCTATTTTAACCGATTATTCGGGTCGAATAATTATTTGAGTTTCAAATTATTTGTTTCGACATTAACCGTAACAGAGGCGATTAATTGAGGAATCGGTTAATCGATTAACCGAATTGGAACACTAGTTGGAACTGATAATATGGCTGCTGACATAATGACAAAGGCTTTGCCTGCTCAAAAACACAATCATTGCTGCGAATTATTGGGATGCTAATTCTAGTGGGGATGTTGTAATTGAGAATTTCCAACCCTGTATTTACTACTTTGTAGATTTAATATTTTTATATCAGTCGGATTTACATTTCTGTTTTAATTCAAATATTGAAAATAAATTTTTGTCATTGACTTTTGTCATAGAATCCCAATAATTATTCCAGAGAAACTGTCGAATGGTTCAGAAACAATAATATACAATTTGTGGAAAGAGTGTAATCTCCCAAACTACCGTGAACTTTGTCCAGTGGAAAAATTTTAGGCTCAAATAAAATCAATACTTCGAAAATCATCCAAAGAAGCTAAAACTAAGAAAACATTTTATTTCAGATGGAATAAAGCAGTTAATAAAAATTGTATAAAAGGTGTTCAAAAACTTATGAGTGGTTTAAAGGGTAAAATACGCACCTACGCACTATCTCGTCGCTTTTTGTAAATGTTTTACTAGTTTTAAAAACTATGGAGTAATGTTCTTAATTTGTGATTTTAAATTGAATTATGTTATTTTTAGTTAGTAAGTTATTAATAAATAAAAATGTAAAAAATTTTTCGTTTACATGCTTTAAATAATACCAAAAACTACTGATCTTTAAACTTAAATAATCTTTCTCGTGTCGATATATGAAAATTTTATACAGGATTTTTAGCTTTGTGAAATTAGAATATGAAGTTTATATTTAATTATATATAATCTTTTATGTTATTAGATATAATTATATCCGAAAAATGAGAACATCTTATTGTATCTTATTGTATCGAATTGTATACAATTTGGTACAATTTGATACAATTTTATGCAATTCGATACAATTGTATCCGAAATTTGTCCTCATCCAATTACATTAAATTATATCTTTTTGTATAAAATTATATAAAATGTTATAAAAATGGACATAGTTTGATACAATTATATCTAAAAATTTACCTTATACTTTAGATCATATTATATATGACCACATCTAACAATATATAAAAATTATTTTTTTAAATAAAAAAGATATGCAATATCTGGAGATCAGACCTGGGGCATTTTAATTACAATTGCAAATAAATGTAATTGAAATTAAAAAAAACTCAATTACATTTCATGTAATTGTAATTGAAAATTTTCAATTACAAGTAATTGTAATTGAAAGTGATTTCAATTACAAATTTCAATTACATTTAGAATTAAAGTGTTTTTTGTTAAAATTTTGTAGAAAAAACTGACTGGGATAGGTTGGATAGGCGTGGATAAGTATAAAAAGAATACGTCATGTTGGGCTGACCCCTCACTTGTGCTTTTTCTCATTATTTCTTTTCCGAAAAAATGTAATTGTAATTGACATTTTTTCAATTACAATTATATGTAATGTATAATTGAAAATTTTCAATTACAAATTACTTGTAATTGTTTTTTTTTTAATTACAATTACAAATAATATGTAATTGTAATTGAATTTTTTTCAATTACAATTACATGTAATTGTGTAATTGCATGTGTAATTAATTTCCAAATATAATGATTAACCCAAAGGTCTGCTGGAGATCCTATAATTTCGATAAATCTTCGATTAATTTTATCCAGATTTGCCATGACAGTGCATTAAACATGAACAAAATTTTCTGTATTTTAAGGAATTTTAAAATAAAGTTAACAAGACTGAAATTTTAAAGTTAATGGGATTATGTTATACAACCAAGATATAAGAAAAATAGTAAAAAAATAGTAAAATATTACAAAATAGTAAAAATTACTAAAAATATATGATGCAAAAACTAAACTCACACACGAATCATGCACGGGTTATATATTCTTATTCACGCTCACGCACGAATCAAGTACGAATTATATTTAATTATTACTCACGATCACGTGTGAATAACGTGACTCACGAACATTTCTAGTCACGCGCCAATCCCTAGTAATTACTAAATCTAAAACTAGTTCAAAATCATTGTTAACATAGAACCACATATAATATAATACGGTTTTACACATGTGTGCAATATAATAGATACATTAAAATTTTTTCTAATTTTTTCTCGATGCCTTTATTTTTAAAGATAAAAATAGTGGATAAATTCATCCCAAAATGCGAGGAGATTGTTCAGAAAATGGTGCAGAATTTTAGCGTAAGGGCCGTTTTTTATTTTGTAACTTGTTTTAAGTAGGCGTGGCTTTTAATGAAAAAGAAGCGATATCGACCTTCTATCAAATTACATAGTAAAATTTAGCGAGCACTGGTAGGATCTATACAAACTGTATATTTTTGGAAATTCTATATTTCCTTAAATCTTGCATTATCTTTATCTACAAGTAGTCTCCAGACTTAAAATGACAGCGCCTTAAACATGACCAGATTTTTCTTTGTTTCTAGCGATTTTAAAATTGAGTTAACAACACTAAAACTTTAAACTGAAATATAACAAATCAGACAAACTTTTTTTTACGTTGTAGTATAAAGCATTCCGTGTTTAAATTTCAGTGTTGTTAACTTTATTTTAAAATCGCTACAAACAAGAAAAATTTAGTCATATTTAAGGCACTGTCATTTTAAGTCTAGAGACCATTTGTAGAAAAAAATAATGCAAGACTTAAGGAAATCTTTAAAAATAAAGGCAACGAGAATAAAATTAGAAAAAATTTGAATGTATCTATTATATTGCACACATGTGTATATGGACCTTATATATTTTTATATAAAATCACTTTGAAATAATTGCTTATGTGGGATGATATATAATTATAGATGATTTTATAAGGAACGTAATATTGTTATATCCCTAGTAAAAATGATTTTTATATATTCATATATGATTTTTATACAATCATTTATGATTTTATACAATTATAACTTGTCGAGTATTGTGAAACATATATTTTTATATGATTATATCAAAAGATATTTAATTATATAAAATTATATTAACTAGATCCACCATTTTTCGGATCAAATAATATATTTTTTATATAATTATATTACCCCATACATGATTTGATCCGGAAAATGGTGGATCTGGTTAATATAATTTTATATAATTAAATATCTTTCGATATAATCATATAAAAATATATGTCTCACAATACTCGACAAGTTATAATTGTATAAAATCATAAATGGTTATATAAAAAACATATCTGATTATATAAAAAACATTTTTACTAGGGATATTAAAGAAATCATGAAATATTGTAGATATGGAACCATATTAAGTTATATATGGGTTCTTATTCGTCAATATATAATCATATCTAACACAAATTATGAAATATTTCTTATATGGCTCCACATATAGTTTTATAATATTATGTATAGTGTCATACTAAATTATATATAAACGTATATGTAATTATATCTGTAATATGTTACTTTATGTACTTATATATAACACATGCAATTATATGTAGGCCAGTATGTAATAATATAAAATCACATGTGTCTCCATATTAAAACCTTTGAGGAAAAAATATCTAACATATGTCTATATAAAAGTGTATATGCTTGAATTTAAAAGCATATGTGGCCATATGTAACTTTAAGTTACTATATGCAATTACATAAAATAATATATGGTTATATCAAAACTTTTTTACTCGGGCAATTATTTTAATTTTTGCATTAAAAAATACAAAACTTGTTTTTTCGGATATACCTACATATTTATTTACCCCTCAATTCATAAATGCTTTGTAAAGTTATAGCAGGTTTACAAAACGTCATTTTCATACAAAATTTGTTCAATAATCCTCCTATAATTTTACAAAGCGTTTATGAATTTAAGCACCGTAAGTTGTTTTTCACGTGGAAAAATTTCACTCGAAATTTAAAGGCTTCAAACTGCAATTTAAATAATAAAAATGAACAATTTTTTAATTTTATAACAAAGACACAATCACAATATACACAAAACGTCACTTTATCACCAGAAAAATAATAGTCTTGTAAATTAAATTTGTGTGAAAACGAACTCTACACACTTTTCACGTGAAACTGATTATCGTGAAAAATAATTTTTTTATATGGAGTATAACAGTTTTTTCACGTGAAATCGAAACAACTTACGGTGCTTTAGGGGTTAATATATTTTTTAAATTTGTTTGTATGAAAATGTACATTTTTTAAAACTTTCCAACTTGTGCCGGATATTAAAAAATCTGTCTTGTTTACCGAACACACTCGAAATTTTGGGAACAAATGCCTACAAAAAGGAAAATTTCCCTTTAAATGGCACCACTATATCCCGTCATAAACGGAATCCAACTACGTTTATGTACCCTTTTCTGGATCCGTACTGATTAGAATCTGTAGAAAGTCCGTCAATGATAGACCGTTATGTCGAGTTAAAAACGGACAAGTCTGTCAATGACGGACCGTTATGTTTTGTAAAAAACGGGAAAGTCCGTCAATGCCGGACCGTTATGTCGTGTTAATAACGGAATTACTCCGTTTTTAGAATGCCGTTTTCGGTCCTTATCCGAACCGTTTTTGAAACAAAAAATGGACTTGTATATCTACTTAAATTGACCCATTATTAACTTTAATATTTTGGATGTTATTTAATAGATTTATTAAATAATTTATGAATTTTATTAAAAACTTTGTTTACAGCAGCATTAAGCGCATTCAGCTTTATTAATAAAGAAAATTATTTTCAATTCACTCACCTGATATATGTCTTACTTGTGGTGATGCTTGCGATCTATGGCCCAATAGACTGCGCACTGGCACTTCTACACCCACACCGTATTGCAATAATTTATTTTTGAAATAGTCTTTAGCCTCTTTAATATAATCACGTCTACCTCCATAGCTACCATCATCCGAACTGGAATGTTGATAACAATTCACTTGCACGTAATCACCGTCCACAAGAAAAATAGATGGATATTGAGCCAAAAATTTCTTTAAACCTGCAACAAAAATATAAAATACAAGAAAGATGAACAAAACGTATTTTACGGTTTATGTGCAACATTCAACATCAGACATAATAAAATATGTATTCAATTTTGGTAAAAGCTAAAGAAATGAATAAAGTTATACAGTAGACGCTCGCAAATTAGAGCTTTCAGTAATTCGAACGTCCAGAAATTAGAATCAATGTTTGCAATACATTAAACGCTCTGAAATTCGAATTTAAAATTCTAATTTCTGAGCGTTTTTTTTTTTTTTTTTATTTGAATACACAGGAAATCCCCAATTTATTTATATTCTGTTTGAATAAAGTAAAACTAAAAAGGGGAATCACCAAATTATATATGTTTTTCCCTATTTGTTTTTTTTTTGTCGCATTTATGTACATTTTTGGCTAGTTTATTTGTGAAATTTGATACGCGTGTACATATTATTTGGCAGTCTCTATTAAATAGAGAAAGTGTATTATTTAAAATGTTAAATAAACGTAAAAAAAAACACTTTACCATTGGAAACGAAACGAAAAAAAACGTCCAGAAATTAGAATAATTCAGAAATTAGAATTGCCTCAAAAACAAAGCGGTGCTAATTTGCGAGCGTCTACTGTACTACATTTATACTTGAGCAAAAATCCCCTAGTTTGTGTAGGAAATTAGTTTTTGCTTGTTTTTTTGTATGCGTTTTGACAAGTTAAAAACTACAAGACATAACCAGGTAGTTTTTGTTGATGTATAAATGCAGTATTATACTATTTCCTCAAGACTACACGCAAAAAATAAAAAGGGGGAAATCACATAAAATAAGGGCATAAGTTACCTAGTTTTAGTACACTGAACCAAAAGTCGTAAGTGAAATCAACATAAAAATTTTAATTTTAATTTTTTTTTTCAAATTAATGTGTGTTTTTTTTAAATCAACTACTTTTTTTTTAAATGAATATACTTATTTCCGTCAATAATTCTCTACAAAACAATTGTTGTTTTGATAATTTTTTGTCCATTTTTTATCAAAATTTAATTTGTTAACTCTAAAAAATTTTGTAAAAAGGCAGTAACGTAAATTTCATATAACTTTTCTTCAATTTGAAAAAAAAGAGTATTAAATCTGTGGAAAAAAGTTTAGTGAGGTTAGTTTTGTCGCGTCATTACTCGTGCTGGCATGTGTATTTGTAATTGTCAGAAATATCAATAAATTGACATTAAGTGTTTTTGTTTTTCAAAGTATAGATTAATTATCAGTTAAAATTCAGTGACTTAAAGTGAATTGCTAATTGAAGATTTATTAATTTTAATTTAAATAAATTTATATAATTTTGAACGTTCTCAATTAAATCGTACATTTAAATTTCTGTCATTAATTTTGATATTATCTATCTTTTTGTTATTTTGTTTAAGGCAAACTATTAATGAAAGTTATAAATATAATGTATTTGAATTATTAATTTAAATAAAGTTATATGTTTTTGTATATAAAATCTTACATGTGTTTTAAATAAAGAGTTTTTAGTATGTGCTATATTATAATTTCAATTTTATATTTCATTATTTTTTATATTTTATCAAAT
Source organism: Leucophora obtusa (assembly GCA_949987735.1). Lineage (NCBI taxonomy): Eukaryota > Metazoa > Arthropoda > Insecta > Diptera > Anthomyiidae > Leucophora > Leucophora obtusa. The sequence goes on along the minus strand of OX465299.1, from coordinate 41,913,862 downwards.
TCATTATAAAAAAGACATTGTATGTATATTGCTTAAAAAAATTTTAAATTGGTGAAATATAAAAAATAATGAAATATAAATCTAAAAATTAATAATAAATCGATAAAAAAAATTAATTAATTAAATAAAATGCATTGTTGAATTTAATAAAATGCATTGGTAAAATAACAAAATCATTATGCAATTTAATTAAATATAAATGTTAAGACAACTAATTTTTGTTAATAGATTTGACGATATTTTGTCAAAATAATACCACATAAAATAGTTAAATGTAAAAATATAAATCTACTAAAGAATGCGTTAAATTGATGGACAGGTTTTGTTAGTTGTATAGTGATCACCCATTCATCAATTTAATATGGATTTTAGTTGACTTCACAGCTGTTTTTGGTTCAGTGTATGTATTAAGGCACAGTAAACACGAGAGAAAACTGCTAGAAATAGAGCAAAAATCAACCCTAAATCATTCACATAGAGCTATTTAGAGGTGTTTTTTTCTCTATCTCTAGCAGTTTTCTCTCGCGTGTAACAACAACCGGTTCAACAACATTTTTAATTCAATCAATTAAATATTTTGTTGATATGACAAGTTTCGAACTATTTTTTCAATCAAACTTGTTTGTTAGAAATAAGCAAACGTTTTTGTTGAAACCCAACAAGGGCGGATTATTGGACCGTTAACGTAAATGTGATGTAACTGTACCGTGCCGTAGCTAAAAAGTACACTTATAGATTACCGTAAACGACATTACTATTTAGCATATATTTCATGTGGTTTTATATTTAATTCTAAATTTTTCCATTTATTTGTTAATTTTTATTCCTTATTTGTTGTTTAAATCAATTTTCTTTATTCATTTCATATTTTTTCCGACTAAAATCAATTAGCTGTTTCGATGCCGGATAGAAAATTCTGATTTCAATAGAATGATCCGGCAAGTTCGTTTACATTTACGTGTTAGTAACCATTCGTATACATTTCTTCTTGTGGTATCGGAACAGCTGATTCGTTACAGATACGTTTACGGTTGGGTAACTCAGCCTACAGGTTCTTTTGACTCGCTCATTATTATCAATTCGAGTAATTAAACTAGTCCGTTCAATTCGTTCGTTTTTGTTTAGTGATTGAACTATGATATATTAGCTGTGTTTGTGCGGTAAGTCATCAATGTTGGCTTGTGTCATTCCCATATAAATTTGACATTAGCCAACATTTAGTATTAATTAACTCTCAACGTTACTAATGTCAAATTTGTATGGGAATGACATAAGCCAACGTTGATAGCTTGCCGCACAAACACAGCTATTATAAAACAATTGTTGCAATGCCGAATAATGATGATAAGTTCATATCATTAAAAAAGTGAATAGTTGAATTGAACTACTTCGTTTATAAACGACACAACTCGGTTATACACATGTGTAATATAAATTAAAATAATTTTTTTCGATTAAAATATCTTTGAGAAATATGTTAGATTTCATAATACATCGGCTTGTCAAATTCGAGTGGTAATGGAGAATCAAAGTGCACAAAAAAAATTGAGGCTATTCAAAACAATCGATTGTGGACTTATATGTGTTTCCAGAGTGGTCAAAAAGTTCAACAAGGGCTAAAGGACACAGGAACGAGACCAAAAATAAGAAGCTATTGAGGACGAATGGAAAACTTTCTGGCCGCGAAGTGGCACTCCTCGTGCAATTTTCGGAAACTTTTGTGCACATAGTTAAAGCAAACGTTGGGATTAAAACGTCCAAAATCAGAAAGTTTCGGGCAGAAATGCTAAGAAGAACGGTGATGGCAAAAACAACGAGCAAAGCTTCTCTCTGTTTTTTTTTATGTGTTACATTTTTTATTAGTGTTTTCTCTGTTTAGTTTAAATATATCTTTAAATAAAATTAAATTGTAAAAAATATGTATTTTTTATTCAAAGGGTATTTTTTAAATAAAAAATAAATTAAAATCAACAAATTCGATATTTAAATTTTTCTTTAAATTTCAACAAACTCGTTTTTTGGATATGGCAACAACGTTTGTCAAAATTTGCTTTGAATTTCAAAAATTGTGGTTGATGGCTCTTTAATTGAAATAAATTCAACAATCAAGTAACAAACATGTTGTTTGTATTTACAAAATCAATTATAAGCGCAATTTTAATTAGAAGTTTAATTGTATTTACAAAAAGTTTAATTGTATTTACAAACTATTTTTATCTGTGTATCGTAGGTTTAACTTTAACTTAACTACACCGAAAAAATTCCGCAGTTACTAGCTACTAAAATTTCAATTGAATCTCAGGTGAAATACCCCCTACTATGACTCAGTTAATAAAATTAATTGTATATAACTAAGTCGATAGCTGAAAATAGTGTCAAGAAATTTAACTGAAATTTCAGTCACTAAGAGCGATTTCTTAGTTACAATTTTGGGGTCTTTGTACAAAGTAATTATTAACTGAGAATATTTATTTTCTATGTTATTATTTTGATAATATTAAAAAGAACATGACTTACAATTATATTAATTTATTTTTATCTTAATTAACAGGAATGAGAACAAAATTACATTAATGAAACATATGATTATTTTTATCTTAATGTTACACCCAATTTGATTAACCTTTTTCTTTAAGCCTTTATTACGTCATCAAAAAATTATGGTTTTGCTGGAGATTTAATATAAATTCTTGTGTGAATATCTTCTCCTAATAAAAAAAGTTAAATTATTTTTCTTAAAAGATCAAACTTTCAACTTATCTTTTAATATTAATCTGTATTTTATTTAAAAATATATATATTGCGTTCCAATGGCTTAGCAATTTTCTTTATTTAATTTTCTTAAATTTGTTTGTATTTTTTTATAATTGCGTGTTTAAAAATATTTGACAATTTCAAAATTAATTTACAGGGTAAGAACAAAAAATGGTTTTGGCCGATACAATAGTTGATAACGATTATTTCAGTTGATTAAAAAGTTTTTAGTTTTAACTGAGAAATTGTTTAACTGAGCAACTGAGAACTTTTATCGGTGTATAAACAAAAGAAAATGTCAAAAAAAATGTACACAAAACAACAACAAATTTTTGGGTTAACTATTAACTAATGGTCTAATTCATAAACTTTTACAATAGCTTTATTGCAGGATTTTAAGCTAATTTGTGAAAAACAGTATTCATATTTGCTTAATAACGAAGAAAATAATAAAGGTTTATAGTTGGTACTCATCAACTTTAAACGTTTTATAAAGTTTGGAGTGAGGAAGCCACCATTTAATTGTTAATTATTTCATTTTCAGGCATGAAATGATTTATTAAAGCCATCCCATCCCTAGAATGTGTGGCTTCCAACAACTTGCATCCATCAAACTGAAAAAAGCTACAACAATTGCGTAGCCAATGACCTTTTTCGAAAAAAATTTAAAAAAAATGTAAAAATAAAATTAAAAAGAAAAACAAAACAATAGTGATGTACAGACTGTCAAAACATTATTCGAAATTCGATTACTTTTGTATGCTTCGAATAATATGTTCTAAAAAAATTACTTTTTTACACACATTTCCATTGATTTGCTTTATAAATAAAAAAAAATATTTTTAATGGCTTTTAAATTTATCTTAGCACATCATTAGTTCTCTAATTTAAGAAAATACTTTTCCACTTCCGATTACGGAGTCAATCGTTTACTAAATTTGGGCATCACTTACGACTTATTTGGGAGAAGAGAGAAAATAAACAATAGTGTTGCCAGTATGAAATCGAAAAATTAATTTATAGTTAAAATACGATTATGAATAAAGATTTCTAATAACTCTTTATTAAGCGAAATATGCACTTTAACTATAGCAAGCTTCAAATACCAAATAATTTTTTTTTTATGAATTAGCACATAAATTTTTAACCTGCAGTATGAGACCCACCGTTAATATCAACATAATCTATTTCATTAGCAGAGGCATCCCTGAACATGTAATAAATAGAAAAAATGTTTCAATTTATTACAATAATTGAAAAAACTAAATAATTTATTAATAAAAAAAAATATATGGTTAAGAAGAAGAATAAAACTTTTTCTCTAAAAATTAGAAACACATTAATTTTCAAATCGGACTAGGTCTAGTCAAATCTGACTAGATTCTATTTTTTGATTTTTTTTATCTTTTAATCTCCTCCTCTGTCTCCTTTTTCACAATTTTTTTATATCGAGAGCCTATATTCAAATGGTTTAATTCATAAACTTTTACAATAGTCTTATTGCAGGATTTTAAGCTAATTTGTGAAAAACAGTATTCATATTTGCTTAATAACGAAAAAAATAATATATGTTTATAGTCGATACTCACTAACTTTAAACCTTTTATAAAGTTTGGAGTGAGGAAGCCACCATTTAATTGTTAATTATTTCATTTTCAGGCATGAAATGATATACTAAAGCCATCCCATCCCTAGAATGTGTGGCTTCCAATAACCTGCATCCATCAAACTTAAAAAAGCTACAACAATTGCGTAGCCAATTCGAAAAAATTTCCAAAAAAATGTAAAAATAAAATAAAAAGAAAAACAAAACAATAGTGATGAACAGACTGTCAAAACATTATTCGAAATTCGATTACTTTTGTATGTTTCGAATAATATGTTCTATAAAATTACTTTTTTACACCCATTTGCATTGATTTGCTTTATAAATAACATAGGGGTTACACGATCAATTTTTGGCTTTCAAGTTTCAATACACTCACATTTTTTTACTAACACACTCACATTTTAAAAATTGAACAGCAACTTGATATCAATTTTTGCTTTCAAGTTTTGGGAAAACTTGACGGTCAAGTTTTAAACAGCTGATCAATTTCTTGTAAATTTGTTTTTCTTTTTACAAATATTGTGCTGCAATAAAACACGTTTGATAAAATACGAAATGTGAATATTTCGGTATATCGACGAAATGATTTAAAAATAAAAATAAATAAAAAATCTATTTCTGCTGACATGAAAATGTCTGTGGAATATGTGAAGAAAAAAATAAAGTCTTTTCGAACAGCCTACAGTGCGGAAACAGCCCACAGAGGCGAGCATTTTTAGTTCTTTCCTTGACGACGGCATCTTGAAAGCAAAATTGACTATCAAGTTGCATGCAGCCTACGTCACAGCTTCAAGTTCAACTGAATTTAACAAGCAGTATGTGTTATCAACTTGAAAGCAAAATCTTGATCATGTAACCTTACTGTAAATTAAAAAATATTTTGATTGGCTTTTAAATTTATCTTATAGTATATTTAGACTGAGCAAAAACTAGTAGTTTTTGGTAATTTTTAGGTTTTGAGCCGAAAACTATAAAATTAATTTAGTTTTTCCATACAATTTTCATACAAACTGAAAACCAGATTCTACCTGGTTTTTGCCAAAAACCACGTAAAAATATCTGAAATTTGTATTTTTGATACACCCGATTTCTTATATAACTAATTTTCGATACACCCTGTTACAACGAATACAGAATTAAAGCAAGTGTCAAAAATATATTTTTGAATTTTTTTTAAATATTTCAGTTTTAGTTTAAAATTGTGTGTTGTTATACAGTTTGAAATGTGTTAATAATTTTTTCAATTTAATTTCACCATAAAAACATAAAGAAAAGTGTTTAATAAAAAAGTGATGTGACAAACAAAAACTAAAAATTCAGTGTAAATGAATTGGCTTTTTTTATTTAGTTTTGTACAAAAATCACCTGGTTTTTGCTCTGTCTAAATTCCCTATTAGCATATCATTAGTTCTATAATTTAAGAAAATACATTTTCACTTCCGATTACCTAGTCAATCGTTTACTAAATTTGTACATCACTTGCGACTTATTTGAGAGAAGAGAGAAAATAAACAATAGTGTTGCCAGAATCAAATCAAAAACTAATTTATAGTTAAAATACGATTATGAATCAAGATTTCTAAAGCTGCCTACACACTAGGGAACATACTTAAAAAAAGAGAGCATTTTTTGTGAATGTGTGAGTGCGTTTGTGTGTGTGTGAGTGTTGAGAGCGTGCATTTCGTGTTTACAAAATTTTTTGATATTTTTTGTTCCCTCAACCATGTTCCCTAGTGTGTAGGCAGCTTAATAACTCTTTATTAATACTGGGGTTACACGATCAATTTTTGGCTTTCAAGTTTCAATACTCTCACACTTTTTTACTAACACACTCACACTTTTCCAAATATGTATTTGGAAACGTGTGAGTGAGTTAGTAATAAAATTGAAACTTGAATGGCAAAACTTGATCGTGTAACCCCCATGTAAGCGAAATATGTACTTTAACTAAAGCAAGCTTCAAATACCAAATAATTTTTTTTTTATGAATTAGCACAAAAATATGTCAACTTAAATTTGGTCAAAATTTGGTCTGTGATATAAGTTTCAAAGCAAAAAGATAATTAGTTCTCGTTTTTAAATCAATTTTTATTATTATGCTATCTCAAAGTTCATTTTTTTTTTTGTGAAAATAAATCCAACTCCCATAGTAAATTTCCAGCTTAAAAAAAAAAATCTGGAAAAGATTTTGATATCCAATGGCTAGTTTTCGAGATATGGTAATTTTTATCATATTAGTAAATAGTGGTTCCAAACAAAAAAAATAAAAAATTGGTAATATATATGCAACTTTTAAAATATTTATCGGATTGATATATTTAGCGTATTTTTTAATCACCTGGATTTAGCTTTTTTCATACACGCAAAAAATAAAAAGGGGGGGGGGGGGGGGGCATGCAATAAAATGATAGCAAGCAATTGTCAAAATGCTCTCATCTCTAGTGAAGACACTCAATTTAAATTTTATTGCAATATCATGATATCGCTGACATGCCATCGGCTCTTGCAATGATGCCAGAGATCAAATGTCACTTTTAGTTTTCATTTTAATTTTGTAATAGAAAAACAACAAAAAATTTGGTAAAAAAGAATGGAAGTGTTTAGTTTTTTATTATTTGTCGGTAAACATTAATGTTTCATAAAATTTGGTGTTTTTCGAAGAAAAATCTATGATATTTCTTATCCATGAAATGGTCAAGTGTTCTGCACCACTTTGCAATTGATATCATTTTGTCGTTTCGCTGCAATGGTTTTGACATTTCATATCATATAATTTATTGCATTTGAAGACACCGGGTTACAAAAACCAGAGTTGTTAAAGTTTTTATTTGAGTTTCACAACGATTTTCTTTTGGGTTTTCTATCTGTTGGCACACTCAAACGTAGGACACTAAACATACGTAAAAATGTTGTATCATGATATTCTCAAATCTTGTATTTTTTCAATTTAATTTTTAACAACTCTGTTTTTTGTTAGGACGATACAACAACACCCCTTGTGAAATGTCTTTTATTTCACAGTAATTAATTGGTTGTATATTTTTTCTTTCATAAATAAAAAGAATATTACATTTTAAGTTCTAATAATGCAAATTATTTCACAATTACACTGTTTTTATATATTATCTTTGTTTTTTTTTTATAAACTTTGTTTGTTGGTGATGCCATTAAGCAGTAAAAAAATATGGCATCGACTGAGATGTTATAAAATAGTTTTCTTAAAGCTGCCTACACACTAGGGAACATACTTAGAAAAAGAGAGCATTTTTTGTGAATGTGTGAGTGAGTTTGTGTGTGTGTGCGTGTTGAGAGCGTGCATTTCGTGTTTACAAAATTTTTTGATATTTTTTGTTTCCTCAACCATGTTCCCTAGTGTGTAGGCAGCTTAACATCTGCTTTAACAACTATGTTAACACAGAAAAAACGTAAATCATAACATTAAAATGAGTGGTCCACACTTAACATTAACATGATGTTAGTGGCCATGTTAACTAATTCATGTCTCGTGTAGACTACAAGTCAGACAACGTTGTCAGCACAATTATTCTCACAACTATGTGCAACAACAACCACGATACTAGATCTAATGTTTACTTAGTGGCATTACTAAAAAATAAAGAAAACGAATAAAATGTTAAGAAAAAGTAAATAATTTGTATTATTATTGAATTTAATGCAATTTACTTTTTGTTATTGGAAAAAAGTTAGTGAAAAACACATTGAAAACATGAAAATAAATAGTTTCGTTTGTGACCTACTCCAACAAAAAATAATGAATTGTCTGCCATTACGCATTCTCCACCCAAAACAAATGGACAAATTTTTTCCCGTTATTCTGCTGACGATTAGTTTTTGGGCAAACAAATCAATGTCTCGTCAAGACGCTAAGTAACACACAAAGCAACAACAGCAAATACAATTTTGTTGTTGCTTTGTGTGCAGTTTTCAAATTTCATTACAAATTTTATAGCATTTGTAGACACTAGGTAACAAAATATTAAGTGGAGAATACACGAAGGAACATTGTGAAAAAAATTCCAATTTTTTTACGAACGTTCATTTGTGTATGTTAATGTGTCGTGTTGACATTCGTGCAATTCGTGTTATCAAAATTTTTTGATATTTGTTGTTCCCTACTCAGTGTTCCTTCATGTATTCTCCGCTTTACATGTCGAAACGAAACACCTTTATTATCATTTAAAAACGTTGGCATCACTTGTTGCCAAGACTTAATTTCAAATAACGGCGTCAATTAAACAGCTTTTAAATTTCTGGTTTGAAAATCCAATTAATTGTTCATGTCCTATTCTGCTCAGTTGAAATAAAAAATGGAAATTTCTCAAATTTTAAAAAACTTTGACAATAAACTTTTTACGGAGTTGCTGAAAATTGAACGATATGAAAATATTATATATTCACCATTTTGCATACAAACATGCCTTACTATGGTACGCATAGGAGCCAGAGGACAAACGGCCAATGAAATGGACAAAGTTTTAAATTTAGCCAGTTGGAATCTCAACGAAAATGAGTTGGCAAGCAAATATCACTCTATTTTAGAGGATCTAAATACATATAGTGAATACCTAACAATTGCCAATAAAATTTATATAAACAATGATCATGAAATTCAGGAAACATTTAAAAATGTACTGTCGGAACAATTCTTTTCTACAATTGAATCGATCAATTTTAATAATAGACAATATGCAGTTAAAACTATTAACAATTGGGTAGAATTTAAAACTAAAAGTCGTGTTAAAAATGTAGTTTCACCATTAATGTTTAATAGAATACCCTCGCATAAGACTGATATGGTATTAATTAATGTTATACATTTTAAAGCCAATTGGCAATATCCATTCCCTGAATACGCCACCAGAGAATCAATTTTTTATTTAAATAAAAGAAACAAAATCAAAGTGCAAATGATGCATCGTCCAGCTACTGAGGATCGTTTTAAATATGGTAAATTTCCCGATTTAAAAGCTGCTGCCTTGGAAATGCCCTATAAAAACTCTGATCTATCGATGATTATTATTTTACCCGATGCGCGTACAGGATTGGCAGAATTGGAAAAACAATTCAAAATGCTTTCCATACAAGATCTAGAGAAGCGTATGTCTTTGTCAAAGGTCAAAATATATTTGCCAAAATTTAAAGCAGAATTTGAAGTGGAATTAACTGATATCCTAAAAAAGTTGGGTTTGAAACGTATGTTTACCAAAAATGCTGAATTTCATAAAATCCTTAAGTTTAAACTGTTTGAATGGTTGGACGTTTCTGGTATTTATCATAAAGCTTGTTTTGATGTGAATGAAAAGGGAGCTGAAGCTGATAATGATGGTGCACGCGTAAATGTAAGTGGCGTTTGGGATGGACCTGTTCCTGAATTTAATGCCGATCATCCATTTTATTTTGTTATACAAAATTCTAAGGGAATTATTTTGTTTAAGGGACAAGTTCGCAAGTTTCAACACTTTTTATTTGAGGAAATGTCAAGATTCATTTAAATTTAAAATAATTTCTCTTTCAAGAAAATTTTTCAACTTTTTTTAAAATTCTTTAAAATTTGTTTTCAGTTTGAATTAAGTTTTTTTTTAAATAATATTTTTGCTTTAACGTATTCGAGATCGTGAGTTGCACACGTTGCAAAAAAGCTCATGCTGTTATATGCATTTTTCCAGCCGTGAGCATCATGGTAACTAAACGCTAAAGGTAGCCAATATATTCTATAATTTTTCCCGCACTATCAAAAGTTGATCAATAATACTGCGGCCAGCTTTAGAAAATTCAAAGTCTGAATTTTTCTTTGAATCGCTTGCAAATCACGATCGTGAATAAGCTCAATATATAATCCCCTGATTATGTTATTAGTTATGATGACGCAATCTGTGCTTCTTTGCAATGTGTGCAAAATACCATCGTGAGTACTAGGGATGCCAATCGGGATTGATATTTGAAAATCCCGGGATTCGGGATTTTGTATGAAATCCCGGGATCCCGATTTCGGGACTACGGGATTTTTCGGGATCCCGGGATTTGGGATTTAAATTTTCCTTTATTTGTAAAAATTTTTATGTTATGTAACTAATTTTTTTATAGAATAAAGCGTTTTATAACTATTTAATAGTTGTTAATTAATAATGTGGTACATTTTATGAATATAGAAACATCTCAGTCAGAAATTGACAGTGGTACAAAAAATCAAGTACCTGTATACCACTTGGTAACCAGGGTTAGAATTGCTACGGCAATTGTAGCAGTAGCAACGAAATTTAACTATAAACTCTAGCTTAAAATCGAAGAGTTTTTATTTTCAAACAAAACTACCACTACTGCTACATGCAAGTTTTATTTTTAGAGCAGTAGCAATAGTTTTGTTTTGAAAAAAAAGCAAAAACTACAACGAGAGCTTTTGTGAAATAGCAATAGCTCAAAAAAATCATAATTAAAAACTCTGTAGTCGAGTTATTGAAATAAAAGAAAAGCTACACACACAAGTAAATAACAACATAGCACAACAGAAAAAAAGTGGTAGTTATTGTGAGAGTTATTGAGCGAGTTTTATGGGAGTCTTTAAAATCAAATATAAGAAAAACTACTTAATGCCTACATAATAAAAAATGTGCAATATACATACATGATAAGCAAGCTGGCCAGACTTGTTGTTTTGTCTCTAAATATGGGAATTTTTTGTTGGTCTTGGGGACAGAGAATCTTTTTGGGCATTTAAAAAATGTTTTGGGGATATTTAAAATCTTTCGTAAATTTTGAAGATTATACTAATTTTGTATAGTTTTCAAAAAAATTTAGTAAAGTTTTTTGCACGTAATTTCGAAGGTAAAAATTTACCCTTTTATACATTTTCTGTAACACTTCAAAGCTTTTTGGCGTGCTTTAATTTGGTTTGTTTTTAAAATCTACAAAATATGTTGTAGGGTATTCAAATACAAAAAAAAAAACAAACCGTATGGTTAAAAATAAAGACGATTTTAAATTAAAAATATTATTGCATATTTAGAACCATTTTACCGTTCAGTGATTTAAAATCTTCTCCGTTCAGAATTTTTGTTTTATTACTTATGCACTGAGCTTGAAGTAAGAATTTATTCATTTTAAGAATCAGTGAATAATTTAAAATAATTTTAAATCAATGATTTGATATTGAATAAAGTGAGATAATTAGCGTTTTTTTAATCACCTGGATTTAGAATTTTTCATACAAAAAGTGGATTTATTAAATCCAAAAAAAAGCTGGATTTAATAAATCCATAATAAAAGCACAAATATATGAAACAGCCTATTATTTTAATGACAGAAAAAAATACGAACGAAAATTAAAAGAGAAACAAAAAAATTTAAAAACTAACAAATAAAAGGTTTTTATTAATTTTTTTTTTTATGAAATATGTTTAGAAAAAAAAAACTACACCGCACTAAATACATATTTTCGATCTTGGACAGGGAGAAATAGCTCAAATAGAAATGGCAATTTTTCACTCTACAATAAGTAATTTAATTAAATCCAATTAGTGAATATTAAATATTGCAATGGAATTTATCAATTGTGTAAAAATATAAATTGAAGTGATAAAACTGAAAAAGCAGACTGTTTATCGCTGTTTTATATAAAATATAATTAAAAGTTAAAGTAAAATCCTTCATCATCGAATTCGTTATTAAAAATTAGGGTGAAAGAAGTGTCGGACAGAAAATTTTTTTAAAATAGGGAGAATCTAACCCCATCTGTTGAGCATTTTTAGAAATACTTTTTGGATTTATTAAATCCAAGTGATTAGAAAAAACGGCTAATGATTTGGTCTAATTTACATATATTGATTCGATTTTGATTCGATTGAATAATTTGATTTAAAACATAATTCGCGAAGTATAAATCAAATGGTTTTGACATTTCATATCATATAATTTATTGCATTTGAAGACACCGGGTTAACTGTGAATTTCTTCATTATTTAATACAATTCCCGGGTGAAAATGTTCATATATGATAAAAATATATTGGTTCCATACATGCACTCAATAAATACGTCTGTTTTTAATAGAATTGTTTCCAATTTTAGGCTTAAAATAAAATTTGTTAAAATTATTAAGGTATTAATATATCGATCAAATTTGCGTACACCATAAAAACTAAAGAACGCGAAATAGCGGATTTAGTTATAAAGTTTGTATTTTTGTTTTTTATTGTACGTTATTTTTTATTCAGTTAATCCATCACAAAATTATTGAGAGAGTTATTTTTGACAAATTGCGAATTTTGCATATAAGACGCCATATAAAATATTAATTTATTAATAAAATTTGCAAACACCGAAAAATTTGAAGAAAAAAAAATGCGAAATTGCTCATTTGATTTCAAGTTTAGTGTATTTAATATTTTTTGTTGTAGGTATTTAGCTTTTTATTTCTTTTTTATTTTGAATTGATAAGTAACTATTCAAATACTTGTTAAAAACAAAATTCCCTAAATTTTGATTTTCATTTTAGAAATTTAAAATTCGCAAATTTTTGGAATTTTTATTTTAAAAGTTTTAGTGTATTTAGTCTATTTAAAATTAAAAAGCCCCCCCACTCCCCCCGAAAGAAATTCCTAGCTACGTGCCTGTCGTAAACATTTTCTTAAAAATTTTTAAGAGTTTAAATTTACCAGCACTATTTTAAAACACGGGAGATTTTTTTTTTAAATATGATCAAAATTTTTATTTTTGTGTTTTATAGATAAGATTTTATCAATTTAATTTACAAAAACTTATAACATTTTCTACATATTTGCATTGCGTTTTATATAATTGAACTCAATTGTACAAAGATATACAATCAATGATTATAACATTACTTCCTTTTTTCCATTAGCACCTTTGTATTTTACTTGTCTACCTATCTTTTAACAAAAAACACAAGAACGAAAAACTCGCAAAAAACTACACAAAAACTACCAGAAAGACTCCCAAAAAGCTACCAGAAAAACTCTCACAAAGACTCGCATGGTTTTATTTAATAACTACATACATACAACAAGTAAACAAAACTCGATTGTGGGTTTTTGTTTTTTAGCTACAACTATGACTCTGTGTGTTGTTTCTTTTTGTTTTTTAGCTATAACTACAACTCCGTTTGTGTTTACTGGTTGTAGCAGTAAGAAAAGCTCGCAGAAGAAAAACAAAACTATTCAAAAACAATGAATCGCTTTTTTGTTAAAAACAAAACTACACAGTTATGTTTGCTACTGCTATCGAAATGTTTTGTAATTGTAGCAGTAGCTAAAAACAAAACTATGATTTCAATTAGAGTTTTACTAAGCCTGTTGGTAACCGCGACGTTAAAAATAAATGACTGGCAGAAGACTCATTTGGGACGCTTTGCCAGCGTTTGCAAAAATCGTTTTGCCAGTATTTGTTTTACAAAACATCACGGCAGCGCCAAAAAAAGATACATATGAACTTTTTTTTAAGTTTTATTTTGGAAAATATAATTCCAAACCACCTATTTATTGGTTTCGGCAGCGTTTTGCCAAAGTTAAAAATTTTGTTTCTCCAGTACTTTTCCGGCGCTTTTTGAACTGCCGGTCCTTTTGTCTATTGACGTTATCATATTGGAAATGGGAAAGCAATTTTTGTCAGTACTTGTTCCACCTGTTAAAATACCTTGCCATCGCTTTCCCGTTTGTATTTTTCTGGCTGGGATAATATATGAAGGCCTGTCATTAGTACACTTGCGCCCAGTATTGTAAGCAGATTTTAAAACAGATTCGTTGCGATAACCTTGCCCACTCAATCGTGTAATTACAGCAACAAAGTTTTTTGGTTATCGTTATCAAATGTTTTCATGGAAGAATTCAAACTTACAGTCCCAGCCAAAATTAGGTTTCAGAAATCGAATTTCGCTTGGAAGAATAAATCGGTAAAATAACAAACATGATTTTTCGCATGTATTCCTCAAAAACTTAATAATGTTTACCAAAATTTCAAATTTTTCTGCAAAGTCTTTGCATAGTTTACTCGAATAATCTACTTAATTTATAATTTTACCAATATCTTGGCATCAATTTCTTGTCAATATGAGAAAATTCAAGAAAAAACGTAGGTAATCTAAAATTGCTTACTTTGTTTATTTGCGTTTATTTTAATATTAAAAAAATAAGAAAATCCCGGGATTTTTGAGAAATAATTTCCTGTTTGGCATCCCTAGTGAGTACCCCCAATGTATAAATTCGTAAATGCTTATGAAACAAATTTTGTATGAAAAATTTGTTTTATAAGCCTCCTATAACCTAAAAAGCATTTATGAATTTACACATAACACTTTGTTTTAAAAATAAATAGTTGATATAAAGACTTTACTGTAAAAACGCCCAAAGACTATGTAATAAATAATTTATTTAGAATAAAAAAGAACATTTCGTTTTACGAAAATAAAAATCTTGCAGTGTATATTACTGAGGAAGAATTGTGTCAAAATCTATTTTAATCCTTACTAATTTATTTTAAGTATTTCAGCGTCCTAAACCCGAATTTGAAGTGAACAAATTTTCATCGTCGAATCGCCCTTTTGTATTCTGGGGGGTTGCCGCGTAACTCGATTCGAAAAAAATGTTCGAATTCGTAAATTTTGTAAGAAAAGAAAAGTTTTAGCAAAAATCTTACTTTTTGAATTTTTAGATTTCGTTTATGACGGACCGAAAACGGTGCGTAACCGGAACGAATTGTTTGTTGGGTAGTGTCTTCACCCGGTGTCTTCAAATGCAATAAATTATATGATATGAAATGTCAAAACCATTGCAGCGAAACGTCAAAATGATATCAATTGCAAAGTGGTGGAGAACACTTGACCATTTCATGGATAAGAAATATCATAGATTTTTCTTCGAAAAACACCAAATTTTACGAAACATTAATGTTTACCGACAAATAATAAAAAACTAAACACTTTTCCATTCTTTTTTACCAAATTTAGTGTTGTTTTTCTATTACAAAATTAAAATGAAAACTAAAAGTGACATTTGATCTCTGGCATCATTGCAAGAGCCGATGGCATGTCAGCGATATCATGATATTGCAATAAAATTGAAATTGAGTGTCTTCACTTGAGATCAGAGGATTTTGACAATTGCTTGCTATCATTTTATTGCATGTCAAGACACTAGGTCAAATGCAATGAAATGTGCAAAGAAATTTGAAAATAACACACAAAACAACAAAATTATTTTCGTTGTTGTTGTTTTATGTGCTATTTTCGAATTTCTTTGCACATTTCATTGCATTTGAAGACACTAGGTAAATATAGGCTCAGCTGATTGCAAAAAGACGCTATGTCGTCCGGTGATTTGCCGTCGTAATAGAATCTATTTCTAATTTCACGGCGACACATTAACACACACTCAAAATATTTGTGAAATTGTTGCCATATTTTTCCTAAATAAGGGTTGTCTATCAGAACAGAGTTTTAGAAATTCGTATCAGGGGGGTAACCGCGTAACTCAATTAAAAAAAAAATTCGAATTCGTATATCTTGCAAATATTGTTAAAAATATAATTCTGTATAAAAATTCTACTTTTTAATTTATTTTTATACTAATGTACACTACACGTAAAAATTCAAAAAGTAAGGTACAAAATTTACGAATTCGAACATTTTTTTTTTCGAATCGAGTTACGCGATAACCCCCCAGAGTTGATGTACCGGTGTTCTGAACTATGTGAGAAGTTACTCACATAAAAATTGCAACTCTACAACATTTAAAACAGGGTGAATCACAAAATTTCAAACTGAATATAAGTAAATTTTTTTTAAATACCTCTGGCTAAATTTGACATCATGATACTCACTCTGTTTTAAATATGGCAGAGT